>JAUAME010000005.1:61500648-62100648 GCA_030820535.1 Quercus parvula | reverse complement strand
GTTGTTTCTTAAACTGTTAATTTTGGAAATAAGCAACAATTAATCCACTACTTATCTCCACTAGAGTCAATCTAGATTTTTCAAAATCAAGAGCAAGATAAGATCACAGTGAACTAGAATTAAGCACACATCAGTCATTAATTTATTTAAAACGTAACCATTGATGAACTTTGTTGTCACCAATGACTTCAATGTCCCTGCAGAATTTACAAATTCAATTTACAAACCTCCCAAACATATAAATAACTTTCAGGTATCATTCCAAGCTACTAAATCCCAAGCTCACAGCCGGTTATGGAATTCAAAGTGAGTGTAGAATTACTTGAACTCCATTTAGTGGGCGAAGGGTGAAAAGCTGAAATGGCAAATGGACATAGGTTGGGGATAAGGTGAAGGCATAGCGCTGTAAAATCATGGAGAGAACAACCTTTGCTTCAGTGGGGGTAAAGTTTGAACCGACACAAATTCGAGGACCCATTCCAAAGGGTATAAAAGCAGCTACGTTGTTGTTAGTAGCCTTGGCTACACCTTCTGAGAATCTCTGCGGCTTGAAAAGATTTACGTCCTCTCCCCATATGTCGGGGTCATGGTGAACAGCAAAGTTGGAGACGTTCACCGTTAGATTAGCTGGAAGAGTGAGCTTCCCCAGTGTAGCTTTCCTTTCAACTTTTCTTAGTATTGAAATTGCTGGAGGATATAACCTTAGAGCCTCATTGATGATCATGCTCATCTGCATGGGAAAGAATATCATTAAAAAAAAGAAAAAAATAATCTACCTGCCTCTCTCCTCCAGTCGTCTTCTCTTCTTTCTTTCTCTCATTTTTGATACGTATCGTTTATTTAACTGTGTTTCACCGATTTTGAATATAGGGCAAATTTGTTAGCTTTTAGGGCTTGTTTGGATTAAAGGGGGAAGGGGAGTAGTATAGAGTTGATACTTTTGAAAATGAAGGTTTAGTTTGAATGTTATGGATTCCGTTCCGTTCCAGTCGGAATATCTCGTACCGGTGTGTAAAACAGAATGGTAATACCCTCCATTCCGGCCAATTTCGGCCGAAATTCATTTTCCGGCCAGTGTGAATTTTGTCTTCTTATTTTCCCTTTCTGAACTTGATCGGCATCTTTTTGCTAGATCAACAAAAATCCTGCTCATTCTCTCATCTATATCTCATTTTCACACTTGTACCTCCTTGTCTCTCTATCATCTCTCACTATCTGACCCTCTCAACCATGACAGAGAAGTTGAAAAGAAAATTAAAGAGCAAGTTGAAGCAAAAAAAGTGTGACTTGCGAAACAAAAAGGGAGAAGAAGGAGATGAGAAGAGGAGAAAATAGCTCAGAAGGTGAAATGATGAAGAAAGAGTGCAATAATGAAAGCAGTAGCATTTGAGCAGCTAATATTGTTGTCACTAGTCACGAGGGTGGGTTGGGAAATGGGAGAAGCTGAAAAAGTAGTCAAAAGGAAGCTTCTAGGAAACTTACTTGTGTACAATTAGACAAAATGAATGTGAGTTTTTTTTTTTTTTTTTTTAACATAAATAAAATTTTTTTAAAATAATAATCCCACTTCTTTTAATAGAAAACTATATTAAATTTATTATTTTATATAATAATAATATATAAATATATATTTTAGCAGTAATTCTGAAATAGTACTCAAAATTGACCGGTACCGAAATATCTCATTCCAATGAACAAACCGAAACGGTATTCATAAAATTGAACTACTCTTAAACAGGTTTCAAGTAAAATTTGCCCAAAATATTTAGTGTGTTGGAGTGTAAAGAAAAGTCTTTGTTGTGTAAGTGTGTAATAAGTACCAATTCTTCCAAATCTTAAATTATTAGGAAATAATATAATTTAATCATTTAACCATAATTTTAATACATTTTTCACGTGCGGATCTAAACATCCCTTTAATAAGTAAAGTCCAACACGTGAGATTTTAACATGTTAAATGGGAGGTATGGTAGAGTTAGAGATCAAACTTAAGATCTTTTACTTTAATACAATAATAAAAGCTTTAATTATTAGGAAATTATGAATTTAATCATTTAACTATATCATATTTGTGGGTTTCTCTAGGCTTTAATTTAATCATCATTTTTTCTTTACTAATTGGCCACTTCAATAATTGTGAAATTTTTTGTGAAAAAGTTGTCCGTAGCATTATCATTGACATATACACAAGAAATTGATTAGTGTTTGAGAATTGAGACGTCCTTACGGTATTGAGTTTTGTGATTCCATCTGGAGTTGGATTTTGATGGCCAAATAAACTGAGCACCTCCTGTCTTGCTTTCTCTTGCCAATCTGTGTGGATTGATAGTAGAAATACACTCCAGGTAAGCAAATTATTAGTAGTTTCCTGCCCGGCAAAGTAAAATGTCTTGCACTCATCCACCAAATCTTTTATTGAAATCCTTTGGCTAACATTGGCATCATGATGAGCCGTTAGAAGTAACTGAAGAAAATGACCCCCAGTACTGCTACCAAACTCTGTATTCTTGATTATCTCTAATACACGGTTGTATATTCCTTTTTCAAGCTCATCTGCTTCAATATCATCCTTGGTTTTATAAAATTTGCTGTGAAAAATAAAAACAGAAAAATGCTTAAGATGTGTTTGGATACTGCTTATTTTGCTGAAAACTGAAAACTGAAAACACTTTAGCAAAATAATTTTTAATATGTGAATAGTATTGTGGGACCTAATTTTAAATTTTTTTTTTCTGAATAAAGTATTTATGGGTCCTGTAAACAGTGCACGAGA
The DNA here is from genome assembly GCA_030820535.1 of Quercus parvula. Lineage (NCBI taxonomy): Eukaryota > Viridiplantae > Streptophyta > Magnoliopsida > Fagales > Fagaceae > Quercus > Quercus parvula. The sequence goes on along the minus strand of JAUAME010000005.1, from coordinate 62,097,875 downwards.
TCTACTGGAAAAACAAAAAAAAGGCTCTTCTCTTTGTGCACGGGACCCACAGTGCACGTTCTCAAAAAAAAAAAAAAAAAAAAAAAACAACAACAACAACTCCAGACGTGTATCCAAAACCCCACCTAACTACCCGTTTGGATACTGATGATTTTGGCAACATCTGCATTTTCCCTTTTTTTTCTTTTTTCTTTTTTAGCACGTGTTTTAGGAGATAGTGCGGCTACTGTTCATGCACTGTTCAGGAACAGTAGTCGCACTATTTGACTTTTCAACCCTTTTCAGCACATTAGGAGCCATGAACAGTACACGAGACTCACAAATCTCACTTTCAGCAACTTTTCATTAAAAATGAGTCTCACGGTACTATTCACACATTTAAAAATTATTTTACTACAGTGTTTTCAGTTTTCAATTTCAGCAAAATAAGTTATATCCAAACGGAACTTTAATGTTTAACTAGAAGGACTTTGTCGGTAAAAAAAAAAAAAAAACCTATGACTTCAGCTGATGCTAGGAAACGTGAGTTTATAAGGACTTTTACCTGATGACAGGAATTCTGAGTTGATGAGTATTTCTGGCTGTTATCAAGGTCAATTTCGTCAACATCTCAAAAATTTTCTTCCCTTCTAAGTAGCTACTTCCAAAAGCTGTTCTGGAAATCACTTCTGATGTCAATTGCGTAAATTCCTCAAATACCTCCATCTCTTTACCTTCATAAATTTTCCACCTTTCTAGCATCTCCTCCGCACTAGTGATCATTGCTGGAACCAGATTCTACATACAAAAGCGAATCCCTTGTAACAATTCAGACTAATTTATAAATAAGTTAATTTGTTATTAAATTTCAATCCGCTTAAATATTAATCATTAACAATAGTATTGAATTTAAGATATTACTTTGAGGCTCTCTGCATGGAAGGCATTGTTGGCTAGTTTCCGCATCTTTGTCCATTTTTCACCGGTAGAAAACACAAGTCCATCTCCTAAGATCTTATCTATATAGTCTCCAGGCTTTTCTTTAACATAAGTATTGTCTCTATTGTTCAGTATCTCTTTGATAAGCTCTGGTTCAGTAACGATCAATTCAGGTTGAGAGCCATTCCAAAGAAGAAAATTCTTCCCTGCACCAAAGAGAAGGGGAGAAAATGAAGAATGCTTAAATTTAGTATAACAATGAATGAATTTTTTTTCTTTTTACCATATTTTTTGATCCATGCGTGAATATGAGGCTGAGCTTTGTACAATATGTCATGTGATAAATCCATTGGCTTGACCATGGCTTCTTTTTTCATGTTGGAAACATCTTTGCTGCTTCCATAGAAGAACTTGTAGGGAGGACCATTGATTCCCTGTGAATGCATTTGATGTTGTATGCGAATAGGAGTCCACCACAGTCTGTTAAGTTGCCGGATGAGAGCTAAGACAAGGTACAGACACAGAGAGCATGAAAGACAGATAGCAAGGATTCCAATAGCAGCCATTTTTTTTCCCCCTCAAAGGAAACTTTTTGGAACTTCAGAATTAGTAAGGTGGGTTTCAAATTTCAATCCCGATGTGATGGAAAGGTGAGAGAGAAATGAGAGTGACGGAATTGAGGGAGAGATATCCGAGTGATGTGTTGCAGATATAGATGATATATATATAGAAGTGAATAATGAACTGAGATGACTAACATTTAATGTCTGAACCGGGAAAAAGGGTCTATAGAAAGAAACAGAAGAAAATTGAATAGGCAACTCTTCCAGATAAAACAACTCTATTACGTTTCCCTTATTTAGCACAACGTGTAATAGAATTGGTTAAATAAGGCTCGAGATAGATTCAATTTGCCTTATTTAACCCAACTTTATCTCAATTTCTAGGAAACGCGTTTGATTTTCTTTATTTAGTATTTGGTCCACCAAACATCAAGAAAATACATATTTCAAATGCTTTAGCATTTGGCATTGATCTACATTGTACTAATAGATGCCGTAAAATTTGTTCTTTATTTGATACTCCCTCCGTCCCATTTTTTTTGTCCTCTATTCCATTTTGAGATGTCCCAAAATATTGTCCTGTTTCTAAAAATAAAAGTTATTAATTTACTAATGTTCCTATTATATCCTTATTAATTTACTAATTCAATTTTTTGATAAATTTTTTTAAGGATAGTTTTGGAAATTTATACATTTTTAAAAGGTAGACAAGACAATAAATGATGTTCCCTTAAAAAGTTTGACTTTTCAAACAGGACAAAAAAAATGGGACGGAGGGAGTAATACTTTTCTCTCTCCTCTCTCACACATCTCTCTCTCTCTCTCTCATTTGCCTCTCTTTCTCACTCTTAGGGTCCGTTTGGATTGAGGGGAGAGGGAGGAGTAGAGTAAAGTTGACTGAAAATATGCTAATTTTTGGTCAACTCTACTCTACTCCAAGGTTTTAAAACCCGAACCATTCATTGAACCGTAAGAAGAAGAAGTTCAAGATTTTTAAGGTCGAACTGTGGTGACATCATAATTAATTTAATAATTATTTAAATATATTAAATTAGTAAAAATAAAAAAATTAACTAAAATATAAATAAATATATTCTTATTTTGACTTACAATTTTAGAGTTACTGTTTATATATATATATAGTCTTAAAATTATAAGTTTATATTTCAATCTCTAAGCCCAAATATCAATTCAATAATAATAATAATAATAATAATAATAATAGTAGTAACAAATTAACAATAATTTGACAGACTCATCCCTACATGCTAAAGATACTTTGCATGTCCTACTTTTACCTATTCCCTAGGTTGCATTATCACTCTGACAAACTCATCAACACCACCACAAATTTGACAAACAAAACATCATTCTCCACCACATATTTCAAAACCACCAAATTAGCTAATTGACCAAAATCAAAAGAGAATAGAAACTAGAAAAAGCAAATCTAACATTTGCAAGAAATAGCACACGGATGCAGTTTCTTCATCCATTTGCAAGAATCAGCACACGTTTTCTCTCCACCTTCCAAATCAATTTCAGCCTCCAAAGCAACGACAAGGTACTGAAATCATCTATCTTTAAATTAGCTCTAGAAGTTCCAAAGACACAAGCCTTGAAGAAAAGAGTTTCAAATGGCAGCCAAACTTTAGCTTCGTCCACAAAGACCCGAATTTGTGCTTTCTTTTCTTCTTCTTCTTCTTCTTCTTCTTCTTCTTATTTTATTTTATTTTATTTTATTTATCCTTACAAATCAATGGTTCATGATATTAAAAAAAGAGGAACCGTCCGAACCTCAAAAACCGGCCATAATTCTCAGAACCATACGGTTCGACCATGGTTCGCATGGGTCACTACTTTTTTCCCATAGAACAGTTCTTGAAGCTAAAAAAACCTCAAAACTGACGAATTCACGGTTTTTCGGTCGGACCATACGGTCTGGTCCGGATTTCCCATAGAACTCCAAACTTTTTTCCCAAGAAAAAGAAAAGAAAAAAACGCACGGCATAACAAATGAAACATCATAAAATGACCAAGAAGCAAATAAGAAAACATTTAAAAAAAAATGAGCAAAATGACAAAAAAAGAAAAAAGAAGGGAAAGAAGCAAACTTAATGAGCCATAATAATGATCATTGTTGGGGGCAATTTTGTCCAAAATACCCAAGAAGTCAAGAACCTTTTCTCATTGCTTTCCTTTGTGTTTTCTCCTTAATTTGGGGAGATTGAATTTTGGTGGACTCAAAGAAAAAACAGTCGAGCCCCACTAGTTTTCTCTCCCCCTCCCCCTCCCCCTTCTAACCAAACATCCTTCCCATCCATTTTATCTCCTAGTTTTCAGTTCTTTTTTTTTTTTTTCATTCTCCCCAAAATCACTCCAACCAAACATAGCATCAACCTCACACTCTTCCTCTCTCACTCTCACTCCCAGCCTTAGAGTAGCCACCAACCTTGGCCCACCCCAATCTCCCAAAGCTACCTCTAGCCAATCGCCGATCTCACCAAGCTTCCTCCTTCGGCCCATTATTGATATCACCAAGCGGCCTTTCTTGACTCGCCAATCGATGATCTCATCAAGCTACCTTTCACCACGCTGGCACAACATACAAATCTCTCTCTCTCTCTCTCTCTCTCTCTCTCTCTCTCTCTCTCGTTGTGATGGTGTTTTTTTGGGTTGTTTTTGTGGCTTGATTTTGATAGGTTGCGATGGTTGTGTTTATGGCTGTCAATGGTGGTTAGGTTGCGGTTACGATGGTTGGTTGATTTTGGATGGTGGTTGGTGCTAGTGGGTTTGCAATAGTGGTGGTGGTTGGTGTATTAAAATGACATTTAACATAGTACAACTGATGTTAGGGCTCTAAAGCCAACCAAAAAAAATGCTATATATACTTCCTGATTTTCAACTGTCCCCTCTTAATTATTCCACATAATTATATTTTGATTTTTTAATGTTTTGCTTTTTTGGTGAGTTTATTTCGATTATTTCTTGGTGATATTCTTTATATCATTATTAGAATTGATGCACTACTGAGGGTTCCAATTAGCTCAACTGGTAAATTTTTTAATAGTTGAATAAGAAATTTAGGATTCTATCCCTACTTAAACCAAAAACCGATTGGTGTTTTGGTCTAATGATAAAGAGCAAAAATCATAGAAGTGGACTCTATAGGTTGAAACTAACTGGTTGGTGTCTTGGTATGATAATAAAGAGCAATATATATATATATATATATATATATATATATATATATATATATATATATATATATATATATATATATATATATATATATATGGGTTAAAACATTGCTTAAAGTTACACCTGGTGTAATTCTAAGCAATGTTACACCTCCTAATTACTTGTTTAGAATTCATATTTTGATAATCTCACCGTTGAATTACATGTTCTATATGTTCTTAATATTCAACCCTATATGAGTTAGGTTCAAGTACACTTGGCGTAACTCTAAGCAATTTATACCTCTTGTTAAGACATATGTGGTTTACATGTTAAGAATATATGTCAATTTTTTATTGTAATTGGCTAATCCTTTGACAAAACGCACTTTACTTGTAATTGAGTAGTTCTAGGTGTTTTTAATACTTCAAGAAACAAGGTTTCAAGATCAAGTGTTGAAGTCATCAAGTCTGTCCAAGAAACAAGCTGAAGAAGTGCACATTCATTAAAGCTCGATAGCTAGCATGTGTCGAGGTTTAGAAGCTGTCTCATGCCCGTGTGCTCGACACCTTCTCGATAGCTGTTCGACACCTTCTATCTGTCGAGGTTTATGAATTTTAGAATTTTGATTTGATTTTCTTGGGATCCGTGATTATGTCTTTAGGCTTTCTTTTCTCCTAACCCTAAACATATAAAAGGATTGTTTTAAGGGCCGTCAAGGTGTTCACAAGTTGCATAAGCATTGAGCAAACTCTGTTCAAGCAAATTATGACCAGAGACAAAGTTCTTACCCTAGTTCATCTCTTTCTCTTGAAGAAGTTGCTGTATATTTGCACCGTAGGGTTTTGTGACCAAGCATCTTCTTGATCTTCATTGTGTGGATGAACTGAAGAACTTTACAGCCAACAACCTTCTTAGTTGGTGTTTGAAGTCACGTACTGGGATCCGCACAATTAGTTAGTCACGTATTTGGGAGCCGTGCATCGAAAAGAGGAACAGTCACTACAAAACAAGTCCAATTGGGTATTAGGGTAAGGGTTCAACTGTAGGTTGGTAAGGTACTTGGGATTCCTTGTAACCGCTTGTTGTGATAATAATGGAGTTTCGAGAGTGGTGACCTGAAAATCACTCCGTAGGGTTTTTGCCGTTAGGTTTTCCCCATTCGTAAACAAATTACCGTGTTATTTATTTTCCGCTGCATAATTAGTTTATTGGTGATTTGTTTGTACTACCACGCGTTTGCATGATAAATTGATTAATTAATAACTTGGCTAATTAATTAATTAATTTCTATCACAAGGGGTCATTCAGTTTATAGCCTATCAAGTGGTATCAGAACAGGCACACTCTGATTATGGTTAATCTTTGCTGTGTTGATCCATTGACCCCTGTTGTCATGGCTGTAACCGGCTTGAAGAGATCATTGCTTTCAAATACATCTTGTTTTTCTAATCTCTATTTGTTTGAGTGTCTCAGAAAATACAAGTTTAAAAGTTATTTGAATTCTCTTATGATGACTATTGGAAAAGATCTCAGTTTGGCTAAGAAGAAACTAGACTATCTCAGAATGAAAATGTGCAAAGGAGTTCATTTGAGAAGAGTGAAAGTTAAAGGCTTAGCTCATATAAGGCAGTTGAGAGAAAGCACCATTCCCACTGATTTGTCATCTAAGCACGAAGTGTGTTTTATGATGAAGTTCACATTTAAAGTAATGGACACATGTTTGTGGTACCTTGACAATGGTTGCTCAAGACACATGACTGGAGACCGATCTCTCTTCAAGGTTTTCGAGTCCAAGAAAGGTGGCAATGTCACTTTTGGTGATGGGAACAAATCACAGATTAAAGGAAAGGGAATCATCTCTCTACCTGGATTACTGGACATTGCAAATGTTCTATATGTAGAAGGTCTAAGGGTGAACCTGCTGAGTATAAGTCAGATATGTGATCAAGACTTCATGGTGCTATTCTCCAAGGGAAAATGTCTTGTCATGAATGAGTTTGGAAAGAAACTCATAAGTGATGTTTGCATTCTTAACAACTATTATGGATTGGTTCCTAATACTAATATTGTGTGTAATAGCATTCGTTTTCCAAATGAAGATCTATCGCATCAACTGATGGGACATGCTAGCTACAAACATCTCAAACATCAGCTACATCTAGACCATTGGAGCTTCTACATCTGGATCTTATGGGTCCAACTAGAACCGGGTCTCTCGGTGGTAATAGATACATCATGACTGTGGTAGATGACTTCACTAGGTACACTTGGGTCATTCTCCTACGATCCAAGTTTGATGCTCCTGAGCACATTGAAGCTGTGTGCACAAGACTGCAGAATGAAAAGAACTTGAAAATTGATAGAATTCAAAGTGACCATGGTAAAGAATTTGAGAACTCATATATGGAGTCATTTTGCACAAGATCAAGTATTTCTCAAGAATTCTCTGCTCCTATTACTCTTTAGCAGAATGGTGTAGTAGAAAGAAAAAACAGGGTTATTTAGGAGATGGCCAAAGCCATGCTACACAATAAGGATGTGGCTAGAAACTTGTGAGATGAGCTGTTAACACTGCATGTCATACGGTTAATAGGGTGTATTTTAGACTCGGTACCAAGAAGACTCCATATGAGTTATGAAAAGGAAAGAAGCCTATTGTGAAGTATTTCAAGATCTTTGGAAGTACTTGCTTCATCCTAAAGGATAGGGAGAATGTGGGAAAGTTTGATTCCTGAAGTGATGAAGAAATATTTCTGGGTTATTCCTCCACAAGCAAGGCTTATCGGGTATACAACAAAAGAACCATAAAGGTAATGGAGACAGTGAATGTTGTTATTGATGAGTCTTCAGATTCCAGTTCTGAAAAAGGTATTGAGGAACTCACTAAAGAAATTCTTCCTCCTAAGCCTAGGGAAGTTCAAGAAATTGTTGAATAAGAACTTGCATCTCCTACTACTCCAGGTACTCCCAGTGGTGTGGAAGATTCTGCAGATATAACCACTTCACCAAATTTTGAATCTCATGAGGAAAAAGGACCTTCCTCCAAGATTAAGCTAAATCATCCTCCAGAGATATTGTGGGAAACTTGAATGAATTCACATTAAGGAAACATACAATTGATAAATGTGTTGCTAACTTTGTGTCTTATTCTTGTTATCTGTCACAGGTTGAATCCACAAAAGTTGAAGAAGCTCTTCAGGAAGAAAGTTGGGTTGAAGTAATGCATGACGAACTGCTTCAGTTTCAGAGAAATGACGTTTGGACCTTAGTACCTAGACCAGAGGGTGAACACATCATTGGTACAAAGTGGATATTCCGCAATAAGACTGATAAGGAGGGCAATGTAATCCGCAACAAGGCTCGGCTTCTAGCTCAAGGATACTCACAAATGGAAGGAGTAGACTATGATGAAACATTTGCTCCAGTTGCCTATATGGAGTCCATCAGAATTCTCCTTACTTTAGCTTGCCAATTGAAGTTCAAGTTTTATCAGATGGATGTAAAGAGTGCTTTCTTAAATTGGCTGCTCAAAGAAGATGTCTATATGGCTCAACCAAGAGGATTCATTGATCCACACTTTCCAGATCATGTAATGTACCTCAAGAAGGCACTTTATGGGTTAAAGCAAGCCCCCAGAGCTTGATATGATCGGCTTACACAATACTTGGTGTCACATGGGTTCACAAGAGGAAATGCTGATCAGACTCTCTTCATCAAAAGAGAAGATGGCGGGCTAATAGTTGCTCAAGTCTATGTTGACAACATCATCTTTGGATCGACCAGGGATGAACTTGCTCATGATTTCTCAAAACTCATGTAGGCCGAGTTTGAGAAGAGAATGATTGGAGAGATGACTCACTTCCTTGGGTTGCAGATTCGTCAACAAGATTCAGGTATATTCCTATCTCAGTCTAAATATGCTAAGAATCTTGTGAAAAAGTTTGGTTTATAATCTGCTAGTTCTGTCAGAACCCCTATGAGCCCAAATGTTAAACTCACTGTTGACCTGTTAGGTAAAAGTGTTGATCATTCTCTATACAGAAGCATGATAGGTAGTCTTCTTTACCTTACTGCTAGTAGACCTGACATTAGTTACAGTGTTGGAGTGTGTGCTAGATATCAGGCTAATTCCAAAGAGTCCCACATGATTGCTTTAAAAAGAATCATAAAGTATGTCAAAACCACTACTGAGTTTGGTGCGTGGTATAGCAAGGACACAAGTGATGTCTTAGCTGGGTACTCTGACGTTGATTGGGCTGGGAATGCCAATGATAGAAAGAGTACGTCAGGGTGTTGTTTCTATGTGGGTAATAATCTTGTCTCCTGGATGAGTAAAAAGTAGAACTCCATCTCATTATCCACTGCAGAAGCTGAGTACATTGCTGCCGGTAGTTGTTGCACCCAACTCTTATGGATGCAAAAACTCCTCCATGATTATGGTATTTGTCAAGAGCATCTCACTATCTATTGTGACAATACCAATGCCATTAACATCTCTAAGAATCCAGTTCAACATTCCAGAACCAAACACATAGAGATTCGACATCACTTCATTAGGGAGCTTGTCGAAGATGGTACTCTTACTCTTGAGTTTATTTACACCGATGATCAGAAGGCTAACTTGTTTACCAAACCTCTTGACAGTAAACGCTTCGAATTCCTTCGTCAAAACATTGGTGTTATCTCCATGGGATGATTTTTTTTTTTCTTCTTCTTAATGCATTTGCATCTAGTTTTATGCTTTGCTTTGTTTAACATGTTTTTGTTTGGTTGTTTTTTCAATTTTGTTTATTTTGTTTTTCATAAAAATTAAAAAAAAAATTTGAAAAATCAGAAAAATACAAAAACAGTGTGTGTTTTGTGTACATTGGTACTTGTGTACCTTAGATGGCCATTGAAACAAAGTTTTCTAAACTTTGTATCTCTTGTAGCTTAGATGAGCATCTCTATGCACAACCAAGCAAGTGAGCTTTGTGGCTCTTGTTTGTGATGAGTAAGATTAAGTTATCTCTTGTACTTAACACTCATATCACTCTTTTTTACGGGAAGGACTAAAATAAACAAAAGTGCAGTGTCAATGACATCTGTATGCTTCGGCATAGCAAAAGTGCAATGTCAAAAGCTTAACTTAAATGGGTATTTCTTTTCTATCTCTTATATGTCCATGTATGTTTTGCTTAAATAAAAATATGCAAAGAAAATAAAAAGCAAAAATATCAAAAATGTTTTTAAATATGATTGCAAGCGTGTATTCTAGGAGATGTTGGAGTTATAGGATATACCTCGAAGGTGATAGTCCCCATCAAACAGTTATGATTATGTGTGAGTTAAAGTAATTTGGCCAAATCGTCATAACATGTTGACACATTTGCAATCTTGCGATGTTTTTCACACACAACACGCAAAATTCTTTGCTACTCTTAATACATGTGCAAGTACAATGTGATTTGGCCATCACAAAGTTTACATGTGTTAATGTATGCTCACTAAACTGTCTTGACTTGGTTTTTGAAATATAAAATTAATTAGACTTGTTTAATGTGTGTGTGTGTGTTTTTGGGATCCATCAATTGATTTTGAGAGATTTATATGGTGTTTGGATCATTAGTTTAGTTGCATGTTGGATTGCATTCATGTCTGTGTTTTGCACTTCTCGAAAAACTAGCTCGACACCTCCTCGATAGCTAGCTGTCTGTCGAGCTCCTTAAGTTTTTTTCATATTGCAATCTCGACAACTTCTCGATACCTGGTGGATAGATCGAGAAAGTTCCTGCCTCTTCGATAGCTTCTCGATAGCTGGTGGATAGATCGAGCTTCTGTTCTTGCATTTGATGCATTGTTCCTTGACACCTTCTCGATACCTATATCTGTCAACGACCATTTCCTCGAAAACTTTTTACTAAAACTTTTCAATTTAGCTTTTACCTTTATTCCCGGTCACCTATCCTCTCGTGCTTATCCAAGAGTTTTACTCCAACATGCACGGGATTGATCGTTCAATACCTCTTTTCTTCACTCATGTTTGAGGTACGCACATTCCTGTCACACCGCAACTTGTTGCAGATATGCTTCGGGTCCCTAGGATAGAGTTTCCTAACTATCCTAGTTGTGAGCGTCTGCAGACTGTGTCCAAAGATGAGCTCATAGATGCTTTCTGTGAGCGCCCTTCTGATTGGGGTGAGCGTCAGTTTACACCATGTAGGCCTTTTGCTAAAGTTCCTAGATTCATAAACATGGTGATGACCTTTGTTTTGCATCCACTCTTTCACTACAACTCCATCACTGAGCCTCGTGCTCGATTTTTGTTATCTCTTCTTAAGCATCTTACTATAGATTTCCCTTCTCATTTCATTCTCTCTATTATAGATGTTCATTTAGATTCGGCATCTCGTGATAAGCTCATCTTTCCTTCTGCTATCACAAGGATCTTATGCCACTTTTCTGTTCCTTTTCCCTTGTCCGACCATTTCACTTTCATGTGTGCCATAGACGTCGCTACCATAAAACGTAGTGAGGTGCAGTTTCAATTGAAGCAGTCGGATTCAGCAAATCCTCCCTCCCGGTCAGCTTCATCTCATTCAGCTTCATCCACATCAGTTCCCTCCTCTACTATGGGCGATGTGACGCTTGGTGACGTCATGGCGCAATTACAGTGCATGGATGCTCGCCTTGATACACTCTCCACAAAGTTGTATCAAGTGAACGTTCGTGTTGGCCGTATTGCTAGGCGGTAGGCAACCATGGGTGATTTTGCTCCTGAGGCTACTCCTTCACCACCTCCTCCCATGACTTCTGATTCTGAGAACGAGGATGCTGATGATGGTGATGACGATGATGCTTCGGATGATGATGATGGAGATACTAGCTCTACCGATGAGATGTCTACTTGACACTCTTACCCTTTGTCAATCATGACAAAAATGGGGAATAGTTTTGGATATGAGAGTAGTCATTCTTAAGGGGAGAATTAGTATAGGACCATTTTGTTAGGGGGAGTGTTGTTGATATGAGGGATGTAATGAGGATATTATTGTATCTTTTCTTTTCTTCTTTTATAGATACATTGTTCTTGTACATTGGGTCTTGTGACTGTTTTTACACATACATTGTACTCATTTTTCTCTATATGTGGATGTATGTTTCTTTCACCTACCTCTACATGTGTTGTTTCTTTTCTCCCTTTATACACATGTTTCTTATTAATTGTATGCAATCTACTATTTCTGTTTCACACTAAGATGCCTTGATGAGTTTTGTTTAAATTGTTTTAGAAATACAGGTTATCAAAGTCTACTTGCCATAAACTCTCTTCTTGCAAAGTTTTTCAAAAATTTGTGTTAGGATAGATTTTATTGTATTCAACAAGTGAGTATGAGTTGAGTGATTTATGACTTCTCTTATATGTTCATTTGTTTGTTGTGGTTTTGTCATGGATTGCCAAAGGGGGAGATTGTTAGGACATATGTGGTTTACATGTTAAGAACATATGTCAATTTTTTATTGTAATTGGCCAATTCTTTGACAAAACGCACTCTACTTGTAATTGGGTAGTTCTAGGTGTTTTTAATACTTCAAGAAACAAGATTTCAAGATCAAGTGTTGAAGTCATCAAGTTTGTCCAAGAAACAAGCTAAAGAAGTGCACATTCATTAAAGCTCGACAGCTAGCATGTGTCGAGGTTTAGAAGCTGTCTCATGCCCGTGAGCTCAACACCTTCTCGACAGCTGCTCGACACCTTCTATATGTTGAGGTTTATGAATTTCAGAATTTTGATCTGATTTTCTTGGGATCCGTGATTATGTGTTTAGGCTTTCTTTTCTCCTAATCCTAAACATATAAAATGATTGTTTTAAGGGTCGTCAAAGTGTTCACAAGTTGCACAAGCATTGAGCAAACTCTGTTCAAGCAAATTGTGACTAGAGACAAAGTTCTTACCCTAGTTCATCTCTTTCTCTTAAAGAAATTGCTGTGTATTTGCACCGTAGGGTTTTGTAACCAAGCATCTTCTTAATCTTCATCGTGTGGATGAACTAAAGAATTTTGTAGCCAACAACCTTCTTAGTTGGTGTTTGAAGTCACGTACTAGGATCCGCGCAATTAGTTAGTCACGTACTTGGGAGCCGTGCATCGAAAAGGAGAACTGTCACTACAGAACAAGTTCAATTAGGTATTGGGGTAAGGGTTCAACTGTAGGTTGGTAAGGTACTTGGGATTCCTTTACTTGTAATCGCTTGTTGTGATAATAGTGGAGTTTCAGGAGTGGTGACCTGAAAATCACCCGATGGGGTTTTGGCCGTTAGGTTTTCCCCATTCGTAAAAAAATCACCGTGTTATTTATTTTCCGTTGCATAATTAGTTTATTGGTGATTTGTTTGTGCTACCACGCGTTTGCATGATAAATTGATTAATTAATAACTTGGCAGATTAATTAATTAATTTCTATCACAATGGGTCATTCAGTTTATGGCCTATCACCTCCCAATAACTTGTTATAGAATTCATATTTTGATAATCACGCTATTGCATTACATGTTCTCTATGTTCTTATTATTCATGTCAATTGGATGTTATTTATCATTCGATCCATAAACTCATCTTTTATGCATTATTTTAAACTACAAAAACTTTAATTTAAACAATTGATTGATGACATAATTATTATTTTTTTTATCACCTTGAAATTTTGCAAGCATAGATAATATACGAAGATAGTGTAATCTAACGATGGATTTGTCAAAATTTGCATCTAATTAAAAATATTAAATGATATAACATTGCTTAAAGTTACACCTAGTATAACTCTAAGCAATGTTACACCTCCTAATAACTTGTTATAGAATTTATATTTTTATAATCTCACCGTTGAATTACATGTTCTATATGTTCTTAATATTCATACCAATTTTTATGTCAATTGGATGTTATTTACCATTTGATCCATAAATTCATCTTTTATGCATTATTTTAAACACAAAAATTTGAATTTAAAAAAATGATTGATAACAAAACTATTAATTTTTTATCACCTTGAAATTTTGCAAGCATGGATAATATATGAAGATAATGTCATCTAACAGTAGAGTTGTCAAAATTTGTATCTAATTAAAAAATATTGAGTAGTATAATATTGTTTAAAATTACACCATATGTAACTTGAACCCAACCCGTTTAAAAATAATGCACTACTACCTCTTTATATGTAAAAATTCATTAGAAAATTATGGGAAAAAAGTAATACACACACAAACAAACCATAATAGACCTCAAGTTCTTTATGAATAATTTACTTCCTTCAAAAAAATATGAGTATAAACAATAAAATTTAAGGATAATTACATAATTTTAGTAATATCCCCAACACCAATCTATAATTTTAGGTTTTTTTTTTTTTAATGAGATGGGGCATTTTTATCAAAGGGTAGAATCATTAAATAATTGGTAGCCTTAGGCCTAGGCCTTGAGCTACCACTGTCTATTACTTGTACTGGGGTTTTGTAAGCTAGCATCTATCGCAATGCTCTTTATTGTTGAGTCTTGTTGTTGTTTTCTTTGGCTTTTAACGCATGTTTAAGATAAGGGGTGGCAATTCATGTTCATGTGTCGGGTTCGTGTCGTGTTGACTCATGAGTATCCGATTTATGGGTCAATACCAACCTGGCATGTTTATTAAACGGGTCAAAATTCCTCAACCCTAACAGGACATGTTTATTAAACGGGTCAGTCATATTGATCTGTTTATCAAATTTTATCAAAAAGAAAAAAAAAATAGTATTAACCAAATTAATATAAATTATGAAAAAATAAACTAATAAATATTTTTAATATAAAATTTAGAAATAAGAAGTAACTACATCACAAATAATCATTCAGAACTAAAGCATATCTTAATATAAAAAATAATCAATCACAATATGTCAAAGAAAATAAACTACAACAACTAATAAATTTATATACGTAGGATTTGAAGGGTATTGTTTGTTCTATTTAGACTCCTTTTTAAACTAATCTAATGAATTAGCTAAGTATTTACTTAGGTTAATTATGAAATCTAGGTTAAACACATGCAAACATATTACTTAGTATGAAAAAGTAAAGAAGACAGTAATATAATGACCCAATAAAACCAACCATTTCAAGATAAAAACCTAGAGAAAATTTAACCTAACTATTTTCAAGGTAAACAAATCCACTATGATAGAATGGAAGATTAAAATAGATTTAAAACCTAAATCTAAAATTACTTCAAGTACAACTTACTAACATTACCATGTGCAGCTTCAACTCTACAGACTCTTCTATCTTGCATTTGCTAAACACAAACTCCTTGTTTGTGACTTTGAGATCATATTCAAAGGTTTAACAACACAAACTCTCCAGTTTGTGACTCTAAGACCACCCTTGAAGGTTCTAATCATCAGTTATGTATGATCTTGTTACAGCAACTTCAAATCTACCGGTTCTAATAATATGAGAATGATTTCTGGTAGTGACTTTGAAAGGAGAAGGCACAGTACCTTTTAGATCTCACAAGAGCACCTCCAAAGTCATCTCAAAACGTGCCTTAGGGTTTCCTTTATATACTAGGAAAATTAAATCTGAAACCCTAATCACTTAATTGGCTTAACGAACTGTTGGGATTTAATTAAATTCTGCAGAACCCATCTTTCAACCGATCAAACCTATTCTCTCAATCGGTTGAACCTAGCATGTTTCAAATTCCTGAACTGCAGCTTCCTTTTTCTTCTATTCTAACTTACAACACCTTGAACATTGTCTAATATATCCTATAGACTCTAAGATCTATATCTAGACAAGTTGTGTTCACGGTTTGCCAATTGTTCTAAACTTTTAGAACCTAACAGGTATATTAGTAAAATATTATTTAATTAAACGGGTTAGATGGGTCAAACGGGTTCCATGCAAGAGTGGACCTAGGATTTCAAGCTAGAGAGGGCCGTAGTATAAGAAGAAGAAAAAATCCAAATAAGTATCCATATAGTACTAACAAACTATCAACCAAGATCAATACACAAAATCAGTTTTTTTTTTAATACATTAAGATGCAATTATTTACCAACAAAGACAAAATACAAAATAATATTGTTTCTTAAGAGCATTAACTGTTGCAAAAAAAAATTATTTTCACAAACCAAAACTTACTTTTGCTACTTTAATATAGCATTTGAAATATCTCGTACAGTAGTGTTTTTGATATTTGGTGTTCTAAATACTAAATATTTACCATTCAGAACACCTGATACTAATACTCTAATACTGGGTTGATTGTGATTTTTTTATTTTTTATTTTAAAATTTTGTTTTTGTTAAGTTTTTGAGTTAGGTAGTTGCCAGTTGGGTTAGGCTAATTAAAAGAGATGGAGTCTAAGTTTTTGAAAGAATGAGGCACGATTCTAGTAATTAAAAAAATATATAATTATTAAAAAAAATTCTCTTTTTTTTTTTTCCTTTTTTTTCTTTGGGCCGGGGGGGCTCGGGCCGCCTTGGCCCTCCCTGTGGATCCGTCCCTAGTTCCATGGGTTGGATACTAATCCAAACAAGTTAGTCATGTCAACCCAGATATAACACAAATCTATTAAACCTCAACCCATAACCTGCTAATTTTGTGTCGTATCTTATTGGATTCGCGGGTCGTGTCGAATTTTGCCACCCCTATTTAAGGTATCCCTTGAGATTGAAAAGCTTATAAAGTGGATAGTGTAGTGGAAACTTTATCATCTTTGAATGCAGTATAAGATTCCATTATTATCTTCTTTGGCTACTTTTGTCTTTTACACCGTTGGAGAGGATCCTATTCATTTAATTCATTTTATGGTTTAAATTTTATATTTTTAGATCTACGAGTATATATGATATTTTAGGCCCAGTTTTAATTTATTTTATTTTATTTTATTTTATTATTATAAGAAAGACTGAAACATTTTTATTAAGGATTAGAGAAATTTGTTACATCATGGATAAGAGCTTGCTCAAGAAACAAGGTGTCTCTTCAATCCAGGCAATGATGAAATCAAAAATGCTAATCGCGTGTTTTGCTAGTAAGTGGGCGGCTCTATTAACTCTACCTTACGGAACTCCCCACACAACTCCTGCATTCCTTGAACAATAGCAGACACAGAGGAGGGGGGTTTTGATTCAGCACTCAAGGCACGGTGGATAATAAGTGAGTCTCCTTCAATGACAAACTTATGGATACCTATTTCCTTTGCAAAAATCAAGCCTATTTCATACGCCATTGCCTCAGCCTCCACAACACCCAACGGGGCAGTGGCGGAGCCAGGGGGGGGGGCGAGAGGGGGCAACTGCCCCCCCCCCCCCCCCCCCGACTCGTCCTGAAAAGTCCCCTAGATTATAGTATTTAGGTTCCTTTCTTAAATGCTTTGCCCAACATAGGAAAAAAAATTCAAAAAGACAAAATGTCTTGTTATAGAAAAACAATCCTGACACATAAAAATAAAAAGGGAAAAAGCTGCATAGATCATCCCATTTACAATAGTACTACTTATTTTCTCTTTTAAGCTTTTATATTGTCCAAATTTATAGCTTATCATCACAAATGACACTTTACTGTTTAACTCAATTTTCTTATGTTATCCTTCTTATTTTTTATTATTATTTTTGGGTTTTTTTTCACCGCAATGATGGTGGTCTTAAATTTTACACTCTTTATTATTATTATTTTTTATTGTTTTTTTTATATATAAAAGATAAACTAACTAATGTCCCAGTACGGTATTGAAATTCTTAAACCTCCACTATCCATTTTTTCTCCTTCTTGACTTTTTAGTTTCCAATTTTATAGGTTATTGGCTTATTGCTATACTTTTTTACTTTGATTATTAGTGACTATGCAATAGTTTAAAAATATAAAATGTCAAATACTATTGAGCAAATTAAATTTGTTATGAAAAAATAAACTATAGTTTATACTTATATTGAATTTTGTATAACAATTATAGTTATTTGCAATTGTTTATTTATTAGGTTATTAATATTGATTAGTTTTTTTAAGGTTATTTTAGTTTAATATTGTCTTTAAACCTTGTCCCCTAAACTAAAATCCTAACTCCAACACTGCAACAGCAATCAATCCTCTTACTCAATGTAGCCTCTAATCTACCCCTATCCTCTCTGACAATCACGCCAATGCCCGCTGCTTTGTGTTGCGCAAAACAGCGCCATCGACATTGACTTTGAAGACATTCCCATGTGGAGGGACCTATACAGCCCGATCTTCAGCCAACGTTTCTTTGGTAATCATGCAATCCGTGGCAGCTTGGTACTCCTCCAAGTAGTTTATAGCCCAATAGACCACCTCCCTGCCATTTCGATTATTCCACATGGCCCATGCGATACAAACCACCTTAGCCACCATTTCTTCGTCAACACGGTCTCCCACCAGCAAATCCCACAGCACCTCAATGAACGATTGCAGTACTCCATTTCGGCACGGCAACACAGCTAGTTTCGAGCATGACTAGACTTCTCTAGCTCGTGGGCACATCCAAAACAAGTGACCTGTCGTCTCGGCATCCATTCGGCATACATCACATATCTGGTCTTGCACCACATTCTGTCGCCTAAGGCTAACTTTAGTGGGGAGGATATCCTTGCATGTGCGCCATGCAAAATGACCTATTTTGTGCGGTAAAGGTAGGCCCCATTACCTCTTCCAGAAAAGTCTCATCTTGCTATTATCCGAGCTTGCACCATGTTTCCCAAATTTGGAAAGGCGTACTGCTACACCATAGGCACTCTTAACACTGAATTTGCCATTAGGTGCTTCTGCCCATATTATTTTATCTGGAGGGGGGCGAGAACTTATGGGAATACCTTTTATCAACTCTGCTTCAAAAGGCATAAACAAGGCATCAATTACATTTTTCTTCCAAGTTGTTGTGGCTTGGTCAATCAGTTCATTGACTTTTGTGTCTTGGTGTAAAAACAACCTGGGTGAGGCAACTTTATACGTAGAGAAAGAAGGTAACCATTTGTCACCCCAAACATGGATGCTACTTCCATTTCCCACTCTCCACCGTGCCCCCTCTCTCACCAAGTGTTGTGCAGACATAACACTGCGCCACAAATAAGAAGGGTTATTACCAAGTGAAGCTTCAATGAACTCACACCGAGAAAAAAATCTTGCCTTAAGTACCCAGTACACCAGAGAGTTTGGATTGGTTTGGAGTCTCCAACCTTGCTTGGCTAAAAAGGGCCATTTGAAATATTTAAGTTGTTTAATGGTGCACACAACTTCTCCCAACTAAGCCAAGCTATTCTCTTCTCTTCCTTCTGTTGACCCCACCAAAAGTTCCTTATCATGCTTGTCAATACTTCGCATAGTGAATCTGGTAATTTGAAGTAGTTCATGGTATACGTTGGAATAGCTTGTGCCACCGCCTTAATGAGTACCTCTTTTCTTGCCTTTGAGAGCAGCTTTTCCTTCCATCCCGCCAATTTTCTATGAAGCTTCTCTTTAATCTCATTGAAAGTATTCTTTTTGTTCTTTCCCACTAGTGAAGGCAGACCTAAATATTTCTCATGTTGCTTTATAACTTGTGCACCAAATCTTTGCTTTATCTCCTCTTGGATTACAGTGGGGTGTTTTTACTAAAGAAAAGTGACGTTTTGGCCTGGTTAAGTTGTTGGCCCGATGCTTTCTCATAAACTCTTAGGATTCTTTGAAGGGCATCACATTCTGCAAGAGAAGCCTTGCAAAATATCAAAATGTCGTCTACAAAGAAAAGGTGTGATAACTTTGGGCCACCACGACACACAGCAACACTTGCCATTACTCCATTTGCAACTGAGGTCTGTATCATTGCTGAGAGACCCTCTGCACATAAAATAAAGAGATAAGGTGATAAAGGATCTCCTTAACGGATTCCACTAGTTGGAATGATATTACCCCTAGGCACCCCATTAATCTTTACAGAGTACGTAACAGTTGTGACACATTGCATAATGAGCTTCCTCCAATTTTCATCAAAACCTAGCTTTTCTATGATTTTATCCTAGCAGACCCACTCCACCCTATCAAATTCCTTGGTTATGTCAAGTTTCAGAGCCATCTCCCTAACCTTCCCCCCTTTTTTCTGACTAATATGATGTATAGTCTCAAAAGCTACAAGGGCATTATTAGTTATAAGCCTGCCGTACACAAAGGCACTTTGGGTGTCGCTGATAATGGAAGGTAAAATTTTCTTTAACCTGTTAGATATGGCTTTGGATGCAATTTTGTACACCACATTACATAAGCTTATAGGCCTATAATCAATTATCTTCTTAGGCATCTTCACTTTAGGAATAAGCACAATATGAGTTTTGTTAAAATCAGTAGGGATACTACCATGGTTAAGAAAATTCAATACCATTATTGTGACCACCTCACCACTTATCGCCCAAAATTGTTGGAAGAACAGGGGGGGCATGCCATCCGGTCCTGGCGCTTTTAATGGGTACATCTGCTTCAAGGCCAGTTTAACTTCAGCTCCTGTGAAGTCTCTAGTCAGGGCCTAGTTCATTAAGGGAGTAACTTTTGGCTGGACAGCTTGGATCATTTCTGAGAATTCCGTGGGCTGATTGGTAGTAAACAACTCATTATAGTACGCCACCACCACCTCCTCCACCTTTTCATCTTCCTCATGCCAAGTCTAGTGTTCATCCAAGATTCCTTCAATTAAATTCTTTTTTTGTCGGGCTGAAGCTTTCACATGGAAGAAGCTTGTGTTTCTATCCCCTAACTGAAACTAGTTAAGTCTTAACCGCTATCTCCACATATCATTCTCCTTTTCTAGCCAGCAATTCAAGTCAATTCAAGTACCCTTCAGCTCCTGGCTGATCTCAGGGGATGGAGGTTGAAGTTCAAGCCACTCAAGCCTTTTCTGCAACTCCGCTACCTTCCCATGTGCCCAAACTCTCTTTTGTTCCAGACTTCCAAACTGGCACAACATTGACCTAAGCAATTCTCAAGAACACCTCCTAACCATCTTTCCTTCTTCCCAGGCCTTCTTTACCACCTCTTAACACCTTTGGTCTCTTAACCACATTGATTCAAATCTGAATGTCTTCTGGGCTTTCTTTTTCCTCAGTTTCTGCACCATTCGGAGGGCGAGGGGTGAATGATCCGATACTGAGGAAGAAAGGTGGAAAACTGATTAAATGAACCAATTATTCCAACGTGAACAATTATGTTTTAATCAATAAAAGAAAATTAAGATATGGCATTTTTATCACCAATAGCATTAAAAACAATCATAATAAGACCATGATATAGTGACAAAGTGAAAAACTCAAGGAAGCGTAAATCAATTTATTGCTCAAACAATTCAATAACCATGTTGAAATTCACTCTTTTTTTTCTTTTTCTTTTTTGGATAGAAATTCTACCCTAACGACCTAATCTAATCTAAATGTATGTGTATAAAATTCACTCTGGCAAACTTAAATCCTGGTCCTTGCCCACCTTAATCTTAAACTCAAGGCAAGTGTATATTTTGGCTTGGCTGAATCACTCTCTTGGGAATGACAGTGCATGGCCTCTCAAGCCTCCTAGAAAATCTTGTAGAATAGTCTCTCATATATCGGCAGTAACTAGGGTACACAATTCTGAGCACAGCCAAGTATCATGGATTTGATGAACATAAACCATGAATTTTGATCGAATCTCAATCAAAGGGTAGTCGAACACAGTATGACCTATCTTCTACAAATTGTCTTGAAATTGAATTGATCGTCAATGAAACATTACATTCTCAATTTAACAGTTACAAAGTCATGGAATTTTCTAACACTGACAACATAAATTCTAACTATATAAATTATCAAATCATTTTAAATTTTTAAAAGATTGGTGTGTGATGCATGTCCACGAGTAATAAAGAGTCTTGCTGATCACCTTCTTTTGTAGTGTTGCTTGGCAATTGACCTATTGTCATTTATTTATTTTCAATTTTCCTCCTCTTCGATCATGACGATGACATTGATTCAGTTTAATTGTAGACAAGGAGAACACGCTTCATAGTAGTATACATTTGAAGATTTGGAACTATTTAGTGGGAGAGTAGTAGGACCTTCGATGATGTTGAACATCATAATCATATCTTTGAGAGGTATAAAGAGTGTGAAAAGTAAAAGTATTCCTTCATCTTTTTCTTCTTCTTTTTTAACTACTTTCTTGAGCTTGAGATTCTATCATTCTCTAGCAGTAAGCCAATACACATGTCGTATTTGACCTCTTTCCTATGTTAATCAAATTTATTTTCTAATTTTTTGAAAAAAAAAAAAAAAAAACCCTTTTACAACACCCCCTCCCATCCCCAACCATTATCCGTACGATCCAAAGTACTTGGCCAATTCGAGGCTTCAACAACCAACAATGGTATAATTGTATAAGTACTACCAACATTCGAGTGGCCTAATTAGTAAGATACTGAGCCAACAAGTCTCAGAACTTAGATTTGAGCCTCAACAACTAAATGTGTATTAGTGTTCATTATATCCAATCTTCATTCCAAATAGTCAACTTAAAAAATAAGTAAGTTTCTCACACAGACCAAAAGTATAGGGTTTTGCACAGGAGCTAGTAAGGTGCTACTATGGTCACGCCCAGATAAGAAAGCCACACTGATCACCTCCCCCTACCCATTTTTTGTTTACCAAAAAAAAAAGAAAAAAAAAAAAAACTGTGTTAAGTACTTGTGCAATATATTGCAATCCTAAAGAGAAACAGAAAGGTGCAAAGGTAAATACATTCTCCGATATCAAAGTTTCTGGTTGGACTTTGATTACAGTCAATAATGAATCCTATTTAATTATTATAGGGTTTAGATTTTTTACAAAACTTAAACACCTAGTAGAGCATCTCCAATAGATGCTTTATATTTATTTTTTGGAGAGAAAAGCCCATTGTTCACCCTCCAATAGATTCTCTAAACGCAAAACTTTTCTAAATATTTTTTGAAGTTGCTACAGTGCTTATCTAGATTTAGAAAACACTATAGCAACTCCATACCCTTATCATATCTTAAAAAATTGCCCAATGGTATTAATTTACTATTCTTTCTCTCTCATCCAACTCTTCTCTCACAAAATCAACCCTCACCGCTGATCCCTCTCACAAAAAACTCGCACCATGTCTTTCAATCGAAGTTCGCTCAACCACCTGTGACGAAGAATGGAGTTATGAAAACATTGGCTCAACCTTGAATATCGATACCCAAAATTTTGATTTAATATGGTTTTTGTCATATTTGAATTTATTAGTTTATTGTACGAGTTGATGATTTTGTGGTTTTGAATGATTTTCTATTGTTCTTCACCACTATCTGGGTTTAGGTTTTGGGTTTTTGGTTCTTTTCTCTCTCTCTCTCTGTCTTTCACTCTGTTTCTTGATCTTTTCTCTATTTTTTCTATTTAATTAATCTTATTAGATTTGATAAGCTAATTTGATTCCTTTAGAGTTTCTTATTTTCTAATAGAAATTTTGGTCTCATCTCTATTGCACACCAACTGTTCGATAGAGAAGACATGGGTATGTTTAAGAACTGATATGGAAGGCTTTTGTTTAAGAACTGGTATGTTTAAGACACGACCAACAAAGTATTTTTCTAATGCTTTGTT
The DNA here is from genome assembly GCA_030820535.1 of Quercus parvula. NCBI lineage: Eukaryota > Viridiplantae > Streptophyta > Magnoliopsida > Fagales > Fagaceae > Quercus > Quercus parvula. The sequence goes on along the minus strand of JAUAME010000005.1, from coordinate 62,074,573 downwards.
TTTATCAGTACACGAACACTCACATGCACAGCCTTGCAGCAATACACTCACAGTTCATCATCAGTACATGCACACCCCTGCACTGACACACACACATACTTGGACCCAAATACACTTACACAATAGAGATGCCTAACATATTACTACATAAGCTACATTTTTCTTGATCAACTGGATTGATAATCTGGACATCCTATGTTTAACTTTGGCATTTGTTGATGGTTTTAATTCAAAGTGGTTGTAGCTTTGAATTCTGGTTTCTTGATATATTTGCTTACACGTGGGGTATGCTTCTTAGTGTGATTTGCTCTATTTAATCTTTCCATATTTGTATTTGTTCTATAAATTATTGTTCATGCTTTATAAGTCTAGAGTCCTATAATTTATTGTTCATGTTGTTTGCCTAATTCGTATTGGAAACCAAGTTACTCATGTGTTGACATAATGCAAAGTAAGGACTTGCAAATATAAGTCCTAGTTGGTTTAGGAATCCTGTAGCCGAACTAACATAGACACTTTTGATGTGTGTTATGGCTTTGAAAATTGTATTTTTTGTGAGTTGATCCATTAATGCCCCAATTTTTCATCTTAATGTAGCAAAAGAGCTCTATCAAAGTACTCACAATCAGCTGTTGAACAACATAAGGTAATGTAGCAAGAGCTCTATCAAAGTACTCACAATCAGCTTAATGTAGCAAGAGCTCTAGCAATGTACCAATTTGTGAGTTGAACATTGCTGGAATTTATTAAAGTACTCATCAAAATGGTTGGCTATAAAGCTGAAGGAGGACAATGAAATGGAGAAATTGAGAATGAATTAGATGAAGGAAGAAAAAGAGCTTATGATGATGGATGTAAGTATGTTGTCTTCAGTGCAGCAAGAATATATTCATCAATGCCAAATGGAAATCCTTGAAAAACGAAGGTCTCGTTCTTAGACTATTATCATCATCAATGCTCTTATTTTGTATATGATTAAAAGAGCTCTTTAAACTTGTTTTGTTACAATGTGATCCTACTAACTAAGAATGTATATTGGGTCACTCATTTTTGTTTTGCTGCAATATGATCTTGTTGCACTATTCATTTTGTTTTGCTACAATGTGATCCTCTTGCACTATATATGTATAACCAAGGTGATGGTAATCTCTGTAGCACATGAAGCTACGTAATTTCATTTTGTTCTACAACACATGAAGCTGCGAAATTTGCTTTAAACTCTATTTTCCCCTTCTGTTTTTCTAATGGTAATCTCCCCCCCTCACTTGAGGCAATTTGTAAGGGAGATGCCTCTGCTTGTAGTCCTTCTTAGTCTTTTAATGAAATTTATCAAAAAAAAAAAAAAAAAGGTGATGTTCAACCATATTGTATTAAAGCTTTGATTGTATTAAAGCTTTTGTTCCTTTGTTCAAATTTCATGCTTCCCATATACAAGGTTTTCATTCAGATTTTGTGTGTGTGTGTGTGTGTGTGTATGTGTGTGTGTGTGCTTCCCATATACAGGGGCTTTCATTCAGATTATATGTGTGTGTGTAGCTTTGAAAATATTATTGTTGGGAGATTTAAAAATATAGCTGTTGGGAATTTGAAAAATATAGCCATTGAGAATGAATAGAGAAAGAATAAAAAAATATTAAAAAAAGAATAAAGAAATGTTAAAGAAATAATGAAGAAATAATATTTAAATGAGATAGAGAAAGTGATAGAGAATCTGTTGGAAAGTGTATTTAAAAAAGTAGGTAGGTAAAAGGTAAAAACAACTATTCACACTTCAAACAGTACAAAAATTTAGAGAAGCTGCTAGAGATGCTCTTAGGCTATTAAAACTAAATCTTAACCTAGGAAGCATAGAAACTCCAGCATGGGTTGCATGTACGTGTCAACCACAACGAACAAGCCTTTGACACTGCTGCATGCGTGTCCCGAACGTGTACCCCACCCAAAAATAATAGTAATAACTTTTATTAGGAATTATTTTACTAACTTTTAACTTTAATTCTTTGTTTAATATAAGTATTTTTTTAAAGGTCACGTTAACGGATTCTCTTAGGACAATTATTAATAAACCATAATAGGAAAGTTTTGACACCACTTTCATGAAAAATATAAAAAGCTGCCAACAACTTTTATTGTTTTATTATTTTTCTAATAAAATATTTCTAAAAATAGTTCATAAACCAATGCCCCAAGAATGGTTCAACATTTCACTTTTTTAATTGTTAAATGATGGTTTTGTTAATATTTGATGGGTTAGACTGTTTTCTTTTTTTTTTTTGTTGAAATTAATTATATTCTAAAAATCATTTAATAGCCACAGATTCACTTTATTATCTATTAAGATAGAGTTTGGCTTCAAATACATTTAGATCCTTAGACTCCAACTATTAGTAGGAAGGGCAAGACATAGGTACAATGCTTAGGTGTTCTTCCTTAGGTTCCTCTTTTAAGATTTTACCATGTGGATTTTTGCTCATGGGATGAAAGTGTATTTTTTAGTTAAATAGCCACTTGGCTGAATCTTAAGGGGGGAAGCTAAGGAATAGCACTTAAGGTGTTGTACCTAAGTTTTGTCCTAGTAGGAATATGACATTTGTACTTGTCACATGCAATGCATATAACCAACTAACCAAGTAAGTCGCAAGTATTGCACATAACTTGGCATTAGGGTTGTCCACGGGTTGGGCCAGGTCAGGTTTGTACCCAACCCGAACTCAACCCGACCTTATCGGGTGTGGAAGATTTCAACCTACAACCAACTCGAATGAAGTTTCAAATCAATCGAGTCAGGTCGTATCGGTTTTCGAGTGTGAATCGGTAGGTTTCGGGTTTTTCGATATTGCCGAATTTTGGCCGAAATCTAACCAGATCTTGTCAGATCTGGTCTAATCTAACGAGATTTGACCAATATTCCTTCGGATCTATGGAAATTTGGCCAAGATCTAACGAGATTTAGCCGATTTAGAGTTGGGCTTATTGGAGTTTGGTCGAGTTTAAGTAAATATGGGCTAGATTTGCCAGATTTAAGCATATCTGAGTGAGGATTTGAGCAAATCTGAGTAAAGGAAGGCTAAACATGGCTGGATCGAAGTTGATTGTCGTCGGATTTCAGCCTTCTTTGAGGTTTTGTCGAGCGGGTTGGGTAGTTCAGGTTTTTAAGGACAAAACCTGCCACTCGACCCGCTGGAGTCGAGTTCTGAAGTTGAGACCCGTCACCAACCCGTCGAAGGTGTTAGTCCGGCTGTGACGGGTCACGTCCGGTGGGGTTGATTGGTTCCGGCGGGTCTTTGGTTTACCTGGATAGCCCTACTTGGAATGTGTCATCTTCCTATTAGTAGTTGGAGCCCAACCTTTTCTTATTTATTATTGCTCTCAAATTAATATATGTTTAACAATCTATAAAATATATATATATATATATATATATATATATATATGAATATAAATATTGTTAGGATTTGAGTTTGTAGTGTTGGCAAACCATGACAAAAAGTAAGTCTCGTTGAGTTAGAATGGTGTACTTTCAAATCCAAGACAAAAACACTCAAGTTCAGGATGAAAAAAAAGTGAGATGCAATCTGGTTCTCTGGATTGCTATTCGATTGCTGTTCGATCGGTCGAGAGTCGCAGATCAGCAAAAATTAGCAAACATAAAAAGCCCATAACTCATCTATTTGAAACCAAAATCGTGGTCCATTTTTTGCAGTATTTAAAGGACAACATAAGGTAACCCTAGAGGGGGTTTTTAGAGAGAGAAAAGTGCATGTTGTGCCTCCAATTGTAGATCTAGGGCTTTTGTACCCAAAACTCTCTAAAATCATCTACCGAAAATATTCTTTGAAGAAACTCAAGATCTGGTATTGTAGAAGTTGCTGTATACAAGATCAACAACTATTGATGATTTAAGGGATCTCAAAGTCACAAACATGGGTGTCAGCAAATTCAAGATTGAAGAGTTCGCGGAGTCGAAGCTATACGTGGTTGTGTAAGTAAGTTCTACAAGAGGTAGCTTTAGATTTTAGGGAGAAAATCTATTGTAAAATTCCATTCTATCATAGTGAATTTGTTTTCCTTGAGGATAACTAAGTTAAATCCTTCTAGGATTTTAACCTTGAAATTATTGGTTTCATTGGTTTTCCTGAGTCATCATATTGTTATCTTATTTATATTTCTGCATTAGATTTGAATAATTAATCTAAGTATTTACTTGGCTAATTAATTAGGTTAAACAAATTTGTTTTTTAGGGGTCTATACAAAACAGACAAATATATTTAATAAGGACAAAGTTTAGCTACAAAATTGGTTGTAGCCTTATCAATATCTTTTTATTGTAGGTGAATTTTGACAAATCCACCATTGAATTACATCTTCTTCTTATATCCTCAATACTTGCAAAATTTCTAAAAAATTAAAGATCAATAGCTATATTATCAATAAATTGATTTAACTGCAAGTTTTTGTAGTTTAAAATTATGCATAAAATATAAACTTATATAGATCATATAGTAAATAATCTCCAACTGACACAAAATATGACATATGCATTAAGAGTGTAAAGAACATGCAATTCAATAGTTAAAATTTTAAAATATGTAGTAATTTTTATTTTATCGAGTAAGGTTGTGGCCTTAAACTACAAAAAATTTTGTAGCTAATATTTGTCCATTTAATAATTAATTAATATATGTATCCTAATTTTTCATACTTAATTTTCAAAAATTTCCATATTGCCATGTCGTACTCGTCCCCATCTCTATGTCAATGTCAACCTCTTTTAAAAAAAATGTATAATTTGAATTGTGTAATTGTGATTTTTTTTTAATTGTACCCGTACATATGCATAGAGTTACACACTAGTATATATCTAAAAGCAAAAATATAGTATTTATTATTATTATGCTCATGTTGAGCCACATCATCAATGGTCTCATCATCCATCCACTTCCAACATTCTCTCTCTTTTTTTTAACTTTTTTTTCTTGTAAATTTCCCAACTTAATGTTATACTTTCTCCAACTTTTCCCTTCCTTTTTACATTTTTATCTTCCCATTACTATCTATCTTAATATCATTTTTTCTCTTTCCCTTTATCTTCCTTTATTTTTGGCTTTTCTTATTCCCCTCCTCTTACTAGAAATTTACAATTCTCTATTTCATTCTATACATAGTTTTCCCACACACATAAGGCTATTTCTCTTTTTTCAATTTTTTTTTTTTACATTTTTTGGTGGATTTTTATTTTTATTTTTCTTGCATCTCTACTTTAAGTTGATGAGTTTTTGTCTTATTTGGAACTCTACTTTGGGTTGATGTGATTAAGATGTGTTTTTAAGTTGTTATCTTTTTTCTTCTCTTTAATTTCAGAGATTTTATCCTATTGCATTATATATAAATATAGTATATAAGAATATAATATTATTTTATTACATAACATAACATGACTTGGATAATATGGTGTTTATTACAATATTTTTTATTTTAATTTTTTTCTCATATTATTTTCTATAAATTTCTTATTATTCTCCCACATTCTCTCTTGAAAAGTGGTTTCTCTCTCTCTCTCTCTCTCTCTCTCTCTCTCTCTCTCTCTCTCTCTCTCTCCATTTTTTTTTTCTTGCAACCCTACTTTATATTGATGAATCATTGTAATTTTTAAAACTCTATTTTGGGTTCATACATTTTGGTGTTGTATTTTTTAGTTTCTTGTTAAAAGTTTGATATTTGATTATTTTGGAAGTAATAAGTTGAATTTATATCAGAACATAATCATGGCTATGTTAATAACAGATTGGCATTCGATCCATTTTAGTCCATTTCATCAATTCAATTCGGTTCAGTCTACTTCAGTCCACTTTGGTCAATTTTGGTCAAATTCAATCCACTTTCATTCAATTAGGTCCATTCAGTCAATTCAATCTAATTCAGTCTTGTTTGTTCCAGTCAGTCCAATTCGGTCCATTTGATCTAATTTGGTCAATTCGGTCCATTCTGTCCAATTCTGTGATTCGCTCTAATTCACTCCACTTTGGCCTATTCAGTCCACTTCAATCTATTCAGTCTAATTTGGTCCATACAATCCACTTTGAACTATTTAGTTCACTTTGGTTTATTCGGTCCAGTTAGGTCTAATCGATCCAATTGGTCCATACGATACACTTAGATCTATTCAGTTCAATTTGGTCTATTCAGTTCACTTTGGTCCATTCAATCCATTTGGTGCATTTTAGATTACTTCAATCTAATTTGGCGTACCCACTTAAGCATGGCAAAATATAAGTTTGGATTAAGAGTGCTATTAATTATTTAAGTAATATCAATTGTAATTATATGATAAGTTTTGGTTATCATTATAACTTCCTTAAGAGAATGAAGGTTTAAATAACTTTGAAACTTAAAAATTTTAATTATAACAAAAGAAATTAGGAAAATATAATGCATAATAATAATAGTTTGAAGAATATGGATCATTTCACAAAAGAATAATATCAATCAAATACATCACAAATGATAAAGTTATATATTTGTAAGAATACAGTGATGGAAATTACTTTTTGAAATTGTTTAATTTTTAGGGGGAACAAATTATCTACAATAAAATTTAGAGAATAAATTACACATATTCAATATACTTTTGTTATAAGTTTTGATTATCATAATAATCTCTTTTAAGAGAATGAAGAATTTGAATCATTTATTTAAATAAAAATTATACATACATACAAAAACATACATATAAAATATATATATATATATATATATATATATATATATTTATTTATTTATTTATTTTTCTTGAATGTATAATCAACCTCATGCAATTATTTTTAAAGTAATGATGTTAAAATAAATGAGCAACTACCCTAAAAATTAGATTTGTATATTCATAGACTTAATGTTTAAAAAGACTTTCACTTAAATTTAGCCAAACTGATATGGACTGAAATGCTACGTTAATGTAGTTCAACAAAAAATGCTATACTTAAGATTTTAGATATTATGATTTTGAGATCTATATATTTTCAAAAAATATATTCAAATTTAGAACAGTTACTCTCAACCCAAACCCAAACATATTTTTTCCCAATATGAAAGTATACAAAAATGGACCGAAGTTGAACAAAATAAATCGAAGTGGACACAAATGGACCAAATAGAACAAAGTGCCCTAAATGGGAACAAGGAGGACCAAAGTGGACTGAATATAACAAAGTGGACCAATGTGGACTGAATAGGACTGACGTGGACTGAATAAGAACATATAGGACCAATATTCAATATACTTTTGTTATAAGTTTTGATTATCATAATAATCTCTTTTAAGAGAATGAAGAATTTGAATCATTTATTTAAATAAAAATTATACATACATACAAAAACATACATATATAAATATATATATATATATATATTTATTTATTTATTTTTCTTGAATGTATAATCAACCTCATGCAATTATTTTTAAAGTAATGATGTTAAAATAAATGAGCAACTACCCTAAAAATTAGATTTGTATATTCATAGTCTTAATGTTTAAAAAGACTTTCACTTAAATTTAGCCAAACTGATATGGACTGAAATGCTACGTTAATGTAGTTCAACAAAAAATGCTATACTTAAGATTTTAGATATTATGATTTTGAGATCTATATATTTTCAAAAAATATATTCAAATTTAGAACAGGTACTCTCAACCCAAACCCAAACATATTTTTTTCCAATATGAAAGTATACAAAAATGGACCGAAGTTGAACAAAATAAATCGAAGTGGACACAAATGGACCAAATAGAACAAAGTGCCCTAAATGGGAACAAGGAGGACCAAAGTGGACTGAATATAACAAAGTGGACCAATGTGGACTGAATAGGACTGACGTGGACTGAATAAGAACATATAGGACCAATATTCAATATACTTTTGTTATAAGTTTTGATTATCATAATAATCTCTTTTAAGAGAATGAAGAATTTGAATCATTTATTTAAATAAAAATTATACATACATACAAAAACATACATATATAAATATATATATATATATATATATATATATATATTTATTTATTTTTCTTGAATGTATAATCAACCTCATGCAATTATTTTTAAAGTAATGATGTTAAAATAAATGAGCAACTACCCTAAAAATTAGATTTGTATATTCATAGCCTTAATGTTTAAAAAGACTTTCACTTAAATTTAGTGAAACTGATATGGACTTAAATGCTACGTTAATGTAGTTCAACAAAAAATGCTATACTTAAGATTTTAGATATTATGATTTTGAGATCTATATATTTTCAAAAAATATATTCAAATTTAGAACAAGTACTCTCAACCCAAACCAAAACATATTTTTTCCCAATATGAAAGTATGCAAAAATGGACCAAAGTTGAACAAAATAAATCGAAGTGGACACAAATGGACCAAATAGAACAAAGTGCCCTAAATGGGAACAAGGAGGACCAAAGTGGACTGAATATAACAAAGTGGACCAATGTGGACTGAATAGGACTGACATGGACTAAATAAGAACATATAGGACCGATGTGGGCCGAATAGGACTAATGTCGACTTAATAGGACCGAAATGGACAAAACAAACTTAAGTGTACTGAATAAGATTGAAGTGGACAGAATAAGACTTGAATATTTATCATTTTTATTGCATTTTTAGGGCTCATATTTCTAATGTCTTTTTTTTTTTTTTTTGTATTTTTTAACTTAAAACTAAAGAGCTTAGCCCAAATATAATAAAAAATCTCATATGTTTTATGCCAGAAATTAAGAAAAAATGAATTTTTGAGCTTAACTTGAAAAAGAAACCTACAAAAAGAATCAATTTAAGGCTCTATTAGTCCAAAATAGACCAAAATAGACCGAGTGGACCAAATTGGACTGAATGGGACCAAAGTGGACTGAAGTAAACCAAAGTGGACCGAAGTAGACCTAATTGGACCAAATAGTAATTCTTTAATTTTCAAGGGGTACAAATTATACATTATATTACAATTACAAAATAATTAAGATTTGAAACTATTAATAATAATAATAATAAATAAGATTTTGAACTATTTAAGGGGGAGTAGTGGGTCCTTACTCCTCACTGCTTTGATGAGTCTGAGCAAGTAAATCAAATAAAAAAGAAAATAATTTTGAAGCTCTTATCAACAGACCATTATGTATTTTGTATTTGATCTATTTTCTCTTTTAAACAAATTGCAAACACCCACTTTTACAGAAAAATATACCTTGCACTAGATATACATTCCTCTCTCTCATAATTGGTAGGTCCCACTAATGAGAGGAAAATCATATACCCAATGCAGAGTATAACTTCTCCACTTTTACAACACCTTCTTCGTTGTCCAACAATTAAACGTACCATACTGACAACTCAACCTGTTAACACTTGAGAGACCAATGATGGTACAGCTTCTTCTACAGTATTGCAAAAATTACGAACTAGATTGCTGGTTGGACTATGAGTAGAATATTGAATAATGGATCCTTCTCTATGCCCTTAATTTACTTCACAACTTCATATTCCAATTTAATTTATCCTAGTTTATCCAGGCAAGGGTACACAAAAGATAGATATTTCTATCTCAAAAGACACTAGCCGACCCTATTAAGAGTATATATCTCAAGAAATCTGTTCAAGGGTCTCAGAATGCGCTTAGAATAGACTTGCATGACTCAATATGAGAAGGGAAAAACTTGCTTATAATTTCTTAAGTTAACAATAATAATAAAACGAAATCAAAATTTTGCCTTTGATTCCAATTCCAAGGCTTCACTTCAATTCCAAGAATATTATGTATACCTAAACACCGCCTAAATAATGATAGCATGCAATACAAGAATCAGAAGCCAGCTTCATCTTCCCCTCTTCCTGCCTTTTCCTAATTGTCCAGATTTTATACCATGTTCTTGTTCTTGAAGGAAAGCTAATGCCTTCCCATACTTCTCTGCTCTTTCCTTTTCCCGTAATGCTCTTTCTTTTTCCTTAACCTCAAGTAAGAAAAATGTGTCTTTCCGCAATTCACGAGCTGCCCCCTTAGCTTCACGTTTTACTTGTTTCTGCAACTTTCTCTTCTCAGCCCGTTCACGATCTGGGTCATAATCTCTACCCTTAACAAAGCTGCAAAACAACATGACAAATTCTCAGTTCCAACCAATTATTCTTAGTAACATTATCTATCGCAACAAAGTTTTAACATGTGGTTAAGAGCAAGGGAAAGAAAATTACTTCTCCTCAAATTTCGGATTCAGCATTTTGATAGGCACTGGCTTTTGCTTCCGCATTAGAAGTGGTCGCCGCAGCTTGTGATGTTCATCTACTTTTGTCTTAATGAGTTGAGCAACATTTTTAAATTTATCTTGCAACACATGTGGTAAATTTTCCTGTTGTGCCACTTCAAGTAACAACATTGAAATTGGCAAGAACATTTCAGGAAAGGAAGAAAATCCCTCATAAATGTTAACATATCCTTGTAGGGTTTCAATCATAGTTAACAACACACTAGCCCTGCAAATTGGAAGGTCAATTTAATCAAATATCAACAACTTTCAGAAGTGGAATTTTTCTTTTCTTTTCTTTTTTGAAGAAGAAGTAATTTTCATTAAAAACATACAACAAAATCTCCTAAAGGACCAAAACAGAGGCACCAAAAACTAAACAACATAACAGCCGCAACAGGCTGCCCAAGCCAAAAGACAGCGCAGAAAAACAAATGACAGCATCTTATAGACTCATTGTTACAAGCTCTAAAAATCAAACCCTCCTAACAAGTCTTTTTACAAATCACAGCAGGATTTAGACCCCATTTACAGCACAGCACTTGATTCAGAATTGAGTCTCTGCAACACATACCACTTTCTATTCTTCCTTTGACATCTCTTTTGATGACTGAGAAGTGGAAATTCTTAGAATATTATGAAATCTAATATATTTGAAGAAACCTGTATAAGCCCCAACATTTTGGTAAAGATTTTTAACGCACATACTTCTAGGAGTAAAATACATGTCCATACAAACCATTTAAAGAAACCAGTCTCTATGTTGTTGTTTCAGTCTACATGGAGAAATTCTGAGGTTCAGTCTTAAACAATCTCTAGTAGAAATAAAGAAGTGCATATGTCTTGACAAGGCCACTATACCAAAGGGATATCACAATGTATAATCCAGTTCCAATACCACAACACATTATAGCATATTCAAGAATAAAGTACCGAGCCAAACCCCATCAACTACCAACCTGAAATTATCAGAGCTGAAAAAAGGAGAGTCCTCAGGCATGTCCATTATCATGATGAAATTCAGAGGACTAATCTCATCTACACAATTACGTATACAAAGCAAGGGCCTGAGTGCTTTTAATTCAGTAAGATGATTAAACTGCAACAAAATAAACAGAGAATAGTCATTTCTTCATGCAACTTTAATATGGCGTCCATCAAGTATAGTCTGAAGCATATGCAAGTTGATGAAAAAAACCATTATGCATCTTTTAACATTAAAACTGTCACAGAAATCACAAATAATGCTTCAGGAGTCATACCTGAGAATCCTGACATGAAACTGGCTTCTTGTCTGTAGCTGCCATCAGCAAAGTCTGGAGAAACATTATTGCTTCAGGACAGAACTTCTGAGATTGTCTAGTGACCTGCAACATAAATTAATCAAATGAATAACCTGAAATTGCAACTCTTGCAGGAAAATGGGATGACATAAAATTCAATCATGCAGCAGACATTATATTAACAATTAAAATCATATTAGATCACTCAAAACTTCATTAATGACACATTAGGAAAACTAAAAGGCAAAATCAAGGAGAACAGTACACTAAAAGAGAGGTATGCATAATGAACAAAACAGTTGAACAAGCACAGAAGTCAAATGAAATGTATTAATTACACCATTTACATGTGGAATATTGAAAAGAACTTCAGTGATTTCCATCACTATCCACAATGTTGCAATATGCTTCAACCCAGACTGAATCAGATGGTTGAACAGCAACTGGCCATAACCTGGACAGGTCATACTTCAACCTTTTTAGTTAAAAACCAAACTGAATAATGTTTGCTCACCATCCATCCACCATATGGTCATGGCCAGTGGGTCATGCTTTAACAAGTACTAAAAGCTGGATTGAACCCAGGTTTATGAACTGTAGCTAATCATATAAAAGGACTTATTACTTTTCATTGAACATTAGGCCAACAGAAATTTTCATGACCAATAATTAAAGCTTCTTATGTTAACTCTAATCATTATTTCCAAAATAAAAAATAATTGTCCATAAACACATGTTTTAAGCTGTGTGCCTATTTTTGTATAAAGTGTTTTATATTATATAATGACCTATGACCCCTAATCCAGGTACTTTCCAGGTCAATGTATTGTCAGGGTTTTAAAACATTGGAGTTGAGGATAACAAACATATGATGGTAGAAATAATGCTCGTGTGGCACAAGTCAAGACTCTTCAGCAAACCTTGTTATTAAAAATTTCATAAGTAAAATGCACTAACTATTGAAAAAGAGGATATAGCAAATAGGTTTATACATACAGAGAGAAGCATAGAGCATAAGAAAGATCCAATAGCACTATCCCAACCCGACACAATGGGACAGCGCATCAGATATTCACACATGAGCAATATTGCTGGAGTCATGACCACATGACGGAAGTCGGAGCATGGGAATATCATGGACCAGAGCCTCAAGAGAAACAATGTTTTTGAAGAAGGCCAACTGCTAATTTCTGCAGGAACAAAAATAATCAAATCATGTTGGGGAAAAAAAATAAAATAAAACAGCAGTGAACAAGTATTTGTCAGGTCTAACCTGGGTCTTTGATGATCTCACAAAGTTGTGTTCGAGTCCGTAATATCCTCTGACGAGCACATATTGCAGCAAAGTACGGAATCTCCACACTCATCTCCATCAATGGCTTCACTAGTAAATTAAGTAGCTCGAAATTCAAAGGATTTTTATTTGCTAAGATGGCAAAATACTGAAGCAATACACCATAAAATACCTATAAAAGAGCAGCAATATTGATAAGTATCTAAATTGACTCACCAACATCTCCACTTGTGTTGTTTGAATAAAAATTTTAACAAAATGTTGTACCATTATTAGATTTCATATAAAATGAATGCTGAAAGGATAATTTAGTTATGAATTATTAACTATAGTTACGAGACAAAAGGCAAAAAGCATCGTAAAAAGAATGCACAATAATATCTGGATGATATTAGTCACCTTATAAAATCCACTAATAATTATATGATAACATTAAAAGCTGAGCCAGACTTTCTGGAATTTAACTCAAGTTTCCAAGAGATGGGAAACCTTGGTTTACAAAGTAAATATATAGTAGTTGTAAAAGCAACCAAAAGTTTCTTACTTGCATTTTCTTTCTATTTTCCGCCGCAAGCTTGATTGCATTGCTTGCCCGAATTCGACTGATTATCAAAATAACCTCAGTATTAGAACGATTGTCCAACAATGCACATAACTCCTCCAAACTCTTTGGAGCTTCAATTAAGTAGGGAAGGTCCGGTCGAGTAGAAACAGTTTTACCATCCGCTTTCGTTTTTTTGGCATGTAAAGAATCTCCATCTTTGTTAGTAATTTCAACAGAATCACTTTTCTTTGCCTTTTTCTGGTCTCTTGATCCCATTTCTTTCTCATTAGCATCATCATCTTCTTCTTCTTCTTCACCCTCTTCTTCATCATCTTCCAAATCTGTGCCAATATGATCATCGTCACTTTGTTCCCAGTCCTTCAATGAAAGTTTATTTTCACCTTCATCATCATCTTCATCGGATCCTTCTTCATCACTATCATCTTCAGCAGTCTCTGAGTCACCAGAAGAATCACCAGCTTCACTATCAGAATTATTCTCGTTCCTTCTTTCAAGAATCTCATCCACCCAACCCTTTTTAGTCCTAGGCTCTTCTTCAAGTGAGAAGGAATCAACAAGAGCATCACCCGATATGGATCTCAGCCCCTTGGTAGATGGTTTGTCAGAATCATCATTGTCTTCATCACTGGCATCTTCAGGAGCAAGCATTCTCTTTTGTCGCTCTTCCTGAAATGTAGTTCATAATACAAATTTGTAAGTCTTCAAGTTTATATTATAAAATAATGGTGCATTTTATACCACCACAAGGAAATGATAATCCTTTTTGAGGTCACAATACAGTTTCTTTCCAGATTCATTTGAAATTTTTTATTTATTTAAATGCAACCATACTAGAACCCCATTTTCTTCACAAAATGGTGTTGAAGTGCAATCACACCAGAACTAATGGGCAACAACAAATATTTCTACTTAAAATTGAAGATATATAACTCAATAGAACAGGACTCACATTCTCAAAGCTCAGTGACAAGTGTGCCAATCCATGCATATTGCATAGTGTACATTCAACATCTTACTACCATTGACTTGGAAGAATTACAATTTAAAAATAATTTGTATTAGAAATTAGTATTATATAGGATTAAACTCAATATTGGCCAAGCCAAGCAATATTCAAGAACCCTAATAAGATATTCAGAAACTACATGCTAAAGTCACTACCAACAGTAACCAACTGCAAAACCAGTCATGTTAACAAGAACTACGAGTTTGTTTGGGATGTGATGAAAAGTTCAGCTTATCTTGAGCTTTTAGCTCCTTTTGGTACTATTCATGGGTCTCATTGTATTTTTTGGTACTATTCATGGATCTTATTGTACTATTCAGCTAGTTTTTAAATTTTTTTTTCCTACACTTTCAGCAAAAAGTTTTCAGATTCAGCTAAATAAGTTGTTTCAAAACGGACTTTACATATCATATTAGCAAGCACGCACATGCACCCATACATGCACATGCACACACAATTATCATTGAGTATGAGGCACTCATACCTCCAAATGCTCTAGTCGTTCTCTCTCCTCCTGGGCAATCTCCTCAGGAGTCTTAGTCCTATCTGAGGGGCGAGCTCGCATCTCCAGTGCCATCTCTTTCACAAGTTTATCATAAGAATCAGGTTGATCCTGCCAAATACAAAAATTTAATGCCTGAAACTGTCAAGTAGCCAAACACTACACCATTACATTGTATATGAAAAATGATAACCTAAGGAAAGACACAAACAACCCTCCTGGAGATGGTTTAAGAATCAGAAAACATTGTATGCCAAGGTGAAGATTTGGTGAGGCAGCAAGGTGGAAGAATAAGAAATGAGACCTCCAACTAAATTAGAAACCCCAAATGCCATATTTCTTGAATAAAAGTTGTTAGGATCTAACTTATCCACCCAAAAAAATGAAAAAATAAAAAAATAATAATAGTTGTCAAGTTCTAGAACCTTTATCAGAAGACCATACCTGATTAAAATTTTCTATTTGTTGAGTTGTAGATGAGTTATCGTTCTTCCTTTCATTTGGAATGCTCTTGTTCACAAGAGCCTTCAAAGCATTCATCTTGCCTGGTTCAGTTAAAGATAATAAGGCCTCAGACTGCACCAAGGACGTGAAGTTTTTGTCCAAGTCTTCCATCAAACGTTCATTTTCTTCCTTCTCTTTTGCTTTTTGTGCCTTGAAGAATTAGTGGAAAACGTAAATTGAAGAAAGAGATTGGAAATAAATGCAACTTCATTCAAAAAGCAGTTTCAATAACACCAAAAAAAAATCACCTTAAAAAATTTGCTCTTTGAGATAATTTCCTCCATCACTTCTTTCTTGGTTTTGTGTCTCTGCAGTAAAAATGCAATTCTTTGAATCAGTTCAACACATCATCTAACATCAGCCAAACACAAATGGACACGCATGCACCCCCAAGCACATGCATGCTTGCACTCACACACACACGGCTTCATTGAGAATTTGGGGAATCCTCCTTAATAGACAAAATATTCCTATTATGTCACTGCCAATTGAATCAATGTTATTAGCTGTGAATATGCAACTCACTTCCAAGAAATCACATTACTTTCTTACACTTAAAGAAAATACGTTCAACAAATGACATAATCCATTCCAGGAATATGATTTTGGGTCAGGAAACTATAATCTTCAGATCAGGAAACATGTATAAACTAAATGATTAAAACTACATAAATGGAGTTGCCAATCTAAGTAATCAAGTAACAGTACGAGGATCACCCAGCATCAAGACAAATTATGTCTTAAAGGAACAAACACATAAAGGATAGAAAAAACAATCATGATTGCATAAAGCTGCAAAACAGGTCACTGCCACAAGATGGAATAAGGAAAAAATAAAAATAAACCCCCAAAAAAGATAGTAAAAAAGGAGCAATTAGGAGATATAAGACTGAAACATCAAACAAAAGAATCCAAAATAAGATAGTATCCTCACGTTAACAACCTAAATGGTCACACTAATTAGAGATTCGAGTTACAAATAATAATTTAACATGTGAATATCGAAACTAAGATAGCAAAACAGGCCTCACATTTTCTTCTCCTTCAATCAGACCACTATCCATTGGCTCCTGTGTCTTAGGACCATGAAGTTGCTTTAAAATGGTTGACTCTTCTGCACAGTCAAAAGTATTTTTGATGTCATGGACATAATCCCAAAGAATGAAGAATCAAACACCAAGCAATTGCAACTATCCAATAAACCTATCACGAAAATAAACAACAAAAACCATATTGTACAATTCTGAAATCTAAGCAAGTTTACTAAATGTCTAACTGAATAACAACCTATGAAAGTTGCTCAAATGTTCATACCGAAATGTAGTACCTTGGGGACACTAATTCAAAATAAAAATAAAGAAAAGATATAAATTAGTGACATAAAAACTAAGATAGGGCCAATTTTCAAATAGTTCAAGATCATTTCAATCCACCTTTTCTTCTATTCGGGATTTTTTTTTTCTTTTGAAATGTTATATGTTGAAGATCCAAAGCTTTTGGCAAGTAAAGGTTCATCAACAATGTTCCTGGGGTTGGAGGAAAATCCTGAAGATTAGAGGGTTAGTGATATTAAGAATTAAATTCCAGGTCGGTGATGGTTCTAGCATATATTTATGGCATGACAATTGGCACCCAGATGGCCCTCTGCTTTTAAAGCATGGACATAGTGTAGTGTATGATGCTGCTAGTTCTACTACTTGCTATGCTGTCAACTGTCATTAGTAACCAAACCTTGGCATGGAGACCTGCTAGATCTAAAAATATTGTAAGTATATAGAGAAAGTTGCCTGAGGTAATTCTTGGTGAGTCTGTTCAGTGGTATGGAAGCATACAAATCAGATATAAGGTTCCTGTGGTGAATTGGTGGAAATTGATTTGGTTTTCACTTTCCACAACCAGTCCCTAAGCATGCATTCATCTGTTGGCTTGGAGGGAAGGATAGGATGCTAACAAGAGATAGATTAGCTAAATGGGGTGTTGGTAGTGATGTGCTGTGTCTACAATGCAGAGCTATTACAGAGAGTCGAGCCCACTTGTTCTTTAATTTCCCTGCAGCTAAAAGACTTTGGAGAGTGATAATTGGTTTAAGACAACCCAGAAACTGACTGGGGAAGAATTGTTGAATGGGCTGGAAACAATTGGAAAGGAAGAAGTCTAAAGGTTATAACTTGTAAGCTTGGATTTGGTGCAACTTTATACCAGTTTTGGAAGCTTTGAAATGCTTTTCTACATAAGATACAAGATGCATTGACTCTGAGGATCGAATAATTGCTACCATCAGAAAGCAAGAGCTAGAATTGAGTTCAAAAATTCATTTCCCTATACGGATGAAAACTAAGACATTTGTTGTAGATGGGGTTTCAATGTTTGTTTACTGTCATGTAGGCCTAATGCTGGCTAATCTGCTTAGATATATTGGGCTGTTTAGGCATGGAATTGTTGTAGTTTTTGTCATATTATGTCTGCTGTTTTGTCAGCTTGCCCTGTACTGTGTTGCTTTTCTTAGCACGTTTCAATGAAATTCACTTGATTATCAAAAAAGAAGTCATATTTAAAACCAATTTAGTATTATCCAAGAGCAGTTCATAAAATGTAAATATCCAAAGGGTGGATCTTTCATCCATGGAAACACAGAAATATAATGTGATCAATCACAGCACCTACGCATCAGAAACTACACATCATAGATTACCCTATCAGACTTGTTCCTTTTCTACATGTGTAAGCAGCCATACAAACAAATACCCCAGTTACTAGTTTCGCGAAATCAACACAACATTGTCAGCAAAGTGTTCATAACCAAATACTAAAATTCACATACCTTCCGTAGCTTGACCATCATAATCTTCATCAAAAGGCAGCATCTCATCCTCAAAATCATCCCTTTCACCACCAAGACCTCCAAATCCAAAACCATCTTCTCCTTCGTCTTCTTCTTCCTCTAAATTAAACTTGCTCTTTTTCCCCAATTTCAACTACAAAAACCAAACCAAACCAAAAATTTGAAAACTTTACAAACAAGTCTCAATTTCGATCATCAAAATAAGAACCCTAACCTGGCGGTGGCGCTGAGAGCGGAGAAGGGCTTTATCGAATTCGGGAAGCGCTTCGCCTTGTTCGCCAATTCGGTTGTCCAAGAAAACCGAAGACTTCGTGCTTTGCTCGTACTCTTTGAGCAGAGTCTGCTTCCTCTTCTGGATGCCGAGAGAGCGAGCGAGACCAATGCGGCGCTCTTCGCCTTTTCGCTTCTTTCCGAGGATATCGAATTTCCTTCGAGACCAAATGTTCTCGAACGGGTTCGGTTTTGGAGGCTCCGATACTTTCATGGATTTCGCCTTTGGTCCTGAAGACTTCGTCTTCTTCTTCTTCTTGTTCTTCTGGTTGTCCATTGTAGCTGTGGGTTTCGAAATCTTAACCATTGAAGAGAGAGAGAGAGAGAGAGAGAGCACAGAATCACAGGGTTTAGGGTTTTAACGGAAGGAAAACCCAAAACGGAACGAAATGGCTAATTAGCCATAATTTGCTAACCATTTAGTTAGTAGGTCTAGTTTGTTAACAATATTACTAACTAACATCTCGAGTCTTAAAGACTCGATTTTGAAGCCATAAATCGAGTCTTTAAGACTCGGTTTTGATGTTCTCATTAACCTTGACGTGGCAGGAGGTCCAGGTGGACGCCATGTGAAAATCGAGTATTTAAGACTCGATTTTTATGTGGCTTCCACGTGGACCTCTGGTTGTGACGTGGTGAAAACGTGGAAATCGAGTCTCAGAGACTCGGTTTCAAATCTGGAAACCGAGTCTCTGAGACTCGGTTTCAAATAGGTTATATTTTGAAATTAACGCCTCACTCTCTCACTCACTGTCTCTGCCACACAGACCAAGTCTCACCCTCTCCCTCTCACGCTTCAGCGCACCTCTCTCTCACCCTCTTCTCCCACTCCGTCATCACATCGCTCACTACGCCGATCACTGACCCTCTTCGCCAAACCTAAACCCACTCAATCACCCATTTTCTCCTACTCCGTCAGACATTGACCACTTCGCCGATCATCCTCTTCACCAATCACCCTCTCTCACTCACTCTCTTCTCCCACTCCGTCAAACGTTCATCACTTCGCCGATCACCCTCTTCTCTCACTCAGTCCATGTGACATTCATCACCTAGCACGAAAGATTTGATAAAGCACAGCGACAGAGGTTTGATAATCACACTTTGGTTTCAAGTCGTTTTTTTCTATTTTGGTTTCTGTTTTGAATTTCTAATAAAACTGTTAAAAAAGATCGAAACTTTGTTGTTTTTTGAGATCGGATTATGTCTTTGGGTTTCTGGGTTTGTTTATATTTGCTGTGGAATTGGATTATGTTTGTTGGTTTGTTTATATTTGCTGAGGATTTAATTTGCTTTACTGGGTTCAGTTGGGTTTGGGGAGTGAGGTTCAGAGAGTAAAGGGAGTGTAGGTATTGAATTTAAAGTTTTATGTTTCTGTTTACTTGAAAATAAGTGAAACCCATTATTTGTAAACCAATTTGTAAACCCATTATTTGTAAACCCATTTTATGTTTCTGGTTTTATATCATGGGTACTTAAACTTTGCCCCTTGTTTTTAATGCATGGAATTTTCCTGTTGAAGTATTATAAAATAAGGTCCTTTTTGGAGGTAGTTAGGTTTAAGCCTGCACTGAACCAGAAACCCTTCTTGTATTGCTGTATTAATTGAATTGTTGAGTTGTAGATACATGTCAAATACGCATGCTCTGCGAAATCCCTGCAAATAGTTTGAGTTGCAGGGGCTGTTATGAAGATGCTACTATATAGTTCAGTTTCCTCAGAAACTGTGCTGTAATATGTTTGGTTAGAATTGTGTTTAGGGCCTATTTACAGAAAATGAATGATAAAATGATAGCCCCCTCTTAGAAAATTCACGAGCTTGCCTAAATTCTAGGAAACTTTTCATTAATTTATGTACATGCAGTACAACATGCTTTATATGTATAGTTAACTGTAAAATTCTAACCAAACAAGAACTCCAAAATTTGTGGTTGAAGCACAAGTCAAACTTGAAACAATTTTTTGCTCAGTGAAGCTTCAGCAATTTGACTAAAGTGTACTGTGACCTTTATGTTTAGTGGAGTAAGATACTTTCATGATAGGAAGGGGAGTAAAAGACTTAAGGATGATGCTGCACTTGTCATATATTACATTATTAGAACACTTGGGCAACTCTTATTTTTGCAGCTTCCAATCCAATAGCCAACTAGTGGAACACATTAGAACTTGCTTGAATTATATAACTCTCACAAATGCAACTCAACTGATATTAGCATAATTTCAATGATGAACTGAAATAGTGCATAAAGTGTGCAGTCTTAGAATTGATAACTCCCTCCAATATGATCTCTTGCTAGTAATTTTAAACAACTTTATTTGTGGTGGAATGTCAAAGAACCTAATATAAAATTTCCGCTTAATTGGTAGTCAGTAGGCATATGGGAGGAGAAATTGGAAGAATGACAACTACAAATTTTTTCTCCATGCAAGTTTTAAATTTAGATCAGGTCTCTGGCCTTTAGTTGTACATGTGGAAATTTAGTGCCATATGCAGGCAAGTATAGAGGCCATGTTGTGGTCTTTATTCTTTGGCCTATATTTTGCACTTCGAT
This sequence comes from Quercus parvula, assembly GCA_030820535.1. Lineage (NCBI taxonomy): Eukaryota > Viridiplantae > Streptophyta > Magnoliopsida > Fagales > Fagaceae > Quercus > Quercus parvula. The sequence continues at coordinate 62,053,460 of JAUAME010000005.1, read as the reverse complement.
TGTATTTTTTGGATAGAATCTTTCAGTTGCCACTAGAGCTTGTTGACTTATTGGTGAATGATGATCCTGAAACCTGTTTACTTTGTAGAACAGCTTCTTGGATTCTGTATTTTTAGTTTGTATAATATTTTTGAAGTTCTAGCTTTCAGATGTTGAGATAACCAGTTCACGAGTAGAAAGTATGTCACAGTATGTTTAGGTCTTTACAAATCAAAATGTGTTAGGAAGAATTTGTCACTCAACATGTCCATGCAATGTCAATAAGTCATTCTTTCTTGAAGTTGTTTCAGACATAAATGATGAATTTACACCCACATATAGGGGGAAAAAAGCGAAGAAAGTGAGGGAAAAAATTTCCAAGCTTCTATGAGTACTTCCTACCACATCTTTCCAAAAATTCCCAGAATAAAGCCCCATGGGAATTGTTTTGCAGTGGCCATAACAGCTCCTGCATGTATCGATATTCCCATTTTGGTGGGGGATATTTCTTCTTCAGTTTCTTGTATTTGTCCATCATACCCAGCTCCTTCAACACATTCCCAACCATTGTAACAATTGGAACAGTTGGTCGGATACCAAGCTCATTTAGTTAATCAAGATAAGCATTGAGAGCTTGGGGCTTCAAGCTTCTTTTAACAACAATGGAGGTGATTACTAGGTAGCCTTACCCCCTAATTTTTGTAGAGGCTAATTCTTATAGTCAAACCAAAAGCACATTGCTTGGGTGAAAGGCACTTTGATACTGTACCAAGTCTGACCCAGAGCACCAGTTCAGCCCCTAATGTAATAGGATATAATTTGAGCAAGCTTCAGTACAGCCTAAGCACTACATTTGGTCATCCAAGCTAAACCCGAAAGTCCATATCCTTGGGTCAGCTTGTTCACACCCTTTAAGGAGAGTTTTAGGAGCAGTATTTTACGTGTTTTGCTAGGGTCCTTTCATCTAAAGAAAAGATTTCTTTCTCAAGACACTAACATAGAAGGTTGACATGATGAGTGGTTTGGAGGGAGTGCCTTAACAGAGTTAGTTTCTGCTCAGCTTTTGTTATAGATCAGGATAAGGATGATAATTGTATTTATAATTTGCAGCGTGCTACATCTATGAGGTAAGGTGACCAGATGGGGGGATATTCATATTAGTGTGCATCGCTGTTGATTGGGATATTGAATCTATTGACTCATTCTATAATCTATTTTACTCAAGTTTTGTACTAGATGAAGGGGTTGAGAGATAGTTAATCATAATGGTAAGTTTTTGATCCTGCTATAAGGCATTCAGAATATGTAGCAGGTAAAAACAGCTTCCATGAAAGAGTTTTTGGCAAAGCCAGTTCTTGAGGAAAGTAGCATTTAGCATTAGAGCATTGGGGAAGGATAAAAACATAATTTAATAAAACCTCAAAATTACCAGCAGGACAAAAAATAAAATTAATGCAATACTGAATTAATACTTAAAAATAAAAAAATGCAATACTGATGCAATAAGAAAAATAAAAACCATTGCAGCAACTTATGTACAATTATGATTAACGAACGTAGGACCACTGTTCTTTGTTATTATTTTTTTGTTCTTTTTTTTTTTTTTTTGTAGCTCAAATAGATATCCTAATTTAATATACCTAATGTACTACCCCCACCCCTTCACACATACGACCACTGAAACTTGGGTCCTCAAATCCCATAAGCCTTCAAGGCTTGGGGAAGTACCACTCTGCCAAACATGGGCGGTGATAACCTAGGACCATTCCTTGGTTATTAACAAAGATTTTTGTTAATAGGTGAAAGTTTAATCAATAAATTATTGAATTATTTTTTTCTTTTCCAAACATTTATGTGATTTTATTATAATTTAGGTTTGTCAATTAAATTCAATTATATGGTTGCATTAACAAAAAAGCAATACAAAAGAGTTACCTTCTTTCTCAAAAAAAGAAGAAGAAAAAGAGTTATCTTCCCCCATAAACATTTATGTGATTGTATTGACCAATAAGTTATATGGTTGAATTTAGTGAAAGAACTTAAGGTACATCACCGAAGAAATTATATCAAATCTTGTATATATATATATATATATATATATTTTTTTTTTTTTTTTAAAAACAAAATAGCTTCATTCCGTTGCAAATTTTCTTTTTTCCCTCTTACCTGGTCTATCTTGAGAGTAAGGAACAAGTGTAGATTGAAGTTTTGAAGATGTACATAGCTGTTTTATTTTTCCCATTAATAATGTTGTTGTTCTTTTTTATTTATTTATATATATATATATATATATATATATATATATATATATATAAGATTTGATATAATACTCTAGCCTATAACCGCTTATACTTATGTAGTGATTATCATACTAAGTATGTAGTGATATAATCATTTTTTCTTGTTTACTTCAATTATGACATAGTTTTTTTCTTCATTAATATACTCAAATATGACATGTTATATAATAATAATTTTAGGTATGCATTTTATTTGATTTCGAATTAATAATTTGATATGATATAGTATCGTGTGATGCAAACTTAATTAGCAAGGGGGGTGTAGAAACTTTAGCAATTACTTTGAAATGGTACCTTCAAATTAGACTGATACTGGAATGTGAAATTCCAATGGGCAAACTGGAACGACTTTTGAAATGATATTTAGAGCATTGGACTGAAATAGACCAAAGTAGACCGAATGGTCTATAATAGACCAAAGTGGACTGAAATAATGCAAATGTAAATGAACATAATTAGTTGCAATGTTACGTTGAAATTAGTTGGAATGTTGCGTTGAGAATCTTCCTTCGAATGGTTTCCTCTTTGTCTTCAATAATATCTATTACGTGCTAACTGCTTCTCATTTTTGTGCAGTATGGCTGCTGCAAATGCTGGTCGCATTAACTATGCAGAGCCTGGACCCATTGACACGTCGGTGTTGACACAGCAGCCCAACCATCGATCCAAAGCTATTTGGAATGGGCAGGTAAAATGCAACACTAAATCTTTAACTAATGTACGTGCATTTAATTCATACAATGTATTAAATGCAGCTATCATATATTAATCCATGGTTCTATTCTGTGCAGGATCCAGGGACCCTTACCTGCCGCAGCCGTAGTTCAGAGTTCTCCAATCGAGAGCCAATGGTCGACGACCAAGTCGTTAACATCATTAAGGCACTTGGTTTGGAGGGACTCCTCTGGGTTCCGGGTAGAGAGATTGACCACGGCCTGATAACGGCCTTAGTGGAGCGATGGCGGCCCGAGACTCACACCTTCCACATGCCACACGGTGAGGTCAACATCACATTGCAGGATGTGGAGGTCCTTCTTGGGCTTCCTGTTGATGGTCACCCCATAACAGGGAGCACGCAGAAAACCTGGACAGAGGTGTGCCGGGACTACCTTGGGTTTCAACCTACAAATCAAGAGGCGCATAAGCAACTCACTGGCCAGAGGATTCTGATCAACCGACTTTTGGAGCAAGTTGCTGGTCCATTGCCGCCTAATGCTGAAGAGGATGAGCTGTATAAGTACGCACGATGCTACATCCTAGCGCTACTGGGGGACACAATATTCGGGGACAAATCCGGCGATAGAGTGCATCTAATGTGGGTACAGCAGTTGGAAGAGCTTCGCAACCCAGAGAAGTACAGTTGGGGAAGTGCTTGCCTTGCATGGTTGTACCGGGAGTTATGCAGGGCAAGTGATAGGCATACCAGTCAGATCGGTGGGTGTTTACTATTGGTCCAGTATTGGGCATGGGCTAGGTTCCCGTATTTGTGCCCGGCAGTTGAGCGTGGCCCTCCAGTGGGTGCTTACGGTCCTCCTGTGCGTGGTCCACTGGCCCTGAAGTAAGTTTCTCTTCATTTTGGACAAACTACTTCCTCTCTTCCAAAACCCACTCCACCCTGTTTTTAACTAATTATTATTGTTTGGTGATTTTTTTTTTTTGGTGGACTGGGCAACTAATTGTTTTTAATAAAGGCATTTTTTGGCAATCATTGATGAATTGAAAAATGTTTGAAGAGGTTTGGAAGCTGTGAATATGTTCTTGGTTGTGAAAAAATAGTATTTTTAATGTTTGTTTAGTGATAACTGATAACTTAGAGAACTTTGTACCAATTTTATAGGGCATTCTATAAGAACATTGCACAACTGGTCTCCAATGTCTTGTTACAAATGTGGCGGTAAATTTATAAATGGTAGGAATGGCTAGCTTAAGTGTTTCCATTACCATTAATTAACAAAAAATGGTATAAATTGAAACCATATTACAGAAATCTGATAGATGAATATGTATACCTAGAGGGGGATATTGAGAAAAATGGGTAATGATGCTACGCGCCTTGCTGCCTCATGTGATCCCTCCATTCTGTTCCTCAAGTTCCTAGAAAACATTAGCTTATACACTGAATATATTGCTTACTAACAATATAGCAGGTGGATGATTGAGTTTACAAGCTTGTGTCTTGGTGTGTTACGTGTTTTTCACTGTACATATATATATGATAGAAGCCAAACCTTGAACATGGGAGCCGGCCACTTAGACCAACATTTGTCCTTAGATTGGCAGGATAAAAGTTTCCATTCCCATAATTTCCTAAAACAAGGCATAGAGCAAAATAAACGATATGGAAGCCCCCAATACCTTGTCAGTACTGTCCAGTAATGATAAAATTACATACGCTTCAGTAGTAGTAATACAACAACAATAGAGCCTTAGGTCTAAATTTTTGGAGTTCAGTCATAGATATGATAACATGACTTTTCCTCTTGATAGGTAAGAAAGTAATGTTATTAATAGAAAAGAATAACATTACTTAATCAACCATTGACAGTAGTTACTAATCAACCACATTTGCCTCAAAAACACTACTACGAATCAAAATCCTATTCTAATGTTTGATTAAAGAAAATCAATAATAGTAGAACATGTATTAGATCCCAACACCAAGACCAATCGAAGAGAGTTAGCTGGCCCAACTCTAACAATTCATCCATTGATTTCTAGATATCCTCAAAAGTGACATTTTCATAGGCCTCTCAAATCAGATCGGTGAAGGCTAGAACACACAACAATAAGAACAATGGAAATCGAGTTTAAAATGATAAAGTGGTTGAAGTTTATTGTAATAGCTAAAAACTTAATTTTTATTGAAGATTATGCCTTGTTATAAATTTTAGAAGAGATAAATCCTTCACGAGAAAAATACACAAATATACCAAAAGTAAATGAATTACACATGAATGTCAAGGGGGACACTTTCTGCACTCTTGTACCATGCTAGGATTCAATTTATATTCCCTAAATCACCACATCCAAATATATCTTTACAAATTTTAGTACTATCTGGACAAAGAAGTGTAGACTGGGCAACTAAGGAAGTCATAAAGTAAGATTCCTAGAGTCATCAAAAAATAATCCAAAAAAAAAAGATTCCTACGTTTGCCTACTAACTTGCTTTTTTCTGAGGCAGATTTTCAATTTGTTAAGGACTACAATGGACACCCCCATAAAATTTATTCAAATTATAAGGATATAGGTAAACCAACAGTGTTTTAGCTGTAGATAGGCATTATGGCCAGACCTGGACACAACACAAATAAGAGAGAAAGGAGAGGAAGGGGGGGAGGGTTTCCTGTTGAAAAACCTGACGATAAACCATATAGGCTCACCCACTTTGTGTAAAAACACTGCTACTGTATTTCAATGCCACTCAAAACGGCTCCAAACTCATAGACAACCAAGATTAACACATGAACGCAGAAAACTAAGGACCATAATCACAATTTATTATTAATGCATCCCATCTTTCGCAAATGCTGATAAATGAAAAATTAGACAAATGGAGGTAATCAAATTTGAAACAATAAAACTGTGGGGAAGTAGGTGATAAAATGATAAAAATATCATAATAATTTCAACTTGACTTTCTTATACTATAAGGGGAGAAAGTAAATGAATTTGAAACATAGTTCTCCCAAACTTCAGACATTTCAATCCAAATAATTACCACTCTTCTACATGTTCAAAGAATTAGGGCTGCTATGCATGTTTCATTTGCATAGGTTCAGAAAGTACTAAAAAATGCGTTGAACCATACTTATTTCTTACATACTTATTCATAGGGCCAATGAGATAAAAAAAATGGCATGTACGTAAAAGACAAAGGTTAAAAAACAAACATATGTATCATCGGTAGGTTCCACACTAGGTTCAAATCAAATCAAAGTGTCTAATTTTGTGACTGTCATGTGGCTTGTTTTGAGGAATGTTTTTTATAAGGCCTGTTGAAGTTGTTCTACTGATATTATTAATTGAGTAAATATCTATAACATTATCTTAGTTGTTATATGTGATTACATTATAGATTTAATTATAACATTATCTTCCATAAAATAATGTTCTACATATTGATCCTTTGTTCTTGATTGTTGTAGGTGGTTGTGGGTCCCAAACAAGAAAAATAGGCCCGCCCACATCTTCAGGGACAGGTATCGCGAGCAAATAGCTTCAATGTTGCCAGGCCAGGTATGCAAATGCCTTATTTTACATGTTTAGGAACAATGTTATAGGTTTGGACAATTTTGAAAGATAAACATTGTTGCCTAATGTGCTGTGTACAATTCATTTTGGCTGTTTTAGGTGGTGTGGCAGCCATATGAAGCTGAGTTAGAGGACCTTCCGCCGTGGTGCATTGTAGGGAGGGCTGTGTGGACGGCAACGGTGCCACTTATATGTTTCCACATAATAGAGAAACATACACCGGATCGTGTCGTTCGTCAATTTGGGATGATCCAAGAAATTCCCGGTGATGTTGACACTGATGAGGTCCTTCATAAAATTGATTTGAGGGGGAAGGTCGGTGTTAATTGGATGCGGAAACATGGGGGGCATATAATCAACTGGGGTAATCGCCTTGAACGGCATTTTGAAGTAGTGCTCGGTGATATGCCTCCACAGCATCAGTACTTCGGCTGGTTCAACAGGGTAATTCGGAGGTTTATCGATAGGCCCGGTGCTAAATTGACTATGATGGTAAGTTCTCTCTCCCTCCTTCTAAATCATACCGTACTTCTGTGCATGAAACCATTGTCATCATAACATGATATATGTTACTACATTTTCTGCGTAACACTTGCTCTCCCTATACAACTCTTTATTACTAGCATCTGGAAATTCAGAACCAACATTTTTTTTATTATCGATTGGCATTCTTGATGATGAACGGCATTACTAATATGTGTGGGTTTTCCATGTTCAGGTTTCACTTGTCAACCGTTTGTTGAGGCATCACCCAGTGGGCACGGAGGACCATACGGATATTACTGATGTGCTGACGGCAGTGCACTTCCTTGACCGTGTACAACCTCCCACCCCTGAGGCCCCGAACGAGGAGGTAGCTACTCCTGCGGGCCCAAGCACTACTGAGGGCCCAAGCACGAGCACAGCTCCGACCGGATCTCCCTCTCCTCAGCCTATTGCGACCCCTCGGGTTGTCCCTACCCCCCATCCCTCTCCATCCACCCCACATCCATCCCTTAGCCCTACCATCCCTTCATCCACCCGACATCCATCTCCTAGCCCTACCATCCCTTCATCCACCCGACATCCATCCCCTACCCCTACCGTCCCTTCACCCATCCCACATCCATCCCTTACCCCCATCATCCCTTCACCCATCCCACATTCATCTCCTCGCCCTATCATCCCTTCACCCATCCCACATTCATCTCCTCGGCCCATCATCTCATCCCTTCACCCATCCCACATTCATCTCCTCGGCCCATCATCCCTTCACCCATCCCACATTCATCTTCTCGCCCCACCATCCCGCCACCCACTCCACTTCCTTGTCCTGGGTCTGACATTCGTCCACCCACCCCATCCCTCCTTCCTGAGGTGTCACCCATTCCATCCTTTGACCTGGGTATTCATCTAACCCCACCTACCATGCAGCAGGAGCCACCCTCCCACAGTACGTCTATTGGCCCTTCAGCAGCCGTTGACCCACCCCATGTTCAAGTTGAGCAAGTTGGTGGGTTACCTGCTCAACCAGAAGGTCGGCCGAAACGCATATCAAAGGCACCTCCTTGTGGGACAGGGGGGCACAAACATGGACACAAAGCTGGGCCTGAGGCATCTGACGAAGGACATGCAAAACCTCTTCCTCAGTATACTAGACGGCATAAGGTCCAAAAAAGGTAACTCACCAACTACCTTTTCATTTGCAATTTTACAATATATGACCCTTTAAAAAGCATTCTTCGTTCCAAGTTCGTGTTTACTTACTCATTATGGTTTGTTTACTTCTTACTTTCATCAAGATGATGCTGCTATGAAGAATAAGATGGAAGCAATAAAATTCAACTTTAGCACAATAAAAGTAGCAACAAATATCCAAAATAATGCCAATAAGCTTGGAGAAGGCTGATTTGAGGTCGATTTTGATGTGGTCGGTAATGATTCTAACGTATTAATATTTTAAAATGTTTTTAACTGCGGCCAATTAGAGGGGCTAAGCCTCATACTTGTCTAACAAGTTTGAAAATGTGCTGTATGATTATGTTGTTTATCAGGATCGTATCTATTTTTCAACTTTGCTCTGTACGTAGGGTCCAAGGAAACTAATGAACAGGCTGATGAGGTTCTAAAGTAGGATACTTTGGATTATTGGATGCCAGAAAATCACTATGGATGGACTGAATCTAAGTGTTAAACATTTATAGATTTAGACCATCTATAGTGATTTTCTGGAGTCCAACAATCCAAGATATCCAACTTTAGAACCTCATCAGACTTTTCATCAGTTTCCTTAGACCCTACTGTCGAAGGTCCACGAAAATGGAGGTGTATCATAAGAAGTCGGGTAGGTGTATTCAATGAATAAGTTTTGGTGGGGAAGGAGTTGGAGCTAGCGTTGTTGCCGATGAGGAAGTTGGGAGTCGAAAACTTCTTGTTGTTGGAACACCCAACAAGGTATGTAAAACGACATAGTTGGTTTTTAACCCATGATGCTATCCTTCCACCCTATTCTTATGGGAGAGGAAGTGGCATTTAAGCCGAGTTTTATTGAATAAAGGTAGCTAGTTCAGATAAAGAACTTCTATATTGTTATTGTTTGTGATTTTATGGGCCTTACTTTTGAAGACATTTCAAAGTAGTGCTCTTCTATCTTGAATATTTGATTTGATTTCTAAGACAGTTAAAGGTATTGCTCTTATTTCTTTCTTTGGAGACCTTGATGAAAAACAATGTCATTAAGTAGTTCTACTATGCATATAGTGATTTATTCCTTCTAATTATGATGCTTCCAATTTTTTTATGGAGTAGCGTACGAATACTTTGCTGCCAATATATTGATGTTATGCTAGTCTCTTTGTTCCTTCCTTTTTATCACTTATATACTTTATTTCTTTAATAAAATCATTACTTACATGTCAGTACTTGTTTTATGCAACGTGCTGGTAGCCTATATGAGTAGGTAGGTAAGAATCATAATCATTGAATTCTTTGGGCAACAATGTTTGTGATTTTATAACTTAAAGTTTTTTTCCGAAGTGCATTAATTTTCAGAAATGGAGGTAATAAAAAAAGCAAAGTAGAATTTGTGTCATATTGACTAATTTGCTTGCTCTTGCGTGTTTGTAGGCACCCTTGCTTGATGGCCGGGGTAGTGCTGGTGCAACTGTTGATTCGGCTAGAGAAAACCTTGCTGCCATTGCTGGTGACCTGACATTACTTTCCGACAGCCTATGCTGCAACAGCGAATGTTGTTAAGGTATTCTTTTAAAGGCAATTTAATCATACCATTTGTAAATTTTTATAGTCCATTGCCAATGAGCTTTGGCTCAAAAGCCTTTTCCTCAAAATGGATGGAGCTTTAGGTCGTGGGTTCACAATAATTGGGCATGTGTAAATTACGAATATTTATTTTTTTGGTAGTAAATTATATAATTTATTACTTTCTTTTACTTATCCATAGTAGCTGATACTTTCTTTGTGTAGGTTCAAAATCTTCTTGGTCATTGTTCACAACATCTAGACAAAGGTGAAACTCACCAGGGTCCTGCTGTGCAAGTTCAGCTATGGTTGCAATGGCTGAAGAATTGGGGCTTTTTTTGGGAATTCGTTGATGATTAGCGAGTCTTTTGCAGTATGGAGGGCAGAATATTCGCCGTGCTGTTCCTTTCGCTGTTGGTCTCCTTCGCATATCAAACCCAAAGGTATAATTAAAGGAAATTATATAATGAATCTGTGTGCAGATAAGCTGTTTGAGCCTTTAGCTTAAGCTGAGGACAAACAGTATTTCTCCATCATTTTGCTTTGCTTATGAAATTGTTGATTGGTTGTTTTCGTCAGGTCAATGTTATGGACACATTAAGCAGACTTAGCCATGCCCCTCATTCAGAACTCGCAATGGTAATATGATATTACAAGTTTTATAGTTACTCTGTCTTGTTATTTCTTCAGTTACCGTTTTAAGGGAAAAAGTATGTATTTCGATGGTACAGGCTGCAGTAATGTCGTTAGGTTTGATAGGTGCGGGCACCAACAATGCTCGAATAGCTGGCATGCTTCGTAATCTTTCAAGTTATTACTATAAAGATGCCAGCCTTCTTTTCTGTGTAATGCTTCTAAGGTATTCCTTATACTTTTCTATACAGTATTTCATTGTAGCACCACTGCTTCCCTTTCTGTTCTGGTGATATGCTTCGAAAAAAGACCTTGGTATTGTTTATGTCCACAGTCTTCTCAATCCTACGAGCCCAAGTCTGCATGGCCATCTCAAATGCTAATCCAGTCTCTATTTTATCCACCTCCACCATTTTTTTTCTATACTGAAAGAAGTCGAACCTGCAAATTAATATCACTCCAATTACATACAACAACACAATCTTTTTCCCATGTTTTTCTAGTGCAAGTTTATGAGCTGGTTATAATAATTCACACAAGACTAAAAAGCTTACTCTTTGATCTTCCCTGGGTGATTCCACCAGTGGCCGGTGTTAAATACCATAATATGAGCACCATGCCAATTCTGTGCTGAGGCTGAAAGTTGGTCCATAATCATAGAATTTTTTGCTTAACGTATTTCTTGTACTTGTATTAGAAAAAAACTCCAGTAGAACTCCACATAATAATTGTAGTCCTGTTACATTGCAGATTGTTCATCTTTCTAAGGAGTTTCCCTCAAGTTCCACTCTCTACAATTGTCACCGTTTTTGTCTTCTCTGAGCAAACCAACAGTGATTTCTCTCTCCTCAGTAATTTCGATTCACGCCGCCGATATTAAATAATGCAATTCACTGTGTTTTTATCATTCATATCAAATTTACATTTACATGTAATTAAGATTTTTTTTATATAATTTTTTAATTTTTTTTCCAATCTCCACCATTTTTATTGGACAGAAAGTTTAGGAAATTTACACTCCACTCATCATCTTCTTGCCTGCGATAAAATTTCATGAAAAGAGAAGAAATTGTTACTGAATTTTTTGTACTTGTATTAGCTTCAGTTTAGTGGATTTGCTGGTTTTTGTAAGGTCCTAATTTTTTTGAAAAAAATTAATTTTAATAATCACAGTCTTTGATAAAATGCTTGCTAAATTTCATATATTTTTGTGTTTTGGTAATTAAAAAAAAAAAAAAAAAAACTATCATCTTCACAAACGTAGAGGCAATAACGGTTAAGAAATCAAAGATTGAAATTTGTATTTGTTTTGATGTATTATTGTATAAATGTAATAATTAGAGTCTTAAAGTTCATATTTTTTATTTTTTTATTTCATAATTCCTTTAGTTTTTGTAATAAAAAAAAAAAAAAAAAAAAAAAAAACTAGCATCTTCACAAACATAGAGGCATTAATTTGAAATTTGCAGCTGTTTGGTTGGGTAGTTATTAATTATGATCAATCGTACTGGTTTGTGAAATTGCAGTTTTTCGATGGATATGGGTATCACAGGACATCATTTGAGCAGACATATCGATGTTACCCAGCGTGCTAAATTGAAAAGGTTGGAATTTCTTCATCTAGTACTGATCTAGTCTACTAATATGCTTTAGAAATGGTTGTGATATTTTTCATCATAGAGCTAATGAGAATTTTATGCTGATGTCATCCATAGTTGGCCTCAAAAGTCAAACAGAAAAGACACTCCACTCAGAATGCCTTTTATATGCCCCTCCTTTTGTAGGGATATTTTTCTTCATTACTGGACGGATTTATACATGCCTCGATTGCACCCTTTGATTAGTTGTGTTTAAGGTTGACAAATTTTCTTGGCTTGAGACCTTGTAGAGCAATCATATCACAGTTATACACAACAGTAGCACAGTATTAACAAAAATAAAAAGAAAAAGAAAAAGGGTAGCACATGTAATTTGTAACTGTTTCATGTTTAGGAAGGCAACTAACTTGCTCATTACTTTTTGTCCTAAGGAGAAAACAGTTGGAACTATTTTTTCTCTAGAAATAATTGTTTCTCTCTCTCTCTCTCAGCACATTTATCTAAATCCATGTGGTTGCATATATTTTGGAAGTTCATATTCTTCTGTTTCTCAAGTTTTCTGTTGTGTTAACTAAATTATTTTATGTATTTTGCAGCCACAACTTCAAATTGGTGATAAAAGTAAGTTTTTCAAATTAATCACACATTTTGTGATTGTGTTACGTGTTTTATGTGTATTATTGTTGAGATTGTTTTAAACTCCTGTTGTTTCAGTTATAATGCCTCCTTCAGCCTTGGACCGCCTTGGTTAGTTCATCACCTTAGGTCTCTTATTATGCATTATGTTTCTCATAGTTGATGTAGTTTTTATTCCTCATGGTCTCGAATTAAGATTGCTAATGTGGATATTAAATTTGCAGCATCTTTACATATTGATTATCCAATGTTTGAGCTTCGGAATGCTTCTGCTAAGCGGGTTCATTGATGATTGCGGCGTTCTTCAGTTCATTGCTGAAGAAGGCATGATCTATATGCCTTACTGGGTAGGCATTCATGCATTTTTTTTTGGGCTTCGAACTAGTACTGCAATTTGCTATAAGGAAGTTTAACTGTCGGAGATGTATTCTGGTCATTTAATTTTTTCCTTTTCTTTTTGTATTCTTTCTATATAGATGATGGAGAACATGCTCTTACAAGAGGGGGATATTGTGCGAGTGAAAAATGTTACTCTTCCAAAGGTATTCTTTTAAATTGCAACCACACACAAAGGACTTTTTCGATATTTTTAACCCAAAAGCTATGTGAGTTTAGTTATTTTTATGTCATTACTTCTTATTTAATGTTAGATGTGGTGTATCTTGATTCATGTATGATTGTTGTCCTTGCTTGGCAAAGAAGGGGATTCAGGTGGTTGTAATCCTTCTTGTCATGTACACATCTATGATAGGTGTTGTCATCTTAATTCAGTCCTTGCTGTGACCAAGGAATTTCTAACTGTTGATTCTATATGGAACAGAGGCAATTAAAATATTGTGCATATTATAAGGAGAAGGACAAAGAAACAAGTTAATAAAAAAAAAATAGCATTATTGTTCTGTTCTTGTGATGTCCTCCCCTTGTTTCCCACTGTGTGGCAGCCGTATGTCCATGGTCTATTCGTGTAGTGCTGATTTCCTCTTCCATATCATCCAATCAACTAGCTATAATGCTATTCCCTAATTATTTTATAGTTTCTCTGAGCTATAAGGATGTTATTCATGCTGTTGTGTCTGTTTTGTTTATTGCATGTTCAGGGGCAGATGTTATTATATATGATTTTGCTTTCTTTTTTCGTGTACCTTAGAGACAACATTAAGGAACTTTTCTTGCTTAACCTCTGGGGATAGTATTATGGTGGCATATAACAACAGGAAGTATTACATAGATATTATAGAAACAAAACCTGGTAATGCAATAAGTATCTTTGAATGTCAAGACTGTGAGGTAGACTTTGCACCTCCCCTTGATTACAAGGAACCTGAAAAGCCTATTGCACCTGTTCCCCTAGGCAAGGCAGCAGGTTCATATTTTTCTTTGTACTTTACCATGTCTCTCTGTTACTGTTGTGGCTTCTTCTACACTTGGATTGACAGTGACTGTGCAATGTGGTTTCTCTCTTTTGTCTCGAATTAAGATAGGAGGTATTTAACGTATTATAGGGGACAGATCAAAATCATCTTGAATTCATGAATGGGTTTCTGCCTATTATTGTTTTTAAAGTGTGTCAATTACTTAGATAGTAATCACATCATGTTGTCTCTTTGATGATCACTTGATAGATATAGAGAAGGCGCAAGTGGCACTTGATGTTTCTTGGTTTGTATTTAAGAATATAATATAATGGGAGTTATATAATATAATATAATGTTGAATCTTCCCTTATTATATATTCATTTTAAATTTTATAGTTACATAGTAATACAAGGTCAATTACTTATTATACAACTCTTGTAAATGGCAGTGGCACTTGTGCAAGATGAATAACGTCTTTTGTTCGTGCAGCTGAAGAGGCTCCAGCTGAAACAGAACGAAAATTCAGCCCTTTCACTGGATCAGGGAGACGCTTGGATGGGAAACCTTTGAATTAGTAGCCTCCATTAGTTTCTCACTCAGGATCCAAAGAGAAGCAACCTAATGTTGTCAATGGTAATGCAAAGCCTTCTGCAGGATCTAGTTCACAAAGCAGCAGTCGTCAGGCTCAGGTCAGCTTGTGTTTGGAGCAAATGTAAGCCGCACAAGCTATAAGATACACCAAAGGTGTACTGTTATTCTTATGTCTTCTCATTCATACTTAACCGGCTCTAAAAAACATAAAAGCCAAAGAAAAAGCTGCTGAACTATATGTTGTACTTAATGTTGCAGGAACCTGCGAATGAGACTAAACAAGAGCAGTCATCAAAGAGCGAAGAGCCAAAGTTCCATTGATTTCTGGGAAAAAGTACTCGTTGAGGGGTTGATGAACTTTCAAACAATCAAATGCTCTTCAATCTATTTTTATTCTCCTGTCAATTGATGTATTATGGATTAGGGATACAATGGGAGTTCTGTATTTATCTGGGATGTAAATTCATTGATGAAACAGTAGGTTCTCATTTGAAATGAAGAAATGAAAAGCCAAACTTATTTCATTTGTTTGTGAGACTTTTAGAGCAGGCTTATCAAAAGATGAAACAGTAGGTTGTCATTTCAAATGAAGAAATGAAAAGCATGACTTATTTCATTTGTTTGTGAGACTTTTCGAGCAGGCTTGCAACTGGTGTTTACAAAGTCTCTTTGTTGGTAGAGTTTGGTGTTAATTCTACAAAGATTATGGATTGGAGGGTGTTTTTAAATTCTATGCTTCAAAGAGTTATACATTCTCATCTATCCCACTATTCATGCAACTTTGGGACTGTCTTACGTAAATCCTAATGCGCACACACTTCAAAGAGTTTTCCTTGGCTTTGAGTGGCAAAAAATAAAACAAAATTTTTTAATAATAATAATAATAGACAGTAGTTGCTTGAAAGCTTCCAACTAAAGCTAATTTTGAACACAATTTAGTGACGATATAATTTCTACCAACTACAACTGCCCCCTCCTTGACAATTCTCATGATGTCATGCCATTGTGTCCTTTTGTCCGAAGCTCGTTTGTGATAATTTATTTGCATTGAATTATTGGATTACAAAAAGAAGTTGGACGCCAAAAAATATAGTTCTACTTAGAGAAAGTAAAAGTTTAAAGTAGTATATAACTAGATAAGTAAATGAATTTTCAGGCAACTATCAAATGTAGTACTCAATATATACATGCTAGGCTGTTTTGAATGGTCAAGAAAATGACTGCTTGTAATTACATTTTGCACTTGTAAGTACATCTTGTACCATAGTAAACATGTTCCCCTTGCTCTTCCCTGACTAGCAGAGTCAGTTTATTTTATTATTAATTTGAGGAAGCTTTGTTAAAGATGGGTAAACTGTACAAAGTGAGAATTTGAAGATATGCTACAAAGACCAACTATTGCTTCAGCTATCGCGAGCTTAGGGTGGAAATCAGAGGTAATAAATGGTGTAGTGAACTCATCCAAACAAGCCATCCGGATGCCAACATCAAACTCTAGAAACGCAATGGAAGACAACAATTTGTTAGAAAAATCAAAGCATACACCAACTCATCCAAATATAAATTAAGACCATATTGGTTTCAACTATAAGTTTGAACTCCAACAGAGGACCATATTCAAAGTGCAAATGATGATCATAAAAATGTCCACACAGCAAACAAAATGTACGAATAATATCAGCAACTATCAAATAAATGGCACTGGAGTTCAAACATCAGTTTCCCAAGTTTAGAAGACTATAACATATGAAGCAGGACTGGCATTCACCTAGAAGTTCAGAATGCCTTTTCAGTACATATATTTGCTCGCATGCATCCAAACCTGCTGATCCATATATATCATAACTTGCAGAAGCAGCTGTTGGTGATGAATTAGGGACCTGATTTGGCAGTATGAAAAAAACAACATACATATATGTTTATAACTGTATACTGTATATGCATATATGCATGCAAGTATACATTTATGTATGAGGAATAAGATGATTCAATACCTTTATTTAATACAACAGAAATCGGAGATGTATTTATAGTTTTCACACATTGCTCTTGGATGGTTTCATTTCCACTTTAATTTCTAGAAATGTTACCATTATTAATTATCTAATGGAGAATGATGAGAGAAAACATTGCAGGTTGAACCACTGGCAATGTAGAGAGTTTAAGATAGTTTAGAAAGGGGGGCACTTCGTCCTTGGGTTTTTCTTTTTTTTTAATTATTTGGAAAAGGAAAAAAAGAACAAGTGGAAGGGGCTAATCCTCTCTAAATATGGGTTGCAGAAGATAGTTCATGATGGTTGTTACTGATAAATCTGTCACACATCAGATAAAAAAAATAGAAGGACAAGTATTTTACAAAACTTCCATTTTATTCATTTTTTATAGCACTTTCGAACAAAGGATACAGCCATGCCAAGTCTCACCAGTGATACCAATGATTATTTTCTGCTGACAAACTATAGTTTGGAGTAAATAACTAAAGAAGACGTAAAACCTTTAACAAAACATCACTTATTACTTTGTCAGTACTTGTCTCAGATCATTCTAATACAGAAGTGAGAGGGATATTGAAGGCAGAAGTAGCAATCTGAGCAATATTTGTGTGTAAACCTTGCCCCATCTCAACACCTCCATGTGTAACTAATACATTTCTCTGTGTAGGTATAGACATGAACAACAGCACCAGCCTACAGTAATTAGGCAGATTGACATAATGAGGATCTGATGACATGATTCTAGAATAAACATAAAATGCAAACCTCATAGCCTAAAAGGAAGAACGTCATAACAAATTGAACCAGTAATAATAGTTCAGCAATGTATAAATTTTCGAAACTGATGGAGTACCATGAAAGCAACCACTATAGACATATATATAGGGCATCCCAAAACAAATTCTAATATCCAAGCATTAATTTGGCACATGTCAGATAATGCCAAGAGTACTTCAGTTTGGGCCTGGTGGCTAGACATTCACCATTTTTTACGTTCTAAAACTTTATATGAAGACAACGATGGGAAGATATAACGAAACTTGTATTATGTAAACAAAGTTAATGTGCCACCAACAAAGGAAATAGTGGTAAAAAAGAAAAGACAACATTATAGCTTCACCTTTCTTCAGAAACCTGCTATCTATAAGTTTCCTAGTTGCATCATATAGCAACACCTGAAAAGGGACCCAAAAACGAAGCTTACTACTCAATATGGACATAACACCAGTGAAAGAAGAAAATAAAAGCAAGTCAATCTAGAAACCAAAAAGGAAGATTTTACAGGGGATGCTTAATTCTGTTGTTACTCAGTCAGTTATGCAATGGGTGACAGGGAAAAGTAAAAAATCAATGATATGAAAAAATTAATTGAACGGATGTCCACCAAGGCCAACATGAATGAGAATAATTATCTACAGACTAAGAGAAACTATAGTTCTGAAATCAACCTGCATCCCCAGGGAGCCGCAAATTGCAATAGGTAAGAAACCATGATGATACTTCATGGCTTTTCGAAACTAATAGTGTACAGGACCTGCCATTCTATAAGTAAAAAATATGACATATTAACCTGGGGAAAAAACAGAAAAGAAGATAAAACAACTAGGACAATATGCAATACATCCCAAGGGAGATCCAAGATTCCAGTGCAATGTAAAAAACATAATAATAAAAGAATCCTAGACAAGAAATATCAAAAAATAATTCAATTTTGTATTTCTTTGTTTGACTTTGTTGACTGTTGAACTGCGCAAATGCCAATTAGGCAAATCAAGTTTCTGTAAATGGACATGAGTTGCTTTTGACAAGATAAACATGGAGACTCTAGAAATGTCAGAGCATGTGCATTATTCTCATTCATATCAATCTTTGACATAAAAAAATGCCAATTGAAGTTGTTCACAATTATGCTTGAACCAGAATATGGTCTTCATACATGACAGCATAGAAACAGCTATAAGCTTCAAGCATATCACTACATTTGAAATTCCAATGGCCTTATAAATAAAATTTATATATGCATTTGATGAAAATCAATAGGTCGATTACATAGCAATTTTTTATTCTGTGAGGTTAACATTCAAAATGGAAATATATACCTAACATACAATTTGAAATACATATAGGGACGTGCTAGGTTCGCATATTTATTTTATTTTAACTGCTTAGTAGTTACTAATAAGATTTGAACTTAAGGCTCATCCCACAATTCCCTTTACAACCTGATCCAAGGTACGGTTGACAATGTAGCAATGACATTTGAGTTTCTCAACCATTTTTAGGACCAAAACAGATTCTTTGTGAGCTGATAAGGGTCACGAAATGGTATTAAATATGAATGCAGTAGAAAACTCACAAACTGACCTGTTAAACTATTATTTTGTGATTGATGTTATACTCTTCGGTGCTCCATACTTGTCTAGTTCACTCTTCTTCAACTCTGAAATGAAATCAATAACATTATGAGGATGAAGTATCATGCTAGCAATCATATGTCAGGGAAAAAATTCTCATCAACTCCCAAAACAAGACAAAAGAAAGGGGGGCTGGAAGGCCCTTGGAGCACCAATATTTGAAACACAAAAGTATGCAAATGCTTCCAAATCCCAAAACTAAAGCAATATATCAATTGTAAAGGCATAGAAGAGTAAGGGAGAGAAAAAACAAAAGGTGAAAATACTTTAAAGTGGCTGAGGAGGTATAATACATTAAACAAAATGATGTTCCAAAAAATTTGACGAATTAATGTTGATAAATATGGGAGAACCAACCTTCGCCAAGAGGTTCATTGAGGTTAATACAGTTCTCTTGTCCATGCATCATCCAATTTTTCTTAACAACATTGAGACTGTTTACTATGGACATTCTAATCCATGAGAGGTTTATGGTCTCCATCAACTTCTCCAACTTCAACCAAATCACCATGGGTGCTACTGATTCACCAGATCGTCAAACTCATCTTTCTTAAGGAACTTGCTATCTAATAGTTTTCTGCTTGCATCAAATAGCATCACCTGAATAGAGACCCAAAAAGCTGAGTGTTAAATTACGGTCATTAGTTTTGAAATGCGAAGAACAAAAACCAAATGAAATTATGCGTATATTATATAAAAACAGAGAGGGCACTTGCCTAGTGTGTAGCACTACCACTTGTCGAAGCCCCATGGGAATTGGGACAACTTCTGCGGTTATGCCCTTCTTGATGACACACTGTGCATCACTGCCTCGGTTGAATCTCCCTCAAGTCCGGATCTTCCCTCCGGCTTCCCCGTTCTCGCCGTACCCCATCCATTTCATTCCTTATTCTTGACTTCACAGGACGACCTTTGCCCCGCAACAGCTCTGGGTTAGGCACCCACCGTGGTCCACGAATGTCCCTCCACAAGTCCTCTGAACTTGGCACCACAAAATGATGTGAATATGTGTGAATTGCGTTGTTCAAACTGTAACATGGGTCAATATAGCTGGTCGCATCGAGGTGTAGACCCTGAAGAACTTTAATTGCATGTGAACAAGGGATCTTCAAGTTTTGCCACTTTCTGCAACCACATGTTCTATCAAATACGCGCACTACATGACTGTGGTTTCCCCCTCCACCTCTATGGTCATTATACGGGGTAACCACTTGATATATACCATCTGCATGATTAAAATTTCTTAGAGTGTGTCCTGCGGTTTTCTGGTCATTTTTGTTATAGATCTCCATTGCATAATCACTCCACACCTTACCTCGAGAGAGATCAGAAGTAATTTGTTTATGTCGATTGTGGAAATATGCAACAAGTTTGCACCAAATGAACTCAACCATTGCAGCAATGGGCAAACCGCGGGCACCTTTAAGTACCCCATTAAAGCACTCAGAGATATTGGTTGTCATTGCCCCGTAACGTCTTCCACCATCATATGCCTGCGTCCATTTGTCCAAATCCAGACTCACTAGATATGTGTATGGCATATAATGTGCAATCTGGTGATTAGTAGGGTCTACACCCCTCAATAAATTAATTTCAACCTCCTTAATGGTTTGCATTATGGAATCAAATTTAGCTTCATGAGTTGCATATCCAGCTTTCAAGGCCAATGCCTTTAGAGTCGGGTCATCAAAGTGTCTGTTGAAGTTGCTAGCAACATATCAAAGGCAATATCGATGATATACCCGTTTTCTTCCGTCCTCACCTCTAGGCCACTCTCGAATGGCGCATTTGATACCTTTATGTCAGTCAGAAATAATGCAAATGCCCGAGTTAGGTATAACACGCTCTATCGAAGTCCTTAGACACTCTAAAAACCACCCCCAACTAGGCCCTGACTCCTTATCCACAATAGCAAAGGCGATAGGCAAAACCTTTTGGTTAGCATCGGTTGCCATTGCAATCATCAATACCCCTTTGTATTTACCATATAAATGAGTTCCATCAATACTGATCACTGGTCTGTAATATTGGAATGCAGCAATGCATGGAGCGAATACCCAATATACATAGCGCAGTAACGCAGTACCTTCTAATGGCCTAGGTATGGTGTGATAGCTGTACTGGGTACCCGAATCCTGATCCAAGTATGCCAACAACAACTTTCACAGCCTTTGGTAAGACTCCTCCCAATCCCCAAATATCTTAGCAATTGCCTTTTTTTTTGCGTCCAATACTTTATAGTAAGAAACCTCGTGCTTATATTTAGTACGTATGATCTCCCAGAGCTCATCAGTACGAGCAGTGTGATTTTGTCGCAATCTTCCCACAATTTCTGATGCAACAAAATTAGAATCCATCATTTTACCGTCTCTTCGCAAGCCAAAGGGTATACAAGTGTGTGGACCGATATAAGATGTGACCATCCACAAACCATTAAGTTTAGACTTCATAAATGCCCCAACGTACCACTTGCAGTTGTTGTCAACGCATGCGGCGCACAATTTAGTCGTGGTCGACCTCCGGATTGTAAAATTTCTATTATCAGTTGCTGCGTATATTATCAATGCACGTCTCACCGCCTGTTTATTTGGAAAAGTCAACCCTTTACAAAAATGCATCCCATCTTTCCAAGTAGAAACAAATGGTATCTGAAGACATGAAGGATCAACCATATTATCCCAAGTATTTGCGTAGAATGAGTCGGAAGGAGGTCTGTAGCCAGTGCTCGTATTTGTATCATGCTGGACGCCAATATCATTGTCTGCATCACCTTCATCATCCATTCCCATATTTTCCTCTTCAAAATTGGGAATGACTTCATGGTCATCCACATCATTCTCAAAGTCACCTCGCTCAATCCTCTCTTCATACTCATCCACATCATCATTATTTTCACCATCATTTGCAGCATGATCTTCGTCTTCGTCTTCATCTTCAACTTCCTCCTCTAAATGCGTCTCTTGAGGATGGAAGGTTTCACCAGTATTGACAACATAATCTTCAGATGGGAGCGTATAACCTCCCATTGCATACCCTCCCATTGTAGTACATCCATCATCTACGGCTGTACATTGTACAGACATAGTTGTTTGTTGCACCATGTCAGTATCAACTTCTGCAACCGGTTCCGAACTTACGTACAACTCAGCAGCATTTACTTGGGGCATTTTCTGGATACTATTGAACATCATCTTTACATGTTTATCTTCTTTGATCGCCATATACCCATAATTTATCCGGTCATGAAGAACTTCTTGTGGGTAACGATAGATAATCTTGATGTCATACCAAGCAGGGTTCAAATTTAATTCATCCATTATTTTCTTCTTCAGATCATTCAACGTCTTCAACTTACGATGTATCATCATGTAGTAGCATTCAATACCCGGCCCTTTAAATGGGAATCCGTCAATCTGTCCAGGATTCTCAAGGGGTCCACCGTAGTATACATTTACATTAATATTCTTCAAAGATTGTGAACCTATTAGAGAGTCAAGTATAATATGTTACTGACATATTTTATCTCTTTCATTTAACATCAATTACAAAACCTTTTCTACCTACACCTTTTACAAAAATTACAACTTCTCACCCCACAATTACATATACTTACCCCACATCACATACAAACACACTCAAACATTATCATTTCGTACTCAAACAAATTAAAAAAACTAAAGACAAAACTTACCCCCATTACAAAATTCCAACTCGGCTCTAACAAAAATATAAATAAAAATATCAAACCAAACAACAAAAGTCATGAGGATGTGCAAATGCCAAACTAACAAAATCATAAGTTAGATTTGTTCATCAAAATATAAAAGGTATGCTAATTACACTCACAGTTATATATATGAAATCATAAGTTAGATTTGTCGTTCTTTAGTAATAATTTATCGTTCTCTATTCTTTAAATAAGCATTGTGAAAATAACTTTAATTTTTTTTCTTAATGAAGATATCGTTCTCTATTAAGATTTTGGGTAAAGAAAAATATATATAATTATCCCACAATGAATTGTTTGTTTCTATCTTAATATTAATTTAATACGATTTTTTATGGATGATTTGGAAAAAAAAAAAAATTCATTCTTATAAAATAGGGGTATATATATAATTCAAATTAAATTATCATTTTCCTTTCATATTTCCTTACCAAACACAAAGAGAAAGTATGATTATAAATAAAATAAATAAAAATAAAGAACAAAAAGAAAGTATATGTAGTTACTATTTTATCTTTCTACTTTTCTATAATTTTAACCAAACATAATAGAGAAAATAAAAATATTTTGTTAGTCCTACATTTTCATTTTTGCCCTATTCTATCCTACCAATTTTTTTTCCTATTTTTCCTGTTGTTCGTACCAAATAGATCCTCGCTACAACTAAAGAGCAAAGAGGGATGTACTTCGAGTCTTACCATAGAAGAAAAAGGTGTACGATGAAAGCAAAAATAAAAGAACTTTCAATCAAATATTATATGGGAATTTTTTTTTACATTATTTTTTAGTGTAGCTCTACCTTGTAAATTCATCAGACCATTTTAAAATAGGGCATCATCAATATTTAAACAAAGGTTAACCATCACCAATTTAATATTAATTTAAATTATTGATAATATATTAAAATCCAATCCATTCATTTTAAAATAGATAATTTTTTTTTTATATTATACTAAAAATCCACTTTTTGCATTTATGGGCATTTTCATTTGGGTTTCCTAAATAAGTTTTACGTATGATGGAACTGTTTTTGACAGTTTCATTATGACCCTTACTGCCATATAACAAAAACTCAAACAAATGGAAATCCCCAATTAGCAGCTTCTCTGTTGCCCACCATAAAAATCCCCCACTCAAACACCACTGCAACCCTCCATTTGAAATTCCACACTTTTTGTGAAGTTAAAAGAAAAAACTGTGAAGAAAATTTCTCTTAATATGAAAAATACACAAACATCTATGTATCATGATAGAACTATCTTAAGAACTCTACACAAACAATGCCAACTCCTAACTGCAAATGTAATGTCACTCTCTTTCTGTGCAATTTCAGGCAGCAATGTTTTTTGTATTTACTAAAATATTTTCCATTTACCATACTTAGTAAACAGCCATCCACACATTCATTCAGAGTTGGACTGTTTTAGTTTTCTCAATTGGTCCAACTTACAAACTACAACCTTTTACAAATTTATTATGTTACTCCATATTGCACAAAACAAAAACAAAAGAGAAATATCAAAATAAAGCAACAAAACTCATGATACACAAATATATCCTAAAAATATATACACCAACACTAGCAAATACACTAAAAAATCAACAGACTTACCTGACATTTTGGATGTAAACGTGCTGAGATTATATGAATGAGAGAGGAGTGAAAGATGAGAGAATGTTCACTGTATGAGAGAGATAAGAGTTGTATGAATGGGAGGAGTCAAAGTCTAAATGCTCTGTATTCAACGTATGACCCAGAAAAGAAAAATAGATCTGATGATATTAGGGACCCAGACATGATTATTGCCACGTGGAGAATTGTTTACCACTTCTTCAAAATCGAGTCTCAGAGACTCGTTTTCCCTTTAAGAAAACCGAGTCTCTGAGACTCGATTTCCGCATGGCATCCACGTGGTTGTAATAACACCAATATCGAGCTTATTAGACTCGTTTATGAAAATCGAGTCTATAAGACTCGATTTCCACGTGTACATCAGCCACATTGGATGCCACGGAGGAAGTTTAAGAATACTAAAACCGAGCCTCTGAGGCTCGATTTATAACCTGGAAATCGAGCCTCAGAGGCTCGAGATGCTAGAAATTCAAAACGTTTCTAACTGTGACAAAACAACTAGATAGTTAGACAAATTAAATTAGTTACCTGGATTCCCCCCCAAAACGCATCGTTTCCCGGATTTTATTATATATTATATATTATTAAGAAAGAATAAGTCACAAAATTAGAATTTTTAATAGTTTTTCCTCCTAAAAATACTTTTTTTTTTTTTAAAAAACCCTAATCTTTTATGGAACTTTAAAAAAGTGACAAATTATTGTATTTCTTTAAAAAAAAATTACAAATTTATTATTTTTGTGAAAATAATACATGACTATTCATTCTCAAATTTAAAATAAAATACTTAATTTGGTATGAGTAATAAAATATTGTCTAAGAGTTTTAAGTTTTGTTTACTTATTTTCAATTATGCACTTTTTAGACCATGTATCAACGCTTAGTTATTTGTTTACATTATTTTCTTAAGTACTTAAGTTTTTTTTTTTCGTTCATTTTTTTTTTTTTGGAAATTAATTTTTTTTTAATCTTTTTAATAAGAAAGAGTGCAAAGTTATATGATGAGATGTCAATTGTAAAGAAATTTGAGTTGTTTGAGAAAGTGGTCGTTATGATATTTTCCAAAATTGATTTGTTGATTGGTGTATTGTTTTGTTATTTGTGAGTGATAAATGAAATTATTTTTTAAAGTAAAAATTCAAACATATAAAAGTTTAACCAAAAAAAAAATATCTCATAATACATTAATAAAGCTAAAAATATATTACAAATACAATATAAATGCTCAACTTAAATTCAATTTTTTATAAAAAATTTATTGATTTTTCAATTCCTTGATAACATGTGACATTCAATTTTATATGAATTAAATTAGTATTTAGACAAAATTTATTATGTTAAAGCATCTAAAAAAGAAATTGAATGAATATTTTTCTATTATATAATTAAGTTTAGCTTTCTTACAAATATCAGCTCACCTTTTCAAGTTTATGTTCACCTATTTGCCAACAAACCCTATACAAAAGTATAACTTAATATATATTAGTCACAAGAGTTTGTTTTGGAGAGTGACTCATTGATTCTCATAAATGCTTTGAAAGAGATCTCTCCCCCCACCTTCTTCAATTGTTGCTGTGGTGTATGGTTCATTGTCTGATTCTCATAATTTTCGCCAAGTTGAATTCTCCCATGTTCGTCGGTAAGCCAATAGACCGGCTCACCTCTTAGCTAAATATGTTCTAGGCATTGATGACTTCTCTGTTTGGTTAGAAGAGAGTCCTTATTTTCTTGAACAAGTTCTTTTAAATAATGTACTGTTATTATTTCTTTCGGTTCAATAAAGTTTAAGAAGTATTTCAAATAAATATATATATATATATATATATATATTAGTCACAAGTTGATACTAACTTCTTCAACCGTACCAAAAGAACACTCAATAATTAAAGTGTTCCAACTGTTTCAAGGACTGCATTGCACAACATATGTGACAACAACGCTATATAGATAACCCATTAAATAAGATTCTGCAAAGTGGTAACTGTTTTTTATTCCTTTGAGTAAGTTTGCTTGACTTCCTATTTACTAAAGAATGGAAAAAAGTTATGCATAATTGCTAGTAATTTATATGTAACCATTATATAGTGCATATAGTTAGGTATAAATATAATAAATTAGGGGTTGATCAACAAAAATCAACATGTTGCCCCAAGCCCTGTGATGCTTATTGCAGATCAAGACCCTTGAGTGTACCAGTAACCACCACCCTGGACTCCAAAAGTCTCTGAAGGTGAAAGCGAAAACTGAGTGCATAGATTTCAGGCCCAAATAAATGTGTCAGTAGCTGGGAACTCTAGATTTGAAAACTGCTTCTTTATTAAACACACAAGGGCCCGAAACTCTTGACTAACGCCAATAGCGACAAATGGTATTAAATCATCAACAGTATAGTACTGGACATAGTACACTGCAGTAGGACCGACCAACTAAACTGTATATTTAACCCATAATGAACAAATCAATGGTGATATGGTGAAGAGGATTGGAGTTCCATTAACATAACTACTCCATATTGATCTTAGATTTATGGAAGTTCAACATCAACCATAGATGCACTTCTCTTGCAGACAGAATTTTACTTACAAATTGGTTTGCTTTTTTGGTAAAACCATGTGAAAAACATGGCATTGCTACATAAAGTTGCAACCACTGCATTGCATGATGAGGGTGAGAATTGTGACAACCGACAGTTCCAGGTGGATCTAAGTGCTCCCCCACCTTTTCCTAGTTTAGTTTCCATATATGCCACAAAGGAATGCCAGAACACATAAATTTTAAATCTATTTCAAAACTGTTGTGATAAATTTTGATTGCAGTAAAGTCATTTTTATATGCTCAAGCTCTAACACCTATTTTGTTAGCATCAATCACAGCATACCAACTTAACAATTGTAAAGGGTTTATGAAAAAAAAAACTTGTATTCTTAACTTTTTTAGCACCAAGAATTAAGGTCTCCCACCATGTGCACTCTTGGTACCACTGTAGCAACCGGAAGAGACCCTAAAGGGATCATTGGACCCCATTGTCTCTCCCTTAACCATAATAGCCAATGGCCCAAATAATGACACTACACACTTTTTCGTCTTCTTCTTCTTCTTAATTGTGTTCTTTTTCTTCTTTTGGTTTTTTGGGTTAATATAGCACAAACTTTTTCATACACACCCAATCCCCTTTTCATAACTCAGCATGATTTATTATTTACAGACAATACAGAAAACAATCATACTTTCTCATGTGATTAACTTACTCTCATGATCACAAGGCTTCAGATAATTTATTAATATTTACTTATGCAGCCAAACTAAGCCAAGAGCCAAAAATCTTTCTGACGCTTTGTAGTGATCAAATACCCTCCAAGCTTCTTGCTTTTCCTTCTCACTGCAATTGCCACGCAATCAGCATTCTGAATACAGTACTCCACCACACCACCAGCAACCCTGTTGCCTGCCCACATCATCAGAAGCCGCAATGTTGTGGAGCGTTTTTTCTGTCCTAAAACCAGCATTGACACCCCTTGTTTTCTTGCCTCTTCCACTATTGTAGGTCCTTTATCCTTCCCTTCCACAACTGCAACCTCAATTTTCACCTATAATTTGGACCATAATATTGTTATCACAAACGAAATGACCAAATAAAAAGTGATATATAAATAAACAACACTACATTGCACATATTTCAATGAACAAACATACATGTGATGGCCAACATTTATGTTCATTCAAGATTCTCTTTAACCATTCAAACATTATGCTGAATTTTATTAGTCCATGCATGTAGTGATGAACAAAATGCATGAACGACAAAATGTGAGCCTGTCATATGATTTTGAGCACAACTAATATATTCTATACTAACCTCAGGTTTCTTGGACTGACACATTTTTTTGAGAGAGTCAATAAATTCATAACTCCTTGGAGCTTTCTCCTCTCTGGACCCTTGACTGGTGCCTGTGACAAATACCAAATTTTACTCAAGACTTTAGCTTTGAATGTCAATCAATTTACATGGAATTTGGAAAGAAACAAGAAGCTAGACCCGAACCTTTCTTGGAAGGCTTGGTTACAAAGAGAAGAATAAGTGTGTCCTGGTTCTGAACAGTGTGAGAGAGTGCCCACTGTAATGCTCCCTTAGCTTCAAAGCTTGAATCAACCACAATCATTATTCTCCTACCAATCAACAACACGGGTTTTGCACCATCACCAAGTTTTTCTTCTTTGATATGGCCAGAATCATTCTCAGCTTTGGTGGAACTGATCACATTCTCAGCTGGCTTGGATTGTGCTTGTGCAGGAGGGGAACGAACTCTAGCATGAGGCCTAATTCTGTTTAAGCAGAAATTTGGCAACTTTGTACCTGTTTTGGCCATCCTGAGATGGGGTATTAAGTGAGGCACCAATTATTATAAGAAGGAGAAGAGAAGGAAGAGAGTGTGGCATCAATTAGCTAGGCATTTGCTTATGCCTGAACAAATTTCTAGATGTTGGTCTGGTCCATGTTTTTATTTCTGCTTTGCTTTTCTCTTTTTTCTTTAATCATGTCACTTCATTTGTTTCTTTTTATTTGGCCTTGTGGGGGCTTATTGCTGAACGTGCTTGTCATGAAGCTGTAGGGCCATATTACTCATAATACCAGCTGTTCAGTTCAGTTCTACTGCACTGGACATTTGGTAGCGTAATCAATTTTAATTATATCTTTAAGCTGCTTTTTCTCACCCTCAATAAGACTGATTACTCAGTTAATTCATGAACTGGTTGGTTGTTCACTCTCACTCAGTCACTTATAATCTTTGACCTTTCTTTGTCCTTGTCCTTGTCCATTTCTTTTTCTATTTTTCCTAACAATATTTAATCTATTCTCATATCTTCAACAAGTTGCAGATATAGATTCTCCATGACAACATTTATTTTCTCTCCCCCACATTGTGCCTTAGTGTTTGTGATAACTGTTTCTATCACTTTCTAAAATAAGAAATCAGGATGAGATTATTAAACAGAAGCCACCCATCTATTTTTTAATAAAACTATGAAATTACTGAGGCAAACTCTCTCTCTCTCTCTCTCTACACGTATTTTCTCTATTGCTTTTTTAAAAAAAAATTAAAAATAATGTATATGTATTTTCACCATTGATGTTGGTATCATACTAACATTATTATTATTATTATTATTATATCTACAACCGGCAACCTAATGACATTTCCAATGACGAGTTGACGACTATCAAGTATCAACTAGGGGTCTAGGCTTATCATGATAAAATTTTAAAAAATCCTCAAAAAAAAAAAAATGTAAAATAACAACATACTTTTTAATGCTGATGCCAGAAAATGTTTATATATTTATAAATAAACTATATTTTTTTACCAATACTCCTAATCCTATATTAGTATCTTCATTTCTTTGTTTGATTTCCCTGTAAGAAACTATCTACATTTCTTGTTAAAAATTAGATATGCTTTTTTTTTTTTTTTTAATATTTGCTATTATGCTATTCTACCATTCTAGCAACCATTTTAAAGTTGCTTTTTGTTTCTTAGAGTACTTCCTTCTTCTTTTCCTTTTCAATAAATCTAGAATCAAGTAATAGTGAGAAACAAAAAATTCATAATTTTTTTCACAAGCTAAAGTCACCTATTGTGACTAATTATAAAAGTAGTGTTGGTGATGAATTCATATGTTGATCCAACATTATTTAGTAAAAAAAATTTGTCTCTAATATTTTCTTGTAAAGGTTTTTTTTTTTTTTTTTTTTTTCACACACACACAAAATAAAAATAAAAACCTCTACTTTTAGGATGGAAAGGCTTATATATACATGTCCCTACCAAATGCTAGATACTTTTTTCTCTCTTTTTTGAAAAGAAGATGCTTGATACTTACTTAGTTTGATTTTTATAATTTCTTATATTTCTTTTGGAAAAAAGTTAGTTTGATACTTTAATCATGCACATCTCAGTAATTATAATGATATGAACATACAAAGAAGTAGACACAAAAAAATGTCAAGAGCAAACCGCTTGCAGTGCCATGTTAGGTGAGCTTAACATTTTTTTAATTCCACAAAGCTTTTATTAGTACAATGATGGCTTTCCTAAATTAAGGTTTCGTTCTTATTTTATGTATTATTTTAACTAGCGTGACTCAAACGCTACAGAATCATCATTTCTAGAGTGTAAAATGGAAACCAACACACAAACTTAATGATGTTTATTTTAAAAAAAAAAAGATTTTAGAATGTTTTATAAATAGTCACCTTCCTTAATACTTTGCAAAGTAATTATCTATTTTCTTTCTCAAAAAAAAAAAAAAAAAGTAATTATCTATTTTAAGATGATTTAATGATAGAAAACACTATAAGACACTGACTAATCTGACAAACTAAAATTTAGAATATAATGTCCAACTGTCCTCCCCTGATTTTTATAATTTTGATGGTTAAGATGTCCTCTCTCACCCCTTTAGTTACACTTAAACTGTACCTTACGTCAATATTGGTTTACGTTTTTAGAGTTGGCTTTGTTGCCTTGTCCTTTATTTAAAATCTTTAAGTAGGACACACATTTGTGCTTAAATAAAAAGCTTAGTAAAGGCAATGCATCATGTTGGTAAATTCTCTTTTTGTTGGCATCAACAAAAAATACAAGATAATTTCGGAATGAGAAATGGGTTTTATCCAAATAAAATTAGAAAATTGCACCTACAAAATAGGCTTTACTACTATCTATTAAAATCTCAATCTGTTATCTATAATGACAATTTTAAGGCTGCGGTAATGTGGTCCTTCTTTCTTTTCTTTCTCCATAGTCCATACAATTATATGCCGTGTGCCTTTCTAGACGAAGGTTAACCTCGAATCCAAGGCTATTATAGTTCCAGTCTCACCCCATGAAAAAGGGGTTATGGTAGTAATTCTAGCTAGCTCTAATAACGCAGAACAGTAAATGATGTCCATTCTAGTTGGATCAACTTATGCCACGTATGTGATTGTGTATCCTACTATATACGCAAAGAAGGAACCCATATGGGGATGATGGCTAGCTTGGGTCATGTTGCCTAGGGATGCCCACAGGTCCGTCCGAGCAAATTTAATATCAACCCATTAACCAACACGATCATATTAGGTTTAAGGAAATTCAAAGGCATAAATGCACTTTTAGTCTTTATTTTGACTTTTTTCCATTTTGGTTCTTACATTTTAATTTTATCACTTTTAGTCCATAAACCAATTAGTGCGTGTCATATCAGTCCTTGTCGTCAGCCAATTAATAGAAAAAACTAACATGACTGATGGCACTATTAAAATAATAATAAAAAAACCTAAAATACAATTTAATTAAAATTATTTCTTAAATAACAAAAATCATTATCTTTTTAATTCTTATTCTTTTTTTTTCTTTAACGTGTAGTCATTAGATTTTTAAAAAAACCCTAACCAACTTTATCTATCTCTAATTCTCTCTTTCTCCCTCTCCCTTTCTCTCTTCGGCCTCCATGGACGAAATCTCCCTTTGATCTCAAAATTCTCTCCACTGTAGCTCCATGGCCAGAGCTCACAAGGTCGGCCTTCTTCTCCACCACGCACCACCGATCTGACCTAAGCTTTCTCTAGTCTAAAAATCTCATCTCCACTCAAAACCTTACACCCAATCTCAACCAACGGCAAGTAAATCAGGGGCTGATCTTTGAGGTTTTGATTATGGAGACCATGGGGTCTTGATGCGGAGAAAATAACGGGAAAATTTTGGAGTCTTGCTGGTGGGTGTCGTGAAAAACGTATCGGTGGTTGGTGGCCGTGGTGTTGTGAACTCCAAGCGGTGGTGCTTGTGGATTGGTTTGGTTTGGTTGGTTGTGGTGGGTTTGTTGTTGGTGTGGGTCGATTGGTTTGTTTGTTTTTGGTCTTCCTTTGGTCGGTTGGGTCCATTGATGATTTTAGCTTGGATTGATGATTTTAGCTTGGGTTGATGATAGTGGGTTTTCTCTAAGATTGGTGGCTATGGCGTTGTGAACCCTAGGTAGTGGTGGTTGTTGATTGGTTTGGATTCGTTGGTTGTGGTGGGTTTGATGATTTTTCTGGGTTGGTTTTTTAATGTGAGTTTGATGATTTTTTCATGTTGGAGGTTTCGGTGGAGGATAGGGATTTTGTATGAATTTTTGCATGTTTATTTGATAAGAAAATACAAGAAAAGAAAAGAAAATCTTAGATTATTTTAATTTTCTGGGCAACCCAAAGAACATGTTACCTATTGTTCTTCTGAAAATAATGAAAATTTTTTTATTTAGGTAAAATTAATAAATTAATTTTTTTAATTTAGATGCTGATGTGGCATTTTTTAATGCCAAAATAAATTTTTTTATTATTATTTTAATAGTGCCATCAGCCATGTCAGCTTTTTCTGTTAGTTGGCTAACGGCAAGGACTGATATGACACGCGCTAATTGGTTTAGTAACTAAAAGTGGTAAAATTAAAATGTAGTGACCAAAATGGGAAAAAGTCAAAATATAAGGACTAAAAATGTATTTACGCCAAATTCAAACTGTTGCCTACTGTCGATGCATAGGTTGTCAACCGATCCAATAAGCTTAAATTGAAGATCAACTCAATCATACCCACAAGTTGACAATTGTGCTAGTGATCTCATTGATCTAGGATTTTTGGGGGCTTAGGACATTATCATTGATAGACTAGGAAGCACGAACATAGACACAGGTAGGCGTATAGACACAGATACAATATAGTGACACGAGCAATTTTTGAATAATTATAACATAAAACAGCCGGTATGACACTGATGTAACATGAGTATGATACTGATACGATATGGGTACGGCACCTTGAATGAAGTGTCCATACTTCCAATCTAATAAAGATCTCAAGATCTTCATTAAAGGAAACAACAACACACAAGTGGTGGTGATCAAGGAAGGAGATTGGGCAAAGTATATTGAAGAGTTTGGGTTTGTATGATTTTCATGTGGAAAACCCAACACTCACCCCAATGAGATTCTATTTGTTAGTTTTAAGTTTTAACCTACAACATAAGTCAAAACCGACTAAAACTTGCCTAATCAGGTCCCTCAGGTGTTTTGCGTATTCCTAATGTAGCGAAATCTTCTCCTTTTAAAAAAAAAAAAAGGAAATAACATAGTTCATGATAAGGATTTAGCAATTAACAAATCTCAAAAGTTTTTCTATGATAAAATAGATTTTTAAATGACGTGGCTTCTTTTTTTTTTTGGAAAGAAAAAAAAATTGAAAAAAAAAAAATAGAGCCTCTCCACTACGAGGCAAATGGAGGGAATATTTTTTTCGTCTACTAATTTAAGGGTAGGAGTTATGTCCATGCAGATGCGAATATTCTATAAGGAATGCTGAAGCAGCATCCATCACAAAAAGGGGACATACCAACTTCCACTTTGACATTCTACCCAAAAGCACAATCAATGTGGAATTGACACTGAAAATGGGGTTTTTACGAGACAAGCATACAAGATAACCCAACATGGCCGGCATGAGAATGTTATTAACCAATTGAGTAACCAGGTAATGACTTTATTAGTTATTTTCACTGATGGCATAAACCCCTTTTTGCTTCTTTTCTTTCCTTTTTTTTTACCTCTTTTTTAACTTTATTACTTTTCTTTGCAACAATATATATGCAATCCAATGCTGACCTAGTGATTAATGATTATTCACATCAAATATGCTATTCTAATCATATGATTAAATTGTTAAGACAAAAGGAAAAAAAATGAATCATGATTCTATGTCCAAGTCTCAATTGAAAATGTGAAGGAAGACTTTAGAAGATTGATAATTTTATATTTGAAATGGAATGAGATATGATTAGCCACACAGTCCAGAAGTGAGATAGGAATCATCAATCATGGTGTACAAGTACAACACTGGCACTGCTATGTAATATGTATTTTCTTAATTAAGACATGCTTTGAAATAAGAGGTGGAAGTGGCATGCATGTTGGACAAGGCTGGAAGAACTCAGTCAGTTCACCTCCGCATTTGGATTGGCAAACCATGCACCATATGGGCCATTCTTAAATTTGGGCCCAGATTCTTCTCAAAGTCCTTTTGGACTCCCATGGGCTAAAACCAAATCCCAGCCCAAAAAGAATTTGTACACATCTAGCCTTAGTTTCTGCTAACCTCATCCTTTTTTTTTTTTTTAATTGATCTGTGGGGAGACCCCAATCCTTTGTTAACCAAATCATTTAATATGAAGAGCTACCCACCTATGGTGGATGGAGTGTCCTTTAACTCAATAGCGAGAGGTAAGCTAAGAACGGACTCTCATTGTTGTATGGCTTCCAGGAAGAGTATCTAAGTCTCTCACCCAGCTAGTTTAATGCATGTTCTTAGGGGATGGCTAACCTCTCCCACCTAGCCAGTTTTACCTTACCTAATTACCTTCAATAACTTTCCCCTAAGATCTAAACTTAAAAGAGCAAATAACAAAAACAAAAATAAATAAACGTCAATACAACTCTCCCACAATATTGATTGAACACAAATTTCTCCTTTAAAAGTAGGAAAAAAATGAATCACATAATGAAGTATACATATGTCCTGAGGATTCACTCTAAAATTATTGATACTATTTTTTGACAGAATGATTGATTAAAAGAAAAACCATTGTTAAGAGTGTCAAGGGTGTACCCTGACCTAAATGAAGACTTTTCCTTGAAGTAACTCATGCATAAGTAGAGATTAGATAATAAAAAAGATGGCTTATTGCTTCTCGCAACTTTTACATGGAGGGCAGTGAATCGTTATTAAGAATTATCTCTTCTCTAAATTAAGAGCTCTCCAAAGGAGGGGAGTAAGAAAAATACGTATAGAATGAAATAGAGAATTGTAAATTTATAGTAAGAGATGAGAAATAAGAAAAGCCAAAAATAAAAGAAAATAAAAGGGATAGAGAAAAAGTAATATTAAGATAGACAGTAGTAGAGAGATGAAAAGGTAAAATGGAGGGGAAATTTTGGAGAAACTATAACATTAAGTTGAGAAATTAATAAGAAAAAAATAAAGTAAAAAATAGAGAGAATGTTGGAAATTGGTGGATGATATGGCCGCTAATGTAACTCAATAGGAGCATAACAATAATAAATGCTAAACTTCGGCTTTTAGATATATATATATATATATATATATATATATATATATATATATATATATATATATAAATAGATTTAGATTCTAACATATTAATTATAGGTTTCTTAGTTCAACCTTTAATTAATTTTTTCTATATAATTCACATGCACTGCCGTTTCCTAAATATTTCAATGGATCACATGAGATAGCTAATGTATCCAACTTACAAAATACCTTGTGCAATTCTTTTCCTTCTGAATATGTTTCATTCATTTCCAATCCCCCATATATTATTCAAACTCAACACTGGAAATGCAAGAGCCGAAGGTTGATGGTGCTGGTAGACAGTAAGATGTTTATTCTGGCAGCAACAATATTGACAACTATCTATTTGGATCCACGTTCACGTTTTTGTTTTTTTTTTTTTTTCACGTGTTTTCTGCCTTTTGAGACAATTATCATTGTTTATATACTGTAACAATACTGTTCATAAGACCCACACCACTTTATTCAGGAAAAAAAAAATATATATATATATATATATATATATATTAAAAATAGGTCTCATGATACTATTTACACATTTAAAAATTATTTTATTACAATATTTTTAGTTTTCAATTTCAGCAAAAATAAATTGTATCCGAACGGACCTAAGTAATCCATCTTTCTCCTTTCTATTAGTAAAAGAAATCCTGGTGGTAAAAACAATTTTTTTAATTAAAAAAAAAAAAAAAATCTTAGGAAAGGCACATCTCATAAATTAAATAGTCATGTGGTTTCAGAACCACACTTTTTTACAATTATTTTAAACTTCATTCAATTTCCTAGGGACTATTATCGAAGTACAGCTGCTGTCCATTATCAAACACTTGAATATAGATACAACAATGGCTGAACTCCGCGATTTCTTCTTCTTGTTCTTCTCCCCCACCCCCTGCGGCTGGTAAAGCTAAGAGATACACAGAAGTGATCAATCCGATGGTCAACCATTTAATTCATGAGTAAAATCAATTGTAGGCGTTCATCCATTCATCTACTCTTCTCCTTGGGAAGCAAAAGAATCAATTATGATAAAATGAATTTGGCTATATCATGTACTTGTATTCTTTGCCACCCTACAAACATCCATCAAAAAGGCTTGCATTCTAAACTCCAATATCTCTGCAAATAAAAAGAGGACAAAGTGCAAAATCAGAAAAGGACCCATCCCCGTATATCAACCATGCACGAAACAATTTTTTTTTTAATCAGTAAATTATACATGTCCTCGGTGGGTCTCAAACCTACAACCTTAAACCTCCACTTTGCTCTTACAAGGAGAGGTGTCATTTGAGCTAGAGTTCAGTGTCACCCATGCATGTAACATAGTTATTTCTTTGCATTAAATTTGATAACACAAAGAGGCCACATCAGATATTTAGATCATATCAAGAAACACGATTATAACAACCAAGACATAGTCCAAAAATTTTGAGGTCAGTAATGGATCTTTTTTCCTAGGGGGAAAAAAAGCCAACATACTGAAGCAACATTTTCTCTTATTTATATAATTTAAAACTGTCATGGTAACTATTGAAGGTAATTCATCATAAAGACAAGCATCAGTGCCGCTTTAAGACAAAAGACAGGAAGAAGCTGCCACTATCAAAAAATTTCATGTTCATACCTTGGACAATGGTATGAACCAAGATATCGTAACTGTAGGTCCAACCTAGTGTTAAGAAGGTAAATAACATATCCAAGGGGCATCATCAAATAATTTTAGGTAGGCACAGGACTGGATTGGAGCTTCATCTTCACTTCATCAAGGCAAGCCTGAAGACCTCTAAATTCTTCTGTGTCTGAGAAGCTCTCTGCCTGTGATTTTATAAATGAATCTTATAAATCCAACTTTACAAAATGATTGACAAATTAAAAGGCGATCTGACCTACATATTGTCATGCAAAAATGGTTACACCAGCATAGCAGCTAAGCTAATTTAAAGTTCTACATATTGTCGTAACTATCAAATTAACACACACACACACACACACAAATATATATATATATATATATATATATATATATATATATATATATGAAAAGGTGTTCTCAAACATCAAAATATAAACATCTTACCTGTTTAATTATGTTCTTTAGATGCATCTCAGCTGCAAGGAGTTCCCGACGGCTACCAGTAGATGAAGAAATTTCCATGTACACCTTGCAAAGGTCCAAGGAGGCTTGTGCAAAACTTTTAAAACGATCTCTATCTTTCCATAAATCAGATCCCTGAGAGAGAGAGAATAATGAGTTAATAATGTGATTATAGCTTTCTCGTCTAAAGTAAAATTTGATGCAGAGAAAGGAAACTATAATATCCACCACCAATCAAAGGGAAAAGGCTCCTTATGGGCAATCACAGAAAGCATCTCATGGCCAAAATAAGAGTTTCATGCACAGAAATTCTCGTTCACATGAACCAGAGTTTAAGCTAAGTCCCTAGTGGGGAATTTGTCTGTGTGCTTGTGGTGGGTTTAGCATTTGGAGAATTTATGGGTCTAGGCTTTAGAGTTATTGAAGAAAAGGCTATGGGGTAAAAAGGAATTAAAAGCTGGCTTGATGAGTTGTTTAATGGCTATTTGGTAGAATTACATTTGGGGTTTTGGGGTTTTGATAGGTAAAAAAAGGGACTTGAATTGTGGTTGTAAGGAAGAAGGAAGAAAATAAATTTAATGGTATTTAGGATTGTATGAACAGAACCAAAAGAAAGAGAAGGGAAAAAGATGAGAGAAATGAAGAACATACACAAAAGTCAAGATGCGTTAATGCTCAAAAACACTCAATATTTTTATTATCAACTCGCATCTTCGAGTACATTGAGCACAAATATATATAAGGACTCTTTGTTGTACTAGAAGTAATAAGACTCCATTGACTAGTAAACTAAAAATCTGATAAAAGACTAACATGGAATTAAAAAAATAAAAAAACCTAAGAAATTCTAGATTCAAATAAACCATCAATATACCCTTAATCCCCAAAGATTTCAGAAATTACAAATTTGCATTTGAATACAAAATTGATTGTAACTTATTATATAAAAAGCCAAATTAAAACTATTTTAACCCTAGGACACATAAAACAACAACTTTAAAATGTCATGACTTTTACTTCAATTGGACATTTGGAATTCACATGTGGGTCCCATAACATAAATCTTGAATATTTGTTAGCATTCTCCCCCAGCTAGGAAAAACTCAGCTTTGAGTTTTAGTGTTGAAGTATAACAACCTTTGAGCTTGAAACTTGCACCAAATCTTCAATCACCTTCAAAAGCATTAAGAATGATGATTTTTTTTGCCCACTATCACACTAAATTCATTTGGAATGATAAAATCAATGACTAGAGGACTTCTCAACTTACAGTCCTAGAATTGACATATAGCAATAATATCAATATCTTCCTCGGTCTTGACTTTACCATGATCAACCTTATGCTCAACTTGTTCTGTTGCGGTCTCCATTATCCTTGCAAGGTATTCCTTTGGTTGTTCTTGGAATTGGAAATGTGAATTGAAAGGCTGGATTTTGCTCTTCAATATAACACATTGATGCATTGAACCAACACTTGATTGAGGTTTCTGTGATAGCAAATTGGTATAGCCATATACATCAATTTTCAAAGGGATAACGGGTACAATGTTTGCAGACAAGGGTGGGGACAAAAATGGGTTAACTTAGAATATCTAAGTTCTTAATCAACTACTGTTCTAGCAAGTTATTTTGTCAAATAGCAACTGTCAGATTACTCAAAGTTTCTTGCATGGAACACTCCCTTTCACAGAACTGGTTTAAATCCTTCTTTGTTACATAATAGTATTGAGGAGTCCTAAACTTGGACTCTAATTCTGCATTAGTCAGCATTATCTTGGATGAGAAGATTTGTCAAGTGGTTGGGGAAGAAAATTACAGCAAAGAACTTGGTAGGAACCTGGCTTTGGTATCTTTGATACCAAATTGACATAGGGCAAATTGGGGATTTTCCTGCATGTACTTGTGGCAGGTTTAGTGCTAGGAGAATTTTATTAATCTAGAGTTTAGAATTGTTTAAAAAAGGATTATATGATTATGGTATGATATGATTAGACTTTTTCTTACATCTATTTGAGAGAAGTATGTAGGGTTTTAAGGTTTTGGTAGGTAAAGTAACGACTTAAACAATACCACAAGAAAGAGAAGAGAATGGAAGAACATACACTCAATGCTCAAAACACTCGATATTTTTATAAATCAACTCCATCCATTTTCAAGTACATTGAGCACAAGTAAATAGTGATTCTTTCTTGGACTAGAGTAGTATTAAGACTCCTAGTTTGACTTAGTAAACTGAAAATCAGATAAAAGACTAAATTGGACTCTAAAAAGTAAAAACATAAAACCTTTAATACTTAGGACATCCTAGAAAATTCTAGACTCAACTAAACTACCAAAATGCCCTTATTTCATAGGGATTGCCAAAATTACAATTTTGCACTAGAATCCAAATGTTTTTTAAGGTGGCTGGGACAATTAAAAAATATTTTAACCTAAGACACAGATAACTAGACCTTTAAAATCACGACTTTTATTTCAATTGGACTTCACAAGTGTGTTCCACAAACAAATCTCGACAAAGGTGAATTTACGAAGTAGTAACAAACAATCTCTTCCATGGATGCATCAGTCTCCTCAATACTTTTTTGATAAGTAATAAGGATTCATTGATATATCAAAAGAGAGAGACACCCAAGTACACAGGAAGTATACAGGGGTGAACAAATCAAAAACGAATATTACAAAAGTCAGGTAAATCCAAAATAGTAGAAAAAGGTTGGTTTCTCCACACAAAGAACCAGTCAAGTAAGGTTCGGAGAAAAAGAAGCTTGAGATCAGTCTCCTCTATACTTAACATATAGAAGGCAAGAAAGAAAAGCTCTATGGGATCATAGTCTAGTTCACTGTAACCAAAGATCCAAGCCAAAACCCTATTTGATGCACAATTAACAAACTCCCACA
This sequence comes from Quercus parvula, assembly GCA_030820535.1. Lineage (NCBI taxonomy): Eukaryota > Viridiplantae > Streptophyta > Magnoliopsida > Fagales > Fagaceae > Quercus > Quercus parvula. The sequence goes on along the minus strand of JAUAME010000005.1, from coordinate 62,012,953 downwards.
GAATCATACTACAAATCTTCCCCCCATAGGATGATTCTAGTTTGCCACAGGTGGTACAATGACAATATTTTAGGGGTCATTAATCTGAGTTTGACATGAGCATTATGAATTTAAGTTTGGCACAATAGAAACGATGATTAGAGCATGACATATAACTGACATAAGACTGGCAATGTTTTAATAATGACCTATCTAGTACATCAAAAAAAATAAAGAAATATCAAATATATTAACTAAAACAATTTAAGACTTCATAATTCAAAATTATATTATTAAAAGAAGTACATGATATAGGTGCCTATGGTGCTCCTTTCTCGTAACTCTATAAATCTTGGAAATGTCCTTCACAAATTATTTGATAAGACTAAATAGATAATCTGTTCATTTATTCCTCTTTAAATGTATAGCATACTAAGAACAGTTTTCAGAAAGGGCACACTAACTGAAAGGGGGAAAAACAGTGAATTGCACTAAAATTAATCAAACAAAGCTTCTTTTTCCATCAGAAAAAGGATGTACTAGTCATTGCCAGTGATACCTGATATGATCTAACTTGCTTTAAGAGGGCTTCAGAGCACATTGTCAAATCTCCATTGATTTTGTGCCACCTTGCATATAAGCCCCAGATATCTGCTCTACCGTCATTTCGAACCATCTATATCAGAAAGAGAAATACTCAATTAAAAATATGTAATGAGAAGCTGTGCTGATCCTACTTACAAGAACCACAAGAATGAAACCATGGGATCACCACAAGAACAAAACCAAAGTTTTTTTTTTTTTTTTTTAAATCCCAAAACATATAGAATCAGTTATTGAACAAGGTTTTTTTTTTTTTTTTTAGGTAATGAAACTTTTATTGAATAAAATGAATATCGTGTTCATGATGATGAACACTTTGGACATGAAAAAATACAAAAAGCTCAAGAACTAAAGCCAACATATTGTAGGAAAGCAGAAATTGAAATACAGTGTAAAACCCCAAATATAAGCTTAATCAGTTATTGAACAAGTAACACTCCATTTGTTTTTATGGAAAGAATACAATTTCTACAAAAATTAATTGATTTCCTGAGTTTGGTCAAAACCTTGGGAATGATCTGAAAAACAATGTGTTGTTTGGGTCACACAAAAATCATTAATATTTCAGTTCCCAAGGGAGCACTACAAGAACAAAACCAAAGATTTTTTTTCATTAAAAAAAATCCCAAAAAGTATAAAATAAGTTATTGAACAAGTTACGCCCCATTTGTTAAGATAAATAGAAATACAATTTCTAGAAAAATTACTTGGTTTCCAGTGTTTGGTCACAACCCTGTAAATGATCCAAAAACATTTTGCAATGCTTGGCTTGAACAGAAAATCATTAATATTTCAGTTTCCATATAATTATAGAAACAAACACTTTCATTCACAACATGAATATTGTTTAGAGCAACTAGAAAATCAACCTTTTTCCATGTACACATTTACTAGTTCACAAATATAAAAGTCATAACAACAAATAAAGCTAATAATAATTATTCTCTACATATTTACAACTTTCTTATGGAAATCATTTTAAAAACAAATAAATTTCCCAAACCCATTTTTATTTCTCTTTTTCCCCCCTTACCCACCTATTATTTTTTTTGGTTAAGTAAGAAAATTATATTAAAAAGAACCTCATGAAAACATAAGGCCAACCAAAGAACAGAGAGGGACACAAACAAAGAGAAAGCAAAAGAAAAAAAAAAACACCAACGGAGCAAACAAAAACTAATTACAAAGAAGAGAACTAAGGAACATAGGGATAGAATCACTAGAGGTGAGTCCCCAAGCCCTAGACCAATCAAAGAGAGAGCCACTAAAATAAGCGAGCAATTGGTCATCGGATTTGTCCCTATCCTCAAAAGTACGCCAGTTTCGCTCCCTCCAAATACACCACATTAGGCACAGCGGAGCAAGGTTCCAAACTCTAGAGGAGTGCTTTCCAAACCAGTTCCACCAACCGAAGAGCGTATCTGCTATCGATCTTGGTAAAACCCAAGAGATCCCGAAAGATCTAAAAACCAGGCTCCATAACTGAGAGGCTTTTCCACAGTGAAGCAACAAATGGTTCACCGTCTCCCCATTGCAGCGGCACATAATGCACCAATCAACAAAATCGAAGCCTCTACACCGCAGATTATCCCCTGTGAGAATCTTTTCCCAAGTTGCAGACCAAACAAAGAAAGAGACGTGCGTGGGAGCCTTAACCTTCCAAATACCTTTCCAAGGAAAGATAATAGGAAGGGGGCCTCGAAGCTTATCATAGAAAGAGCGGACGTTAAAATCCCCCTTCTTTGACAACTTCCAAATCATACGGTCACCATGCTCAGAATGAGGTAAATTAGAACCCAAAGTGTGAAGGAACTCAACCACAACACCCGCCTCCCAATCATTTGGATTTCTAAGTAATGGAACCTTCCAACTTCTTCGAGACTCAGTCCCCAGCCGTTCGAGAGACGAGGCTACCGATGCCTCTCTGCTAATGGCTATCCCATACACAACCGGAAAGGAAAGGTGGAGAGGTAATTCCCCACACCACTGGTCCGTCCAAAATCTCACCCTATTCCCCACCCCAACCTCAAACCGGATGTGCTGGCTGAAAACCTCCCAACCTTTACGGATACTTCTCCATAGGCCACACCCATGAACACCCCTACCAAGCTTGGAAGACCAACCCCCCCATTCTTCCCCAAACTTCAGAGCCACCACCCTCCGCCAAAGACGAGTCTCCTCTACCCCAAACCGCCACAACCATTTCCCTAGCAATGCTTTATTAAAAGTAGTTAGCTTCCTTATGCCCAATCCACCGTTAACCTTAGGAGTACACACCTTATCCCACCCCACCAAATGAACCTTCGACTCCCCCCACAAGAAGTCCCTTTGAATCTTCTCAATCTTGTTAGCAACATGCGAAGGAATGGTAAAGAGGGATAAAAAGTAGGTAGGAAGGCTAGAAAGAGTGCTCTTAAGCAGCGTCAATCTACCGCCCTTAGACAAGAACAACTTCTTCCATCCGGCCAATCTCCTTTGAATGTTCTCCAGAATAGGATTCCAAATAGAAGGCGATTTATGAGAAGCCCCCAACGGCATCCCGAGATAGGTCATAGGCAAAGACCCAATCCGATAGCCCAGGATCTCAGCCAAGGCATGAGCATTATCGACCTCCCCTATAGGAACCAACTCGCTCTTCGAGACATTAACCTTCAAACCTGTCACAGCCTGGAAGCAAAGGAGAAGCATCCGCACGTGAAGGATCTTATCTACATCCGCATCACAAAATAGAATTGTGTCATCCGCAAACAGAAGATGCGAGACACTTTCCCCTACACCTCGACTACCAACAGCTTGAAAACCCCTGATTAAGCCAACTTCTTCAACCCTTTTCAACATCCTACTGAAAACCTCCATCATAACCAAAAACAACAATGGAGAAAGCGGATCCCCTTGTCTTAGACCCCTCGAACTCCCAAAAAAATCAGCAGGTGTCCCGTTAATCAAAATGGAGAACTGGACGGTTGAAATACAAGTGCGGATCCATCTGCACCACTTCTCCCCAAATCCCATTATCTTCAAAAGATCTAGAAGAGCCTCCCAATTCACGTGATCATAAGCTTTCTCAATATCAAGCTTACAGATAACCCCCGGAATCTTACTCTTCACGCGACTGTCAACACACTCATTAGCAATCAGGACAGAATTGAGAATTTGTCTACCTCCTACAAAACTATTCTGAGATTCTGAAATCAACTGATCTAAGACCTGTTTCAACCGATTTGACAATACCTTCGACAATAACTTGTACAAGCTCCCCACCAAGCTAATAGGCCTGAAATCTCGTATATTAGATGCATCATTTTTCTTGGGAATAAGAGCTATAAAGGTGGCATTCAAAGATTTCTCAAACTTACTATGATGATGGAACTCCTCAAACACTGCTAAAACATCTCTTTCCACCACCCGCCAACAATGGTGGAAAAAAGCCAAAGAGAAACCATCAGGACCTGGAGCTTTATCTCCAGCCAACTCATTAAGGGCTAGAAGAATCTCCTCCTTCTCAAACCTCCTTTCAAGCCAATCCTTCTCCGACCCATCAATCTGGTCAAACTCCAAGTCTTCCGCGAAGGGCCTCCACTCTTCTGACTCCTGGTACAAATTTTTATAAAAATTTACAACCTGAGCAGCTATCTCAGATTCCTCCTCATAGATCTCCCCATCCACCTCCAGAAAACACAGATGATTAAACCTCCTACGGGAATTAGCCATCTTATGGAAGAATTTAGTGTTATTATCTCCTTCCTTAATCCATAACATCCTCGATTTCTGTCTCCACGAGATTTCTTCCAAAGAAAGGAGATTCTCAACTTCAGCTCTCGCCACAACTCTCTCACAAGACTCTGCATCTGAAAGGCCAAACTCCTCGTCCTTGGCGTCTAATAATTTCAGAGTCTCTAATAATTGAGACTTTTTGCGACCAACATGACCAAACTCCAAACGGTTCCACTGGATGATGTCCTCCTTCAGAGCCTTCAACTTTTTGGCAAAAACAAAACTAGGAGTGCCATGGAAAGAGAGACGATTCCACCAAGATTGGACTCTATCGATAAACCCATCCGACTTGAGCCACATGTTCTCAAACCTAAACGGGCTTTTCCCCCTCGCCATTCCCCCAACCTCCACTAGAATTGGGAAATGATCTGAAACAGGGCGAGGTAAAATCCGTTGGGTCACATCTGGAAAATGCTCCTCCCAATCATGGGACACCAGGGCTCTGTCTATCCTAGACATCGAAGGCCGATCCGACCCTCTAGACCACGTGTAGCTTCCTCCCTCCAAAGGCAAATCAATCAAATGAAGATCCTCAATAAACTCCGAAAAAAGTTCCATAGCTGGGGTAAGACGAAGATTACCCAATCGTTCACTAGGGAAGCGGACAATGTTGAAGTCCCCAATACAACACCAGGGGACATTCCAATAATGATGAACACCAACCAACTCATCTCACATTAACCCTCTCGCTGAGTTATCTATAGGGCCATAAACCCCCGAACACGCCCAACTGAAGCCGTCCCCCACCCCTTGCCACTGAACAGACACAGAGAAGGAACCCACCAACACCTCCTTCCTCTCTAGAACCCTCCTATCCCACATCAGAAGAATCTCACCGGCTGTGTGGACCGCGTCTAAAGCCACCCAATCCACAAAAGGGCAGCTCCACAAATTCCCCACCATCTGCCTATCCAAGCCAGCAAGCTTAGTTTCTTGAAGGCAAATAACATCACACTTCCACTCACGAAAAAGATTTTTCACTATCAAACATTTCCGACTGTCATTTAGACCCCTAACATTCCAAGAGAGAATTTTTAAATTCATAAAGGCTAGAAAAACCCACCAAAACGCAGCTCAACAACCAACACACTACCTACCGTCGTAATTAACCGAAGACAGCAGGTTCCTCAATTCTCTCTTCCCTTTATCCTTAAAGATAACCATTTTTCTGGTTGGAGTATCTTTCTTATGCATTGCTTTAGCATCCATCGTTTCTTTCTCAATCCTTTGTAACAAAGCGATGCATAGCTTCTCATGACGATTCATAGGCAACCCCACCAGTTTACAGAAACCAGGGAGTCTGTTCTTCACCCATCTAGAAGTATCCAGCGTACTCTCACTCCCCACTGCCTCCGTATCACAGTTCTCTACTGTCAGCGGTAAGCCAAAGGGAGTAATAGACAACAAAGGAATAGGAGAACACTCCTCTTCTCCCAAACCTGAATTAGAAAAATTAAAGTTTTCCTCCTCAAGATTACCCATCCCAGGGACAGCACACAATGCCTTCAAGGGAAACTCCACAGACCTGAGTTGCTCAAAATCAAAGGCATCAGTCAGCAAGCAACTGTCCAAGCCAACTACATCCCCCTCATTAACCCCCAAGGCTACTATCCCAGTCCTTGAGAAGCTTAGCTTGAGGTCAGGTAAGGAGCATTCACTGGAAGACACCAAGTCCGACACAACTGAGTTAGTTCCAGTGGACAATCGGTCCTCAAGCTCTTCCCATGGTGCCGCGGGCTCGTCAGAGCATGTACCGGCGTCAGGGTGGCCGTCAGCCTTGCCCACGAGCCCGTCGGAGCTGTTACCTGCGGCGCCTGAACCATCGGTCTCCACCGATGTCACCGCGAGCTCAACAGAGAGGCTACCGGCGGAGCTGTTACCGGCGGCTCCTGAACCATCGGTCTCCACCGATGTCACCGCGAGCTCAAACGAGAGGCTACCGGCGCAAGGTTGGTCCTCGACCTCGCCCGGCGTCGACGTGGGCTCGCCGGAGCTGGATCCGACGAGGGCAGGAGCATCGGCCACCACCATGGACGATGCGCACCGGGGCGATGCTCCAGACTCGTCAACAGACAGTGCCGGGGCCTGGGCTAATCCTCCTTTACCAACCAAAGAGGCCTCACCCACTTCAAAAACACTTGGGCCTGATGAAGTTGGAAAGAAAGGATACTTAGGAGGGTCGGTCAACACTGGGCTTGTCCCAAGGCCCAGTCCAAACTTGCTGGCTTCCTGAAAAACACCCTTTGGTATCCATTTGAGGGACTTTGCTGAGTCAGAGGCACACTCCCATGCAGCCTCCCGTGATTCATTTCTACCCTTCGAGACTCCCCATTCCTGCTCTCCCAGGATACACGCCTTCTTCCAGTCCCATCAACCTCCACAACAAGACTACTGCCTGACCAGCCATAACTCCCAGCATCACCCTTCTTCCTTTTTCCAACATCTTTTGAATTCAAACTAACTCTAGGGAGGCTAGTCCTAGTGTCAGCCACAACCATCTCAAGATAACCTTTCTCCCTCCTAGCCTTTCCCATTATCACCTTCCTACCAGGTTTCTCCACCGGAGATTCACCTCCAGAAGCACTTGATACTCTCGGATTCACCCCCATTTCCTCCTCTTCTTGCTTTGATCTCTTCCCCTTGGCTGTGACTCTTGGTTGGTATGGCTCTTTTCTATTCTCTATTCTTCCATGGAAGCCTTGTACTACTTCAGCATAAGTTCCATGGTTTTGAGCCTCCAGGTTAATCCTACGCAACTGAGGAATGAACTTGGGAAGGCCATTACCTTCCACTGCATAGAGAGAAGGATTCAACAATTTTCTAAGTTCAAGGCCAAAAACCCTCCAGCCATTCCTCTCCTTACCTACGGGTAGGATAATAGACCTCCTAGACCCACCAGCCTTGAGCTCAGTCAACAGCAAGAACTGACCAGAAGAGTTAGAACTCCTTTGGAGAGTAAATGCTGTGTCACCTTCTCTAAGAGTAAAGAAATGCTTGGGGTTCACCCCAACAACTAGGTGTTCTAAGTTAGACATCAGCCACTGTGCTGCATTCTTTCCCATGAAAACTGATCTCATAAAGAATTTACCCCTCTCAAAAATCTGAAGCCTATAAAACCGACCCCCTTCCTCTAAGATTAACTGAAAAAATTTGGACTCAATGAAGAAACTACGAACCCCCCCCATGCCAAAGGACCAAACTTCTAGAGAGAGAGAATTTTTTATTTATAATCATACCCACCTATTATTAACCTTTTCCGCCCATTCATCCCTCCTTATCTTCTCTCTTTTCCTTTCTCCTCTCCCTTTCTTTTAAATCACATGTTCACCCCATCATATCTTCTCTCTTTTCTATTTCTTTCTCCTCTTTTTTTTTTTTTTTTAAAAAAAAAACCTTTTTCTCTTTCACTACCTACAGTACATCCTTTTTTTTTTTTTTTTTTGACCTCCTTTCCTAGGGAGCATCATCATAGGATGACAGTGATGTGAAGGGATGAGTGATGGGTGCCATGGTTTTAGCCAGTGAATGTAACAGGGTCGGGGTGGAGAGGAGATGTGGCACTTCCAGACAGGCAGCTGTGGGTTAGGATTTGGGGTCATGTGTGAGGTGGGTGTATGGTTGTTACAGGGATGAGAGAGAGAGAGAGAGAGAGAGAGAAGGAAGAGATTGTTACTGTTGGTGTGAGGTGTGTCTAAGTTTCCACAACTCAAGTTAACCCAAAAAAATGTTTTCCACCTTTGAAAAGAGGAAACATTTACCACCCTAAGCAGCTCATTTTCTGTTGACCACGGAAAATAATTTCCATTGACTTTCATAGTGCGCCATATCAACACCAGAAAATAAAGAAATTTCCACCAAAACAAATGGAATGTTAGATTACAAATAGAATAGCCACAGCACAAATAAGCATAGATCAATAGCTATATGCACTAATATGCGTTCATTTTAGCATGGCAATGATCAATTGGTGCACTGACTTGATTCAAGAATGGCCACATATGCATCATGTGCCTATACATTTAGAAGAAAAACAAAACAAAAACTCCAAAATATATGACAGTAAACACAAATGCAAGTAGGCAGAGAGAGGACTACACAATTGGTACTGAAGAAAAAGCAAGACCAGATGATAATCATTAAAGTATTTGAATACCCGCTGTAGAACTTTCCCAAGAATCTCCAAATGCTGAGTTTCCCTTGACCTTCTCTCCACAGACTCTGCATTTGTTGACTCATTAAGACGGTCTATTTGAGAATCAGCCGGACATTCTTGATCAGTAAAATTATCGTCAATGGTCATCACAGGAGATCCAGAATGATCAGTTGAAGCCCTTCTTTCCACCTCTATCATAATCCTCTTTAATAATTCAATGTCAATTCTTTTATTACTAGTCATGTCCGAAACCTTCTGTATAGCTTCCAGAGCCTAAAAGAGCCAATATATAAATGAAAAACAAGGACATATAGACCATTAGAATGATGCCACCATAAAAAATAAAATAAATAAATATATAAAAATCTATATCGACTTCATGGCCTAAACAAGCATTTTCACATGTAACAACTATGCAAAGGACAGTTAAATATGAAAAAAGGCCCAACAATTGAAAGGCCTAAGCTAGTCCATGTCCATCTGATTTTTTTTTTGATAAGTAAGAAAAATATATTAAAGAACCTTAAGAAAACATAAGGCCAACGAAAGAGTACAGAGAGGGACACAAACAAAGAGAAAAACAAAAGAGAAAACAACAAAGAACAAACGGAGCAAACCAGAACTAATTACAAAGAAGAGAACTAAGGAATATAGGGATAGAATCACTAGAGGTGAGTCCCCAAGCCCTAGACCAATCAAAAAGAGAGCCACTAAAATAAGCGAGCAATTGGTCATCGGATTTGTCCCTGTCCTCAAAAGTACACCAGTTCCGCTCCCTCCAAATACACCACATTAGGCACAACGGAGCAAGGTTCCAAACTTTAGAGGAGTGCTTTCCTAACCAGTTCCACCAACCGAAGAGCGTGTCTGCAATCGATCTTGGCAAAATCCAAGAGATCCCAAAAGATCTAAGCACCAGGCTCCACAACTGAAAAGCTTTCCCACAGTGAAGAAGCAAATGGTTCACCGACTCCCCATTACAGCGGCACATAATGCACCAGTCAACAAAATCGAAGCCTCTATACCGCAGATTATCCCTTGTAAGAATCTTTTCCCAAGTTGCAGTCCAAACAAAGAAAGAGACGTGTGTAGGAGCCTTAACCTTCCAAATACCTTTCCAAGGAAAGATAATAGGCAGGGGACCTCGAAGCTTATCATAGAAAGAGCGGACGTTAAAATCCCCTTTCTTTGACAATTTCCAGATCATACGGTCACCATGCTCTGAATGAGGTAAATTAGAGCCCAAGGTATGAAGGAAATCAACCACAACACCCGCCTCCCAATCATTTGGATTTCTAAGTAAAGGAACCTTCCAACTTCTCTCAGTCCCCAGCCGTTCAAGAGACGAGGCTACTGAAGCCTCTCTACTAATGGCAATCCCATACACAACCGAAAAGGAAAGGTGGAGTGGTAATTCCCCACACCACTGGTCCGTCCAAAACTTCACCCTATTCCCCACCCCAACCTCAAACCGGATGTGTTGGCTGAAAACCCCCCAACCTTTGCGGATGCTTCTCCATAAACCACACCCATGAACACCCCTACCAAGTTTGGAAGACCAACCCCCCCATTCTACCCCAAACTTCAGAGCCACAACCCTCCGCCAAAGACGAGTCTCCTCTGCCCCAAACCGCCACAACCATTTCCCTAGCAATGCTTTATTAAAAGTAGTTAGCTTCCGAATACCCAATCCGCCATTACCCTTAGGAGTACACACCTTATCCCACCCCACCAAATGAACCTTCGATTCCCCCCACAAGAAGTCCCTCTGAATCTTCTCAATCTTGTTAGCCACATGAGAAGGAATGGTAAAGAGGGATAAAAAGTAAGTAGAAAGGCTAGAAAGCGTGCTCTTAAGCAACGTCAATCTACCACCCTTAGACAAATACAACTTCTTCCATCCAGCCAATCTCCTCTGAATATTCTCCATGATAGGATTCCAAATAGAAGGCGATTTATAAGAAGCCCCCAACGGCATCCCAAGACAGGTCATAGGCAAAGACCCAATCCGATAGCCCAATATCTCTGCCAAGGCTTGAGCATTATCGACCTCCCCTATAGGAACCAATTCACTCTTCGAGACATTAACCTTCAAACCTGTCACAGCCTGGAAGCAAATGAGAAGCATCCGCACATGAAGGATCTGATCTACATCCGCATCACAGAATAGAATAGTGTCATCCGCAAACAGAAGATGCGAGACACATTCCCCTACACCCCGACTACCAACAGCTTGAAAACCCCTGATTAGGCCAGCATCTTCAACCTTTTTCAACATCCTACTGAAGACCTCCATCATAACCAAGAACAACAAAGGAGAAAGCGGATCCCCTTGTCTTAGACCCCTCGTGCTCCCAAAGAAATCAGCAGGCATCCCATTAACCAAAATGGAGAACTGGACAGTTGAAATACAAGTGCGAATCCATCTACACCACTTCTCCCCAAATCCCATTCTCTTCAAAAGATCTATAAGGGCATCCCAATTCACATGATCATAAGCTTTCTCAATGTCTAGCTTACAAATAACCCCCGGAATCTTACTCTTCACACGACTATCAACACACTCGTTAGCAAGTGAGAAAATTGTATTTAAGATGAAGCCTTTATGGCCTGTTTGGATGGAGAGGGGAAAGAGGGGGAGTAAAGGGGAGTAGAGTAGAGTTGACTAAAAATAAACTAATTTTGTGCTCTACTCTCCCTCCCTTTCCCTCAATCCAAACGAACAATTAATTATTGGTTTTCCATCAAACCACATTCCAACATCATAGAATTTTATATCTTTTTAAAGAATAGTTAAATCCATTTTTCCCAAAGTCAAGCAGACTTGTAACTATGCCCAGTCATGTTATTTTAAAATAACAACCAAGCCTTATTCCCAAAATATTTTGACTAGTGATTTTCAACAAACTAGGAAAGGTCAGCCACATGAATTCTTTTCTGTCACTTGATTCTATTCAAATTCATACTCTCTATTACCTCTTTAATTGATGTCATTTTGTACTACTATTAATGTTATTTTAGGTTTTCCTCTACCTTTTTTTTTCATTCCCACAACTTGAATCAACTCAATCTTTCTCACAGGTATATTAATTGTTCTTCTTTGTACATGACTAAACCATCTCATGCGACTCTTCCTCATCTTCTCATCAATAAGGGTCACCCCTATCTTTCAGTTAATTTCCTCATATCAAATCCTAATTATAATATTATCATTTCAGCTATAAACATGTTACTTTTTATTATTCCAACATTCAATACTATAGAGTACAAATGGTCATATAACAATCTAGTCCTGATGTGTTTCTCCACTTCATCTACCTTGCACTTATCATATGATTCACATCCTCTTCAATCTCTTCATCCATTTATCTTTGTTTCTTCTTTTACTAAATTTATATTATATGTACTCTATTTTAGTCCTACTTAGCCAAAAGGCTTTAGAGTGCAAACCATCTCTTCAAATTTCTAACTTAACATTAACTTCACATACAGTTTCATCCACTAAAACTATATCATGTGCAAAAAACACACACCAATGAACTTCATCTTGAATCAATTTGGTAAGGTCATCCATCAATTTACTCCATATCCCTAACATCCATGAACTCTTTCAAAACCCCCTACTATCTTTTCCAAAAAGACCATTTAGGTGGTCTCCCATTGAAAATCTTTCTTCATTTGGTAACCCTTAAATCAATTCATCCATGTCCTCCCAAATTCTTTGCTTGATGGAGTTATTTCTATTACTTATCAGAGGGAGATAGCTTCCGGGTAAGCAATATTAACTGCCACCAAACTAATAACATCAGGTTGAACATATATATTTGGATAAAAATAATTCACAAACCTAGCATAATTGTTTAACAGGGTCATCTCAAGCAGAGAGGGTGGTTCCATGTAGTTTTAAGGATGTAGACCATTCAAAAAAAGAGCTTGAGCTAAGCTGCAAGAATGAACCATAGGTCAGGTTTGTATACTTAACTAGCACAATGTTTCAGTGTGCAGACTAGAATCCTTCATATTATGGCCTGACAAAGTACCCTCTTGTTAAGGGTTGTATCACATGAAGCCTCCAAAGGAAGACTTAGAAGAATGCACTACTTTGCTAAAAGAAAGCACTTACCTGATCAATATTGCCCACATCCAAAGCAACATGACAGAAATTCTCCCACAACTGCCAGCTATCTCGCCTGTCACCAAGTCATGTTTGGTCACCACATATTCATATGTTTGCAAATCCAAAAATTAGAAATGTGCGTGTGCGCGCATGAGTGTGTGCAGAAATATTATTATAATAAAGGGAAGAAAGACAAAACTTGAACTTAAGAGCTTCTTTAAACGCAATGAAAGACTCTTTGCTCCTCTTGTTGATCATATGCCTGCATAATTGGTAAGTTGCAAAAATTTATCCTCTAAAAAAAATATAAAGGCATGCATATAATTTATTAAAGCCAGTTAGAGGAATTAAACGACAAACAAGTATTCACAATATTAATTGTTGAATGGCAACTAATCACAAATGACTTTCAGTTATGAAAAAATATAAAATGACTAAAATTAGTCTTCATTCAAATCATAACCTTTAATATTTCATGTTGTTAAGAGGAAGTGAGGGACACTAATTAACATGTAATGCAAAGCACATATAAAATGACTTGCCAGTATCTCAAGGTAAAACAATTGCATATAATAATTCGCCACAAAGGAGACTGTGTTTCAACAAAAACAAATAATCAGCTTATTTTCTATAAATGAACGGAAACAGCCCTCATTTCCTTGCTTCCACCATCTCAAAGCCTTGAAACAAAACCTTTGTTCCTGATACCTATGGTATTCTTGTTTCCATCACATCTCTAAATATCCTAATGAAGCCCCTACAGAATTGACTCAACTTATGGCTTAAACACATAATTCAAACTAAATTTATTATTTTTTGATAAGCAACTGAATTCATTATTGCACTGGTAAAATGTTCAACTGGGAAAAAAAATAAGACAATTACTTTATCAAGAAAGTAATGAAATAAAAGACAACCAAGCCAAAATGAGATTTTAGAGCTGGATATTTAATATTATCCACCCCATAGTGTCTTAAATCCTAATTACCAAATGCTAGATTCCAATCTAAGAACTAATCTGGAAAGAAAGGTTTGGAGTCAGGATTTTAGAGGCTATACGGTGGACAAAACTAAGAATCCAGCTCTTAGTAATTTCAGCAATTTAGATTTTATATACAATTTAAAAATATTTGTCGAAAAGTATATGCATTTAATAAATCTCTTGAAACAAAGACTTTAGATAAATAATTAGGAGGAAGCCCCCATGAAAAAAATAAAAGGTAAGTTACCTCGATCTCTCACGAGGTTTTGTGACATTACAATAACCCCCCTTCCTGTTTTATAAGCTAGACTATGCACTAGCAAGTATACTATCCTTTAGAGTAAAAGAAGGCAAAAAAATAGTACTGTTTCATCTTTAGATAATAAAAATCCTGTTATTGACACCATTGACCCTTTTGTTGTGACAGCAAAGGCCATTGTAATATTCCAAACAAGGAGGGAGTCCATTATAATTGTCAAAAAACTTACTTATCAAAAAACTAATGATAATTTTCAAAAAAAAAAAATGCTGTCTGATTGAAGTAGGAAATTTTATGTAAAAGTTCAATAAAAGATATTAGCACTGTATTGAGATGAGAAAACAAAAGGCAGTATATTTCAGGATGGAAATAGTGCAAGATGACTCATAGCAAAGGGTGCATACAAACAAGCAATATTGTTCCAAGCCTCCCCGTTATCAGGATCAAGTTGAACAGCACGAGTAAATCCATCCAGAGCCTTCTGAACATCTCTAGCCTGGAACAATTATTCAGCAAAAGATTCAGAAATTTCTGATAAATTGAAGAATTCAATGCAAGGAAAAATCCCTTAAATAGGGAATTTAACACAATGCAGATCACTTAAGTCACCTTCAAAGCAGCAGCCCCAAGGGCAAACCAACCATCTGGATACAAAGAATTCAAGGCCATTGCAGATTCCCTGAAACATAATAATCACAACAAAATTGTTGTAAAACCAAATCAGCCATGAAGTACACATATTATCATCGGTACTAAATAACAGAAATAATATAGTAGAAGCCACTAGAGGAAAATTACCAAAGGATTTTAGATGTCTGATATTCCCCTCTATTGTATGCACTACGAGCAAGGGATCGCTGACAAACAGACTTGATAGTATTAACATAAAGTCCACATAAAAAGCATACTGATAAAAGGTTGATAGCAAGAAATGGAATCACCTTAGCTCTAGCTGACTTATCATTTGAAACTTCCAGGGCTTTTTGGTAGCAAGCATCATCATTTGTGACATCACCCAATGAACACCTAGGAATCATTTTTAAGCAAGTAAGATATATTTTGCAAACCCAAAGATAAATTTTAAACAAGTGAGATAATTTTAATAAATAAATAAAGGTCACAGCATGCAGTTTTAGCATCATTTGAGTCATGCAAATAGCAACTGCTAAAGAAAATGTTAAGCAACAATAATCAACACCACTATAAGAATAATTTAGAACCCCTCTTGATTGAAATAAGTTTTAGAAGTAATTACCAATAAGATTCCAATTCCATCTGTGTTTTCCTATTTATTCTCTCATCACCTAAAATAATGCATTCAGAAAATACCACTCTTAAAGAACTCTGAAGAAGTCTTTTACAGATAAGCTGATATGGATGCAGTGAACAAGAATATATAAAACTGACACAAACAAGAAAGCAAGCTGATGTTTCTATGAATAACCAAGTAATAAGCAAATGGACCAACCTTCTTGCTTATGATACACATATTTTAAGAATGAGCCTAACACATTTTTTTTCCTTACAGAATATATGCACTTTTTAAAAATTACATGATGAGACAGGCAAAGCTTTACTTTTGGGCACTTTCAGACCCAAATAAAAGACAACCTTTGGTAGATAAACTGCATTTTTTTTACGAACGTTTCCAATTTTTCAGGCACATGCTTGCATGTGCATCATAGCTAGGGATACAAATAGATTAGAAAGAGAGAGAGATATAGTCAAATTGCAAAACAAATTGATCCAATAATCTAACTGAGACCAAAAACATCTAAAATGTGGATAATCTATAATTATTCAAACTACCACTCCTTTCAGCCCACCTCCACCCCAAAAAAATAAACATTGTTATCAATTTTTAACGAACGTTTCCAATTTTTATGCACATGCAAGCTAGGGATACTAAAAGATTAGAAAGAGAGAGAGATAAGTCAAAATGTAAAACAAATTGATCCAATAATCTAACCGAGACCCTAATAAGATATTTAGATGGCTAGGAAACCTTCAAGATGATGCCAACACCACATTAACACTTGTGCAAGTGATTAGCCATCAAGGCTTTTTAGCACTCTTGTCTTTTTGAATTATTTTCATCTGAGAAATTCACCAGAAATTATTTGCATAATTTAACTTTAAAAACATGTATATACCATAAATGCAAGAATGAAAGAAGTCAAATAACTGAATACAAGTTTTCATGTTGTAGGCAAATTGGCAAAAGTACAACATCACCATATCAAGTTAACAAATACCATGTCCTCTATGCTATTAGCAGGCATGTAAATATGATTTGATACAACAAGCTTTGCAAAACAAGCACAATATTATTTAGAAAAGGCCCAACATGTGTCAATATATATAATTAAATAGTCTCCCTTTTTAACATTTTTGTGTCATAAATGTGGTTCATTTCAGTCAAAACAGATCAGAAAGAACTCAACATTGAGCTTATTAGTTGTCCATTTTAAATCAGGATATATATCAAAAAGAATATTTGCTTCCAAAATAACATGCCAGTGGACATTTCAAACTTTGATTGCATTAGCTGAGGTAGAAAATTAATTCAACTAAAAGGAGAAAGAAAGGAAAAGACAAGTAACTTACATACCATAACCTGGGGTCATTAGGCATTTCAGATAGTCGTTTCTTGATGAGTTCAACAGCTGCTGCTTTCTTCTCCAATAGGCTGATTTACATATTCAGTCTCACATGAGACTCCCAGCAACAAAGTACGTAAATTGACTTAGATAAAGGGCTGTCAAGTATGAACATACCGGTAGCAAAATATAAGATTATCCCATAACTCTAAATCCTCAAAAATTTTAACTGCCTCGCCAATTAAATGACAGCGCACTAAAAGTTCACCATATTCCCTAAAATTGATAAGAAAAAAAAAATCAAGAGAAGTTAACCGTGCATACAAATCTAGCAAGAAAAGAGCTTTTAGTATGAAATATTACACAGAAGAATAGATCTGCTCAATAGAAAAATGATTTTTTTTGGGGGGGGGGGGGGGGGGGGGGGTTATAGTGTACAAAGACAATGAAAGTGAATTTGTACTTTCGCAAGGCAGGAATAGTAGGGATATAAACCCCAAAACAAAAAGGAATTCGTTGTGCCACTCCTGGAGAAGGCTCACTGACACTCTGGACCTGTAATAGTGCAGAATCTTTTTGTGAGATTTATAATAACAGAATGATAAATAAATGAGGACTATTTATATACTGGAGCTAAAAAACTAGATTGCCTCATAGGATGAACTTTTCCCAAAAAAAAAGACCATCAGGAAGCTAGAAAGGAGGAGATCAAAGCAATCAATCAACCCTCAGAACACATGAAATCAACAAAAACACCAGATATCTAGTAAGTAGTAACATATTTTATTAAGTCAACACCTAATTAACCAACAAGGTAAGAATTAATGAGCAAATACCAAAAAATTTATAGTTCCGAAAAGATGCTTCAATGAGATTCCCTTATTATGAGCTTTTATGTGCACTCCCTTATCTCTTGTGAATCCCGTATGCATACACTTAGCTTACTGATCATGAGTTGCATAGTACACACACCAATATAAATTATAGAAAAGTCCCTGTCCAAATAATAAATATCTTATCTTTAAACCCTCTATGGGCAATAAGGATCAAAGTTTCGCATGGGCAATAAGGACTGGTTGCTCACTTTTTGAGAAACACAAAAATAGTTTGACAGATATAAACACAGCAATGGTGAAACTTTCTTGATGCTTATGCCATTGAACAGTTGCATGAAAAATTAAGACCAGGCTTTGGTAAGACAAACCCCTTGCAATTTATGAAAAATAGTTAAGTGTAAGGGACAACATTGCTGACGTTAATGGGAAAAATGGCTAACTCTGACTGCCAAATACCAATAACATAAACAGCATAATCCACACTGCAAATTGACAAAAAATAAAGCATGTTGAGCACAGAGGAAGGACTTATTTGAATAGATCCAACATCATATTTACTTGGCCTCATGCTTACTCAGGTAGCATTGATTGGGTGCAGACTCTGATGAGTACAAAGTCAGTATATACATACACATGTACATACCCACACCCTTGTATCTACATATGTTTGCACACACACTCTCTCTCTTTCTCTCTCTTCCAGGGTTACAATATTTAATTAAGGAAGAACAAGAACCACACTATCAGAGATTACGGAAGTCTATGAAGCAGAAGCAACTAAAAAGGGGCAAGCCATTAAAAGCAAAAGCTGTGAGATGATTGGTAAGGCCTGAAATAACAAAACTGCGAGATTTCAAGTAGTAGCAAAGAAGCTCATCATGAATTGCAAGGAAGGAAAACATGCAACTTGTTGGTGGATCCTCATATGACTCCAATACATAAAGCCTTGACACCATAATCTGGGACAGCAAACCAAGTAGCTGAGTATCTAATAAGTTCAGGGAAATCAAATGGCCTATTTATCTTAGAAAGTTTCTTCTTTTTTTCTTTGTTAATAGTATATGGGATTACCATGGGTGTCTTTGCTCTTTAATATTTCTTCCCTACCAAAAGAAATGAAAAGTTGCACAGGAAACCCATAAATGCAGTTCAAAAATTTGGAAGGAAAAAGTATTCAGTTGGAAAAACAACTGGATATCCTGAAGAAAATATAGATAACATGATAACAATGATGCACCTCATACCAGTTTATCCATCATCAGTAATGCACGCTCCTTTGTGCGACTGCGAGTCGATTCCCATCGAATACGTAAGATGTCACAGAAACACCGTATCTGAAAGGGGGAAAATTTTAAACAAGTCATGCAGGAATCAAAATTCAATAGGAATGCAAGATGACCTTGGTTATTTATAAGACATTAACACCCAGATGACCTTGGTTAAAACACGCATCCCTATATGGAGTATTAGGTAAATGAATCTCATGGCAAGTCCCATAACCAACTGTTACTGCTTAAACCCCTAAAGTAAAAGAAAGCCCCAACTAATTATAATGAAGTCTTGACCAAATTTCAAATTTCTTATACTTGGTTGTGGTACCCATTGTAACGGCTTATCAATGACTTTTATCAGAAGATTCATCTGTTAATATCATTGAAGAAATAAATGGTCTCATTTATAAAAATATTAAATGCAATGTGAGTAAATACATATTGCAGTAATTATCTACTTACAATGAAGTATGACAACTGCTGAGAATCAATTGCCTCTATATATGGAGCCATATCCCATCCTGAAACAGAAATAGGGCTGTTGAATAACCAAAAGAGGGGGGCCTCAACTCAGAAAACGACTTTATAATATAATTAAAATAACAGCAATGGGGAAAAGGAACTCTAGTAAAGGAGATCCTTGCCATATAGATAAGAAACAAATATACTTATCAAAAAAAAGATAATAAACAAATATGTCAGGACCATGATAGAAGCAGAAACTGTTGTGCTGATTGGTTTGAGCATTACAGTGGCAGATAGAACTTTAACTGCTTGAACCCAGTGGTGAACAGCTTTGAAATAGATCTCTAAGCAGGAAAGGCGTAATGGATCATGTTTCAATGTAATTTTAGATCTTTTTATTTGCTGCAGGCTTTCATTGTTCATTTTTAACTTAAAATTCTCTTTTCTTGAATCTCCTCTCTCTATAAGCTTCTTCAATGCTTGATTGATCATTTTTTTTAATTAAGGAGGAAAAAAAGTAGACATATTGAATAATGTAGTAAAATAAATATATATATACATATATAAGATACTAATGGGCAGGTGAACTACTAACGATGTCTTCTTCTTTTTTTAATTCTAAAACTCTTATTAACTAGATTTTTTTTTTTTTTTTTTTTTTTGGGTTAAAAAAATGTGTTCTAAAATTGAAAGCCATTTTTAGGAGAACCCACAGGCAGTTCAGCCTCCATTCCCCAAACTGTTCAAAGAAAAAAATCAATTTTTTTCCCTTTCTAAAAATCTAAGTCGGTCTGGTTTATTAATACAATCTTTCATATCAGTTAAGGAATAATTTGAAATGATACAGCATGCAATTTGAAAATACAGTAAAAGTATAGTTTATTTTGCGTTGATCATGTCAACCAAGATGCAGCAGATACTAGTACCAGAAGTTTGTGTCTAGAACTCACCTTGCATTTCACCATGTGGAGTGCTCTTTTCAATAAGAAGGCATCGGGCCAGAATCACTGCCTGTTGGATCCCCCTCAAAGGGGCTGTAGCAGGACCCCCATTTTGAATGCCTTGCAATCTACTTCCTTCATCATTATCCACTAACAATTTTGGGGTCATCAATATGTCAGAGGTTTCAGGTTGACGTAGATGCAAATTATCTTCTCCAACACTAGACTTGTGGGCCTGGACACCAGAGCTTTCTAAGGGGCAATTACTGACACAGTTGGATGAGCTTGTGTTGGTAACAAGTACACTCTGTGCCTTAGGTTGTACCTATATCCAAGAATGATATGTAAATCTAAGAAGAAAGCATATCTGGCAAAGTCCAACTATTTGTACTTCAATTACCTGATGTACAGTACGGAAGCCAAGAATCCCAGTAACAGAAAGCTGAAGCCCAGCTGCCACTTCAGCTGACTCAAAATGTTGCCTGATATGACATAGGTACCTCAGCAAATAAAGAGAAGCTAGGAGTAATCAAAAACCCAAATCCCATTTCAAAACAGCCAAGTATACCTAGGGTAATAATCCCTCCACATTAAACTCATAATGATGTTCTAACAACTGGAAGCACATCTTCAGAGAGAAATTGGGGATTGCATGCAGTCTCGAATACAAATTTATATGGCATACAAATAAATTTCCCATTTATCAACTAATAATACAAGTCACAAGATAAGTAAAGTGTTCAAATTTAAAGACAAGGGTTCTTTAACAAGAAGATTAAAAAAAGTCTTCTGTATTATCTTACAATATAAATATCGTGCAAACATTATTTCAAGTTAAAATAAACATGACTCCAGTTACTTTTTTGGGCCTTTTTTAATAAACCACATATTAGTTCATCAAAGAAAATAGCTTCCCCTATTGAAATTTACCTGCAAGAATCAACTCTTCCATAGGTGTATTCCATTATCCCAGCTTCTAAATGAACCGCCGAGATGATTGCTAAAGCATCTTCATTGTGTAAACTTGAACCAAAATAACTCGTTACTTTTTCCAAAGTGTCAAAGTGATGTAGAGTCTCGCCCACATAGACGTGCAATAAATCAAACAAGGAAGACGACCGCTCATCCAAAATTCTCTGTTGAAGAAATATGATCCTGGCGAGCCACCATGAGATGCTACTAATTCCATACATGGAAGACACACTTTCTCCAAATAACAAGTCTCTTGTCCTCATGAGCAACATCTTAGCAAAAACTAAATACTACATTACAGCAAAAAAGACTTGTCTAAGATTTCAAAATAACAATAATAATAATAATAGTTGTGAACGCTCTTTGCTAGAGATTAAGTCTTTCTTCTTACACACTCTCTTTGAATGGAGTGTGGTTTTTTCTCATTTTTCTTGTTCTTCCTTTTCTTTGTTTCTTGACCGTTGTTCTTTTGTTTCTTGATTTGTGCCCGCATAGTACATCCCCAATGTACTCCGTTTGGCAATCTTTCTATTATTAATAATATTCTTATGTTATTTATCAAAAAAAAAATATTACTACCCTTTTTTTTTCTTTTTTCATTTTTTGAGAATTCAATAGCTAGGGGGGCGGATTTGAATCTTAGACGTCTCTGTTAGAAACACACTAGGAGATGCCAATCAAGCTACAAGGCAATTGGCAATACTACTACCCAGTTTCCGATGAGTCCTAGCTCAAATGATACCTCCTCCTCTAACAACTGTAAGTAGAGAATGAGATCATAGGTTCAAAACTCACCATCTTCTTGTGTAATTTACCAATAAAAAGAAGTTACCATTATCCAGTCAACGAATTTCACCTTTCATAAATTAAGTTGATGTTATTCATAAAATTACGAACAGTTGTATGAAATTCAAGTTAAAAAGCACAGTAGCTTGGTACCCGTATTGGTGTAACAAAGACTAAATATTTCCACAACAAAATGGAAATTTAGACATCCCCTACAATCTAGGGCAGAATTTTCCTCCAAATTGATCTGGAGGAAAGAAAATGGAAAATTATTTTCCACTAATCATGTAACATTTTTTTTTTTTTGAATAACTTAATTGACCACCACAAATAATCATCTTATTGACCACATAACACAATAGGTTGGACAAGATTCCTTTAAAACGGTTTGAATGTTTGTTCTCCAATCCAATCTACTATTGTATTGTAATTATGGAATTATCCATAGTAGGTAGGCCCCACATATAAGTACAGTTTGAAGTTGAAGTTTTGAAGCATTAGAATTAGATTCAGAAGTAGAGTAACCTGAAGATTAGAGAACTTTCCAAGCAAGTCAGAGCCAGCAGCCATTAGCTGATTACGAGCCCAGTTTTCCCATTCCACCAAATCCTCATCTTCTCCTTTACCACCCACTTTCTTCAATGCCAATGGACATTTTGCCATTTCCTTCAAAGGCCTATTATTCCAAATTCAATCACACCAATCCAAAACAGAAAAATCAAAACACTGATTATTACACAATTAGACAGACTCAAAAGTTCGATCTTTTGTCATTCAAATTTCAAAAAGCTGCAATTTCTTTTCACTGACTCACCCAGTCATGTTGCACTGAGTGAAGGCGAGGAACGCGGCGACGGCGATACTGACCACGAGCAACGCTCTATAAGCCTTGTCCTCGTCGTCTTCGGGTTCTGAAACAAGGAAGGACTCGACGCGGCGGAGCAACTCGGAGTAGACTCGGTCGGCGGAGGAGGAGGAGGAGGAGGAGGAATCGTCATCGGAGAGTGGTCGGAGGACGAGAGCGGCGGCGTCGGAGGATAGGGCGCGGAGATAGTCGCCGGCCTCGATTGAAGAGAGGAGGTCGTTGAGGAGTGAAGAGTGAGTCTGATGATGATCGGACGGCTGCGGTTGAGGAGGCGGCGGTGGAGAATCGGACGGCGGAGATGAAGGGAGGGTGCAGCGTAGGAGACGGAGCTCGTACCCGCGGAGGAGCACCGCTCGTTCCGTTTCGGGTAGTTGTGACATTGTCTGAGACTGAGAGGGTTTTGCAGTTTGTTTTGAGGGAGGGTTTTAGACTTTAAAGTTTTAAACACTACGGCCAATTTTCACATACGTGGCATCCCTCTTAACATCATGTCATGAGTCATGACCTACTCGCATATATATATATATACTAGCCTCATCACACGCGCTACGTGCGCGTGTGGTGAGGCTTTTTTTTTAGCCAAAAAAAAAATCATGTGTTTTTATTTTGAGAATCTCATTTATAAGTGTTTTTTTTTTTTAATGAATCTAATTTATAAGTGGATAAAGCAATTTGAAAAATTACAGGAAAGTAATCCTATTTTTTAGGTAATGTTTTAGTGGGAGTTAGAGTTGTATTTTTACCAAAATATCCTTTAGTTTTGTCTCTACTTAAACATAGAGGTGTAGGGGCATTTTTGAACTAAAAAAATGAGGAATCCAAACAGGGGAAGCCCCTTAAATAGTAGTATAGATAGATATAAATATATATATATTTTTTTTTTTTTTAAAAAGGAGATTAAATTTCATTCAATGCTAGTATCCCAAAAAAAAAAAACTAGTGGCAGACCCCATAATACACAAGAAAATTTGACATCATATTCTTTTTTGTTAAGTAAAGAATAAGAATAGTAGTTAAGATTTATAAGTAATAGTCTCCAACTCATCTCAAAACAATGTAATTACATTGTAATATATATAATATATTTTATCTAAGTAAAGAAGTCTATATTGCACTTTACTTTCAATTATTATATATGACATACATTATTTTATCTAAGTAAATCTTATTGCACTTTACTTTCAATTATTATATATGACATACATTATAATAGAGTGAGATATGCATCAAAACACAACAAAATTAGAAAATGAAAAATGTATAATTTTTATTAGAACATGAAAATGAATCTTGATGGTTTCATATGAAAACTAACATTATTTTGCATTTTTGGAAAAGTTAGTGTGCAATTCATCCAAACTTTGTTTCCATTTTATCACATAAGAACTATTAAACAAAGTTATAACAATTTATATTTTGATAATAACTAAACTCCTATATGAGAATCAACTATTACAAAAAAATTTCTCTCGAAAACATATATTGATTTCTATTTTTCCTTTCCATACAAGTAAAAAAAAAAGTGAAAAACTAAGGAAGCTAAATGTTTAGTTGATCTTAGTCAATCAATAAATAACATAAAAGGGGGGTAGGGGAAAGCAAACATATTCATGGTATAATTGTTTATATATGTCCATATTTGTTTTTGTATATGTTAACACTCTTGTTTTCTAAAATATTCATGTAGCAACTATATCTTGTTTGATCTCTCCTAGGTCTTTAGTTTTAGCCCAACTCACAACATATAAACCAATGTTCATGAAAAAAGAACCTAGCAAGATGAAGCCAAACACAATTTCTAATTTTTCTAAATTTTAACAAATAGAAGATCAAGATTAGATAGAGAGAGAGAGAGAGAGAGTACCTTTGTATGTAGAAGTTAACTATTTTAACTCTTGCTTTTTAGGTTACTCTCGCCCCCCCCCCCCCCCCCCCCCTCCCCTCCCATCCCAGAAAAGAAAAAAAAAAGGACTTTTTAGTTACTAATGTGTGTGTGTGTGTTAGGAATAATTTAAGAGGAAAATTAATCCTACTTTAGGGTTAAAAAAATTGATTGCGTATCTAAAAGAGCTAATAGTAAAAATTTAAGTACATTTTTTTTTCTTCAAAAAAAGTACATATTATTTAAGAATTATTATAATAGTGGAATTTATAGTATGCAATTAAGATTTTTTTTTTTTTTTTTTTTTAAGTACAAAAGAAATGCCTAGTTGATTTCCTATTGTATTTATCAATTATATTTCCCATGTTATTTCTATCACATTTTTGTATATTTAAGGAGTATGATGGATTAAAGTGCAACATATCATAGCCAAATTGAACTCAGAATAAGATATAAGATATAAGTTTAAGTTTTTTTTTTTTCTTCTCTTGAGAATTAGATAGGTTTATTTAACCTAACTAAGGTAATATGATTTAATTCGTGTTGGACTGTACAAAATCATTCTATTCATGTTGGATATGTATATATAAAATATCTATTGGTTAGCATGATTTGAATTAAGTTGCAGAATTTCCTAAGAATGAGATCACATCGAGGCATATGCTTCAATTGAGAGAATTTTTTAATTCCAAAGTAATGGACATTAATATTACCATGAAAAACATAAAGCAATACTGTATGCATGTCCACAATCATAAAATGGATGCAATAGTTCAACATTGTAAGCACCCCAAAGTTATTTTTTTTTAAATTATAAATTGTAGGAAAAAAAAAATTGTGAGAAGATATATGGTAAAAATTAGAGATTAGATCTTTTATATATATATATATATATAAACTTTAGTATGTCTAACTTACCATAATGTAATTTACATCATAATTTGTTGAAAAATTAATGAAAATAATCATATAAAGTTAAGTTATAATCTCAAATACAAAGAAAAAGATGAACACCAAATAGTCCATACCTATCAATTATAATATTTTGTTTCCTCTTCCAAGTTATCCTAAGAAGTTAAAAATTAGCATAGATGTCGATGAGATTAAAAGAAAATTAGCAAGTATTTATGTAGTATTTAATTTAAAAAATTTCAAATCCATTTAGAAAATAAAATAAACAAATGGGAGGCAAATGATCATGTACTAAATCAATACAACACATTCCAATTCTTTAGGCATAAAAATTTTTAATAGGTAAAACACAATTATGTGAAGAAAAATTGTAAATATGAATACAAAGAAATAGACTATCAATTGAAAATTCAAAAAAAAAAAAAGAAACATGGTATTTACAATCTCAGAAAAGAAAATCCAGTACAAACCATAAAAATTGCAGTAGAAAAGTAAAGAAGTTCAAGGGAAGAAAAAGAAAAATTGATCTCAAATGGACTTTCCAATTCTAGTTGTAATTTGGTAACTTTTGGTGTGGAAAGAAAGCATTCAAAATCTATATATAAAAAATTAAATCAATGGGTTTTAAATCCAAAGGGAAACAATTGAATGTTTTGAGAGAGAGAGAGAAGCCATTTGCTTGATAAGGAGATGAAAGGTGAGAGAGAGAGAGAGAGGGATTGATTGTTGAATTTAAGGAAATTTGGATTTAATGGAAATTCATTAATAGTATAAACATTAGCTGTTTATTTGATGGGAAGATGATGAGTTGACAGAGAGAATGAGATTAATTAAAGAGAATGTGTGAGGTGGAAACCCCAAAAAAGAAGGAAATAAAAAACTTTGTGACATTGCGATAATGTGGCTTAACTGGAGCGTAGCAACAATAAGTACTACATTTCAGCTTTTAGATATATATATATATATATATATATATATATATATATATATATATATATATATATATATATATATATATATATATATATATATATATATATATATATATATATATGACTTAGTATAAGCTTACAACACATAACTCCACGAGTCATATTTCAAACCAACTTAGCAAACCCAACTTAAAAATAATTATGCCAATTGATATCCCATTAATAACACCACTTAGCACAAAACAAATAATGTGATGATGTTAGTGATAATGCGAATTTGACTTCATAAACCTTATCATACATAATTAATCACATGATGAAGCCAAGGAAAAAAAGAAAAAGAAAATCATTGCATAAAATTTTTCATTATGCAATATTCTTGTCTTCCATGTGTCATTGACTTAGCCCATACCTTCTTATTCCACATGGATGTTAGGTACTAATTAACTTGTCTCCCACAAGATATTACGTGTAATTATAGTATTAGCTAGATGCTAAATGTATGAAACTTCTTTTGATTGATAGTTTTATGATGTAACAAGCTACAACTTAACAACCACACAAAACCATTTCCAATAAAAATAAACTAAAATGTTTTTATCACCAACTGGGTTTTGTTTTTTTCTTTGGCTTCACATTACCAACCGGTTAGAAATAGATTAACTTGAAACTAATTAATCAAGCTTTATTTAGCTAAAATATCACAAGCAAAAAGAAAGACAATTAAAGTTTGGACTATGACACAAATTTCGAGCTGTAACTTGTGGCCACTATGGGGCTTGAGACCACTGGTTTACTTGCACTATCCACCCAACGAAGATAACCGAAAACTAACTCCTCTTTCAGCTTTTGTGGACCTTCAATACTCAGCTTGAAACTTTGCTTCTCATTCTTGTTTTTGAACACCAATTTCTCTGGCGTGACACTGACTTTAATTTCTTTAATGGGTGTCATACTTGCAACATAGGTTGATTGTCCCTCTCCAACATTGGTCACTGTTCTATGAAATTCTCGGACACATTTAAAACTAGAATTGGAGCCCTTGGCATTGAAAAATGCAACGAAAGATGGGTAGTTAAGGTCCAAGGACTTGTTGGAACAATTATTTGAAGCTGATTTGGTGATGATTTGAATTTGTTGATTGGTATACTCTAGACCACATAGAACATTCACATAGTCTTGTGCATTCATATCGTATATTAGACCAGGGTCTAATGCCTTGTTGGGATTGATGTGTCCAGCTCCAAAGGCAAAAGGACTGGCTGGATGGTTATCATCACCAAGGTCTGTGATTGGATTGAGGGTGTTGTCGAATGCATCCGATGTGGTCATCATGGCAGATCTAATGGCTGCAGGACTCCAATCAGGGTGTGCTGATTTCAATAGTGCTGCCACTCCTGCTGCTTGTGGGCAAGACATGGATGTACCAGACAATAAATTGAACTTACTATATAGAAAGGAACTGCCCTCACTGGCAACTGAGATTTTTGATGGCCATGAGGCTAAGACTAATGAACCAGGAGCCATTATGTCAGGCTTCAGCACAAATGGGCAGCTTATAGATGGCCCTTTAGAACTGTAGCTACTAACTCTTGGTGATGGTTTGATACCAAGAGTTGTCTTTTTGAACTCAAGGCTTGCTTTTGGGTTGGACTTGCTGGCTTTGATGTAGTCTTTGACAGTTTCTCCATTCTTCATGTTCAAGAAAATTGCTGGAGATGAGGTTTGGATGTAGAACTCCAAGTCAGTGACGTTGGTTATAAAGACCGCAGCTACCACTTTTGCATCGTAAGCATTTTGAACTTGGTCAGACAATGAGCCTTTCTTATCTTGGCACACAACAATCTTGTACCGAACTTTCTGCAATGCCTTGAGATTGTCACAAGCATCAAAGAAAACGATTGGGATATTATTGGAAGATGAATTCCATTTCCCAATATACAAAGATGAGCCCAAGAGTTGAACTCCATTGCCAAGAGTAACAACTCCATTATAGTCACGGTCCATGGTACCAGCAGCAACGGTTAAAACCCATGGTATGCCATTGTGTAAGGTCCCAAGAAGAGGTCCTCGATTTCCTGCTGAAGTGGACACAAACACACCCTTTTTCAAGGCTCCAATGATAACATTAGCAGCAAAACAGAGCATCAATTACAGTCAAAGGAAGAAGATGATTAGGCACGTATTGACCTCACACACACGTGCGCATCACTAAATTAAACTGTGCCGTTTTAAGTGTGGGAGAAAGAATTAGTTACATCTCGTGTACAGCACGTGATTGATCAAACAACAATTCAAGCTTCAGTTATGGCGGGAAATTCAGTTACAAGTTAGTTAGGATTGTTAGAAGATTCTGGATCCTATTCTATGGGTGTTAGTTCATTATATATATATATAAGGAAGATGTATTGTATTATTGAAATCAAGAAATCATAATTCATTTTCAGTATTTCTTGAATTCCCAATTCTCTTTCTCTCTCTCTGTTCTTCTTCTCCTTCTCTTTACTTCTCTCTCTCTCTCTCACGTACTTGTTCATTTCTCATAAATCTGTGCTTGTTCAAGTTTTACTTGTTTCTTCATGGTATCAGAGCCATCAATGGCTTCCACTGAACAAACAGCTTCTACTGCAATACCTTCTTCAACTTCAACAATGGCGTCTTCTTCTACTTCATCAATCAATTTGATCAATCAACCACTCTTGTTACTGTCAAACATGTCAAACATGATGACAGTAAAACTAGACAGTTCCAACTATATAGTTTGGAAACATCAAATTTCTATGGTGCTTGACACTTACTCCTTGCTTGAGTTACTTGATGATGCACAATCAATACCAGAGAAATTTCTCACTGAAGGATCTGTCACTGCGATCCTCAATCCAGAATATTCAATCTGGAAATCAAAGGAGAAAGCACTTCTCACCTTTATTAGTTCAACACTGACTCCTTCAGTTCTTGCTCTCACTGTGGGATGTCATTCAGCAAATGAAGTTTGGAAAGTCCTGGAAAACCGCTTCTCTTCAATCTCAAGATCACACATCATGAATCTAAAAGGAGAACTTCATAACATCAGGAAAGGCTGTGATTCTGTTGATTTGTATCTTCAGAAAATCAAAGTTGTAAGGGATAAATTGATGGCAGTTGGAATACTTCTTGATGATGAAGAATTACTTCACATAGCCATCAAAGGCCTTCCCAAGGAATTCAATGCTTTCAAGTCTGCTATACGCACAAGGGGTACACAAGTAAATTTTGATGAACTTGCTACTCTACTTGGTGCAGAAGAAGAATCATTGAATGAATCCAATGATGTTAAAGACACTTTTGCAATGGCTGTGAATACCACACCTAGATCAGGAGGTGGTGGTTTTAATCAGTACAACAATAGAGGAAGAGGAAGAAACAACAATAATAGAGGAAGAGGTTATGGTGGTGGTAGAACTTCTAATGGTTTTCCACACCAGTTTTCATCATACAACTCAAATCAGAATAATTCAAGCCAATTCTCTCCATCATCCCAGTTTCAAGGCTCAAGAAATGAAAGGCCTTCATGTCAGATATGTGGGAAGAATGGCCATACTGCAATTGATTGCTACCATCGCATGGACTATGCCTATCAAGGAAAGCACCCTCCAACTAAGCTTGCTGCCATGGCAACAGCTTCAAATGCTTCAATTACTCAAGAACAGCCCTGGTTAGCTGACAGTGCTGCAACAGATCATGTCACATCCAGCCTCAATGCATTATCCTTCCCACAACCTTACACTGGACAGGATCATCTCACTGTAGGTAATGGCCAAAACATTCCTATCACACACATAGGTAAAGTTCAAATCCCTACTCCACAATCATCTTTACATCTTACTAATGTTCTTAGAGTTCCTTCAATAGCTTCAAACCTTGCTTCAGTTCACAAACTTTGTCATGATAACAATGCTTGCTGTTATTTTGATGAAAACCTGTTATCTGTTCAGGCCTTGGCCACGGGGAGAGTCCTTTACCAAGGCAGGAGTGAACATGGTGTGTATCCAATCTACCCTAGTAAAGCTCCTAATCTGTCCTTACCTTCTAGAGTCTGCAATCATGTAGCTTCCACATCTGCACTTTGGGATTTATGGCACAACAGGCTTGGTCATCCACATGCTCAAGTCCTGCAAACACTTCTCCCTAGTCTTAAGATTTCTTCAAATAATTGTAATAACACATCTTGTATACACTGTCTCAGTGGGAAGATTCATAAACTACCATTTCCTACATCTCATTTTAATGCTCATTCTCCACTAGAATTAGTCCATTCTGATGTATGGGGCCCTGCTCCAGTTTCTTCTGTCAATAAATTCAAGTACTATGTGTTGTTTGTTGATCACTATACTAGGTTCACTTGGATTTATTTTCTCCAGCACAAGTCTGAAGTCTTTTCTAAGTTTGTTAAGTTCAAATCTATGGCTGAAACACAATTCTCTTCAAAACTTAAAACCTTAAGGTCAGATGGGGGTGGTGAGTATGTTTCTAAGGAATTTCAAACTTACCTATCTGCCTGTGGTATCATCCACCAACTCTCTTGTCCATACACACCACAGCAGAATGGATTGGTAGAAAGGAAACATAGGCACATTATAGAAACTACAATTACTCTCCTGTCTAAGGCTTCTCTACCCTTTCAGTTTTGGTCTTATGCTGTCCAAATTGCTGTTTTTCTCATCAACTTGCTTCCCACTGCCACACTTCAATTCAATTCCCCATACTACCTATTGTATCACTCCCAACCTGATCTTAATCAGCTTAGGATCTTTGGTTGTGCCTGTTATCCTTTTCTCAGGCCTTACACTTCACACAAACTTGAACCTAAAACCAAGGAGTGTGTGTTTCTAGGCTACTCTTCTATTTCCAAAGGTTACCTATGTTTTGATCCCCTTACACAGTCTATATATACCTCTAGACATGTCTTGTTCAATGAATCCAAATTCCCCTTTCCTATCCTGTCTTCCTCTTCTGCCACACAAACACAGGTCACTCCTATATCACATTCTCTTTGGCTGTCTAATCTTCTTTACTTGCACTCACTCCATCAACCTTCAATTTTAGGGCCTGCACCACAGGCGGTCACTCCTGCTCCTTCTCATACTTCCCCTAGTCATATTACTCCTCACACACATCCACCTTCCACTCCTCCTCTTGGTTCTACCTTGTCTCACTTGCCTGCTCCTGTCACTACTACTGACCCTTGTTCCCATCCTCCTTCCACAGCTCCTCCTAGTCCTGCCTTGCCACCTTTATCCCAACCTCTTGTTCCTGTTAATTCTCATTCCATGCAAACTAGGTCCAAGAGTGGTATATCCAAACCTAAACTCTGCTACAAGGCCACTCTTGACTATGACTTCACTGAACCACCTACCTACAAAATTGCCTCTACTTATCCAAATTGGTGCAAGGCAATGGATGCTGAGTTTGATGCTTTGCAGAAACAGCAAACTTGGGTACTTGTTCCTCCTTCTGATCACTTCAATCTGGTAGGGTGTAAATGGGTTTATAAATTGAAACTTCATAGTGATGGTACAATAGCCAGATACAAGGCACGATTGGTAGCCAAGGGATTTCATCAACAACCTGGAATTGATTTCACAGAAACATTTAGTCCAGTTATAAAACCTGCTACTGTCAGATTGGTTTTGAGCATTGCTGTCAGCCTTAACTGGTCCATTAGGCAATTGGATGTTTCCAATGCTTTTCTTCATGGTTACCTTAAGGAGGAAGTTTACATGCAGCAGCCACAGGGTTATGTTCATGCCTCTAAACCTCACTATGTCTGCAAATTACTCAAATCTCTTTATGGATTGAAGCAGGCACCCCGGGCATGGTTTGAAAGGTTCACATCCCAATTGCTTCATCTTGGTTTTGTAGCTTCTATGGCAGATTCTTCTCTATTTGTTTATCAGTCTGGCTCTACCATTCTCTATCTTCTTCTATATGTTGATGACATTATCATCACTGGTAATGCTCCTCACCAGATTACCCTTCTCATCTCAGCTCTTAGTGCCACCTTTGATCTCAAGGATCTTGGCCCTCTCAATTATTTTTTAGGCATTCAAATCACCCCTTCCAAGTTTGGTCTTACCTTATCCCAGACAAAGTATGCTTCTGATGTTCTTCACAGGTTCAATATGCATAACTCCAAGCCTACTAAAACACCTTGTTGCCCTGCCACAAGACTTACTCCAGAATCTAGTATGCCCTTGTCTGATCCTTCCACCTATAGAAGCATGGTTGGTGCACTACAATACCTTACCTTTACTAGACCTGATTTGGCCTTTAGTGTCCATCAGTTATGTCAATTCATGCAATCTCCTACCACTGCTCATCTGGAGGCTGCTAAGAGAGTTCTCAGATATGTACGGGGCACTCTTTCTCATGGGATTTATTTCTCTCGAGGACCCCTTACCTTAACTGCCTTCTCAGACGCTGATTGGGCAGGTGACCCCTTTGACAGGAAGTCCACCACTGGATTTATGGTCTTTTTAGGCTCCAATCCTATTTCCTGGTCTTCTAAGAAGCAGTGCACTGTGTCTCGGTCCTCCACAGAAGCTGAATATCGTGCTCTTGCCACCACTGCCGCTGAACTTTCTTGGCTTCGCCAATTGTTTCGTGATCTTCTCCTCTTCCTTCATCATATTCCTATTTTATGGTGTGACAACGTGTCTGCCATTGCTCTTGCTTCAAATCCAGTCTTCCATGCTCGTACTAAGCATGTTGAAGTGGATTATCATTTCATACGGGAACGAGTTCTTCGCAAGGATTTAGCTGTTTCTTTTGTTTCTGGCAAAGATAATCTTGCCGATATATTCACTAAATCTTTGCCTGGTCCTTTGTTTCTTTTGTTTCGTGACAAACTCATGCCTCGTGCCTTCCCCATTCGTTTGAGGGGGGATGATAACATTAGCAGCAAAACAGAGCATCAATTACAGTCAAAGGAAGAAGATGATTAGGCACGTATTGACCTCACACACACGTGCGCATCACTAAATTAAACTGTGCCGTTTTAAGTGTGGGAGAAAGAATTAGTTACATCTCGTGTACAGCACGTGATTGATCAAACAACAATTCAAGCTTCAGTTATGGCGGGAAATTCAGTTACAAGTTAGTTAGGATTGTTAGAAGATTCTGGATCCTATTCTATGGGTGTTAGTTCATTATATATATATATAAGGAAGATGTATTGTATTATTGAAATCAAGAAATCATAATTCATTTTCAGTATTTCTTGAATTCCCAATTCTCTTTCTCTCTCTCTGTTCTTCTTCTCCTTCTCTTTACTTCTCTCTCTCTCTCTCACGTACTTGTTCATTTCTCATAAATCTGTGCTTGTTCAAGTTTTACTTGTTTCTTCACAAATGTGGCTATGGCAATTGGGTCAGTATGCAATGGTACACCGTCTATGCCGAATGATAAGGATATGACATCTACACCATCCAAAATTGCTTGATCAATGGCAGCCATAATATCAGATGAAAAAAGACCCTCATCCCACAAGGCCTTGTACATGGCCACTCTGGCTTTTGAAGCTATGCCTCTAGCAGTTCCTGTGGCATAGCCAAAATATGATGCACCTTGCACATAATTCCCAGCAGCCGTGCTTGAAGTGTGGGTCCCATGACCTTCTGTGTCTCTTGTGGAATTTTTAATGGTATTGGTCACGTTGGGGTATTTGGCAATTAGACCTTTGTTAAAGAACCTTGCACCAATTAGCTTCTTGTTGCAAAAAGATGTGTTGAATTTGGTGTCAAATTCACATTGACCCTTCCACCTTGAAGGAACTTCGGACATGCCCTTGTCATTGTAACTTTCACTTTCTGGCCAAATTCCTGTATCCACCACTCCAATTATGACATCTTGGCCATAGTCTGTAACTGGCCATAAGCCCGAGTTGCCACTAAGGCCAAGAAAGTCAGGTGAGTGAGTTGTGTCAGCCTTCACAGGCAGGTCCTTGATTGAAGAAACAAAACCTGGAGAGCTTTTTAAGGCCTCAAGCTCAGCAAGTGATAGACTTGCAGCAAAACCATCTATAACGTGAGTGTAGCTATAGATAAGTTTAGAAGTGGAGGTAGAAAATGAATTGGTGGTGCTAAGTTTAGAAGTTTCTAATGCAGAGGTTAGAGTAGACAAGTACCATTCTTGGTGGCTACCAAAGTCTTTGGGCTTCTCTGATACATCCATGTGAATGATATAGTTATCAGATTCTGCTAAGGTGGAGACAAGGTGAGAGATTGAGAAAAGGATAAGGCACACATAGTAGGGAATATGAGAAACCATGATCAATGGGGTTTGGTTTTAGAGCACAATAGCAAAGTTGGAGTACTGATCAACACAACGATGAAAAAGCTGCCTCAAATGGTGGTGCCGAAGTGGGTCTTGATTCTTGATGAGCCATGAGGCGAAGCCTTATTGCGAGAAGGAAACTGTGACTCACAGAATTCACTTTGTTGAAGTGTCGGTGCTGGGTTAAGCATGCAATATATGAAACCCAGAGTTAGAGAGAGAGGTATTGAAGCTTGAAAGAAGACAAAATGTAAAGAAGGGAAAATAGAGATAAGGGAGAAATAAAGAAGACAAAAGGTGAAGAAAATGTGTGGCTGAGAATAAAACGGAAAAAAAAAAAAAAAAAAGGTGTTAGGTTGGTTATACGTGTGGTGTGGGGCAAGAGCATGAATAATTTTTATTATTTTTATTTTTTTAAGTAAGCTTATGGAAAAAAATAATTTATATTAGAGTAATGTTATCTCTAAAGTATTTTTATAACAAATTTTAGTGAACAATAAATTTTGTTATTATTATTAAGTAGTTTTTTTTTAGTAAGTATTATTTAGTAGTTGATTTAAGTATGAAATAAACTCTCTTATATATACATTGTCTTTTTTGGTAATTAACAACTCAAACCGCCACTTTTATAAGTACTAGCAAAACACTAAATTTTTTCAAAAAACATTTTTTAACAGCTTTTACTAAACACTTAAGGTATGTTTGGTAATATTTTTTTTCTCCTTATTTTCTGTTTCCAAAAATAATTTTCTATTTTTGAGACTAAAAAACTTGTTTGGCAACCCAAGACAGACAAAAAACAAAAACTGTTCTCAAAATTTAATTTGTGAAAGAAACTGAAAACATGTAAAAGACTGTTTTCAGTTTCTAATTTTTAAAAGTCAATGAAAATACGCATTTAATTTAATGAATCTGTCTTAATGAGTTAGCATTAGAATTCAAATCATACTAACAACATATTTTAGTATTTTCTATTTTTTTCTTCACAAAACTATCTTTTTAATTTCAACTAACCAAACATGTTTTCGATTTCAAAAATACAAGAAAATTGTTTTTTTCTTTATATTCCCAAAAATGAAAATTTGAAAATAGAAAACAAAAATTGTTACCAAACATAGTCTTAGTTTTTTAAAAAAGCTTAGTTTTATAATGCACTTTTTGAAACCCTCACTTTTTCAAAAAGCCCAGTTTCAAAAAACTGAACCAAACTCATCATAGAGTCGAGTATGGGACCTCGCGATACTCACTCTCTAACTACTTGTCTGCCCATAATAGTAGGGCACCTTGGCCTCCACTACGATTTTAAGCCCATTATTGTTGTGGATTTTTTTTTTCTCCAATGATTCAATAGTTTGAGGAGTGGAATTTGAACCATAAATATATCTCTTTGCAATACTAAAAAAAGACAATTGAATTACAAGATACTTGGCATGAAATTTGACTTTTAAGGATTTCTTATTTCACCAATTAACTCTTCCTAAACCAAATGTTAGACAAATGAGATTAGGATTCAGGACAGTTAACTAAGGTATGCCACGAATACAAATTTTCTTAACCATTTTTTATGTTAAATGCATCACAACTTGTTATGTATTTATTTGATAAATTTGAGAAGTGAATATCATATAATTTTATAAGATATCTAGGGTCATTTCCTACCAACACCAAGAATTAATTAGTATCTTAGTCTGATAATAAATAACTATCATTAGAAGCAAATGCCATAAATTGAAACTTTTTCAAATTTGTTAATATTATACCAGCTTTCTCATATGCTACTCTCATCAATCAAATTGTTACATTTGGTAAATTAATATGCCTATTACAAAAGATACTTTATGTAGAGAAATATCCCATAATAAGGACTTCAACCCACTTTATACGTACTTTAGTTGAAGACTAGCATTATGCCCGTGCGATGCATGACTTAATCAAAATTCATAAGTAAATAATTTTTTTTTAAAATTTACTTAAAATAAATAATAAAAATAAATGAATATTTTACTTTTTAGTTACATAATGAATGCATGTTATGTGAGACTAAGGTATCATAAAATGTGCGCGCGCACACACACACACACACACACACACACACACACACACACACACACATATATATATATATATATATATATATAATTGAATGGAAGATAGTAGGGGTACCTAAAAATATATAAAATGATTTTTAATAATACATTGAACTTTAAGGCTTAATTAATCACATATATTTAAATGGAAAACCCTTGAATTTAATAGTTAAAAACTATCCAAAACAATAATTGAATTAATGTTTAAGTGAAACCTCAATTCAATAATTAAGAACAATCTAAATTATTAAACATTTAAAAATTTGAAGTAAAGAGAGACTCATATGAAAATTTAATTTTTGTAAGTACGGAAGAAGGCATGAAACTTGAGTGAGTTTCACGCTACCAAGTTTAAGTTTAAACTTAAATTTTAAGTCCTGCGCTTTGCACGCTACATGTGTGTGTATATGTATGAAAAATTATCTGAATTTAACATCTTTTGTAAAAAAGAGGTGGTGTAGTCTTACCCCTATCTAGCTAATTCTTGTTATAATCCCTTTGTGTAGCATGTGTACATTGGCGGCTCTACATGTTACTCAGGGTGGTCACATGACCACCCTGAATTGATTTTTTTTTTTTTAATACCTTAATATTTTTTAGTTTTCAATTAATATGGGTTGTTGACCACCCTACGAAAAAATTTTAACCACCCTAAAAAAACTTGAACACCCTAAATAAAAATTTGAGTCCATTTAAAATAAAATTTGATCTCTCCCAAATTTTGGTCCGTGGAAGGTTGAACCAAAGAATTTCAAACAATGCAATTTTTACAATAGTTTCACAAATAATTCTTAAGTAGTAAGTTGTTACTGGTTATTATTGGTGAACAAAAAAGTGATTTATGTGGCAAGTTCAAATTAGAACTAGTAAAAATTGCTCATCTTGGATTTGTTGTAAAAGTGTCGCAAAAATGTTGCGAACGTAACACTTCTAAAAAGTTGCTCAAACAAATACAATTTAGCCCAAAAGCCCAAATCAAATGTTTAAGTGTGTGTTTGGCTCAAAATTAAAAAAGTCAGCTTATTTTACTATTAAGCTTATTTTTGCTACTATTTATGAGTCCAATTGCACTTTTTGGTACTATTCATGGGTCCCACTGTACTATTTTAGTTAACTTTTACCTTTATCTACAGTATTTTCAGCAAAATGTTTTCAATTTTAGCAAAATAAACGAATCTCAAAAAGACCTTAACTTGTTCTCAAACGAACACTTAGTACCCTTTTTGTTTTTTGTGGTTATTTTTAAGAAAATGTTTTGGATCCATTCGACAAAGTAACACTTTTAATATCTATGTTGAGCATAATAATTAAAAGAAGGAAAATATTTTAAGAATCCCAGTTTGTCCCTATTGTTTAAATAATGCTAATATAAGTCGTTGACAATGTATCAATAATTGTAGTACAAACTACAAGAGACTTGTAATCAGTATCACATGTAGTGACCAAACAAATTTTTTTTATTTTTTTTTTTTTTTGGGGAAGTGAATCTATGAGGTTTTTAATACTTTTATATCAAAAATTTTAATACAAATTGAAAAAATAATAATAAAATTGTTGTTTCAAGAGAACAAACTTCCTCCACAAGAACAAACTTCCTCCACGCTTGAACCATGTATTATGGATGGATGTGCTTTGTGCCTTGTGCCTTGTGCCAGAATAAAATCATGTGATAAAGTCCAATTCATTTCATTATCTATCCCAACAACCCATTGACATTACCATTACCCATCAATTTTACATTGAAAATATTTATAATAGTGCTGTTTGTAGTCTTGCTGACTTGCTTGCTCTCCTATTTGCGAGGGAAGAGATTTCATCTAAGTGTGCGTTTGGCTCCAAATTTAAAATTCAGTTTATTTTACTATTTAGTTTATTTTTACTACTATTCATAGGTTTCATTGCACTTTTTGCATTGCCTTGCTGAAAGCAACCAATGTATTATTTAAGGTATCTACTAAAATATCTAAATTTCCACATTCATGAACATGGATGATTGAATCTCAACAAAAATGTTTTAAAATTAGAAAACCCCTCTAAAAAGTTTGTTTCAGCCATTGATTTCTGTGTTAAAATTGAACTAACCCAATCTAGCAAGTGTATCAAAAAATAAATAAATTTTAACTTGTAACTTTAATTGAGATTAAAATGTGGGTAGACGTATATGTGTAAGCATTTTTTTTTAAAAATGAAATATTGGCAGTTGTGTTTGTGAACAGTTAAAAGTCTTAAGTTTTAAAATTTTAGATAAATTAAAACTTAAGACTTTTAAAGTTTAGTTAAGGAGTAACTGAGTAAGAGAGATTTTTGAACAATTTTAAACGTTTTATTTTTTCAAAAAATAAAAGAAAATATAAGGATTAGAACGTGTATGTGGTGGTGGACGTTTGTACTTTGTATTTGTGTAGAAGTTGAGTATTTTAAATTTTAAATAGGTATGCTAAATTTTAGGAAAATGAGGTGAATTATGTATTTTTAATTTGGCAAAGTACTGTAATGGCACTCAGATATGGATGGAAGACATCCACAGAGAGGCCCACAACCTTGTATTGTTTGACCAAAGTTTGGTTATTTGAATAAAGTCACGGTATTCTTTCTCAAAAAAAAAATAAAAAAAATAAAAAATTTACAAAGAATTTTTTAAATGACTTTTATACCGTTATTTATTTATTAGTTTAAAATAATGTTAGGTAAAGATTAAGTGTGATTTTGAGAATTTAGTGAATAGGTAACTAACTTTGTGAATCCACAGCTTCCTTATTTAAGGTTAATTTGCCAATCATGCATAAGTCCTACAGAAGATATATATTCTATTACTGGCAATTCTCTAGAAGTCTGCAGAAGACCTAAATCAACGATAATGATTATTTTTGGCAGAAGTCTAGGCGTAGAAGCTGGGAAGTAGCAAATCACGTTCATAATTGATTGATTTCTTTTTTAGTTATTTCCTTATTTGTATCTTAGCAAATCACGTCATTAATTCATTTAGCTGCGCCACAGGGCTCCAACCTTCCTATGCATCATATGTAGTCCCAATGTCCCATCCCACTCTATTAACATTTATAATTAAAAAAGGGGGGGGGGGGGACATTGTTTTATTCAGTGATAGGCAATTTTGAAGTGATCGACAATTTTGTCTTAACGAATATTTCCACATTGAGGTGATCGTTGAAGAACACCGATCCACATTCATATTTTGATCCAACATAATTTGCACATCACAATAGAATACTTGCAGACAGGAGAAAGAATGCACGTGAAAGACTTGAAGGAAAAGGCAAAACTTGAATTAGCATTTAGCACATGAATTTAAAGCTTGGACTCTATCTCAACAATGACATGATATATATGGATTTAGTAGGCCTTTATTTATTGTATGCATTTCCTTGCTGAAAGCAACCAATGCATTATTAGAGGTAACTAAGAAAATTTCTAAATTTCCATATTCACATGAATCGGTGTAATTTTAAACTTTGATGGAGACACGCCGTTTGGGGATGGCAATTTTGCCCCGCCCCGCTAATTAACCCACCCCTCCCCGCTTTGCCCCACGCGGGTTTTCCCTACCCCGCAAAGGTGGTGGGGCGGGGATGAGGTAAGATTTTAGTCCCGCACCACGGGGCGGGGCGGGAATGGGTTTAGACTTTTTAGACCCACCCCGCCCCATCCCTTCCCACCCCTGTCCCACCCCACGTTGCTAAGAGTTATAATTGTAAATTTTTCATACCCTAAAACCCTACTATTTAAACAAACATATCAATATTAGCTTATTTTATTCTACTCATTATGATTCTTGGCCTTTATTTTGTTATGTGTTATACTATGAGATTTTTTTTTTTTTTTGTGTGATTGTCTTGTTAAACACTTGGATATATTATTTAATTTTTTTCTAAAAATTGATTTGATTTGATGGGATAAATTTAGTTGTAATTTTAAGTATATTTTTATTAATGAAATGGGTTTCATTAAAAAAAATTGTACTAATTGTGGGACAAATTAACAAAAAAATAGAGTTTTACACGGTAGGGCGAAGCTTCGCAGGGCCCCAAGGGGCAGGGATGGGTTGAGAAAGTTTACTCCATTATGCGGGACGAAGTGGGAATGGGACAAGACAATACCATGCGGAGCGGGAATGAAGACCCCATCCTTTGACTCCACCCCGCCTCGGCCCATTGCCATCCCTACTTCCAGTTTAACATGCCTAATAGAGAACCAATTAAGGCCCAAAATTAAAGACTGTATATTGCCTACAATATGGCCCAAACGAGAGAGATGGGCCCCAATTCAGAGATAGCTTTCATAACACTACCACTGTTTCCCTCAATAACTAACTCGTTGAACTCAACTTCCATCACAAATTGCACAGCACTAGAGCAAGCACACATCTCTACCTCTTCTCTTTCAGCTTTAGGTAGTCATTACAACAACAATTGTTTATATATATATATATATAGCCATATAGGTTAGGGTTTTTTTTTTTAAAAAAATTTTTAATTTTTTTTATTTTTATGAAAGGTTATTTTATTCCAAAGAAAATGTCATTTTTATACATGAAACATCGCTCTGTAATTCCTAAACTTATTTGTTGTTAAAGTCCTCCCTAATGTCACACGCCCCACACACACACACACACACACACACACACAACCCAATTTGGGCTGTAGTTTTTTTTTAAAATGATTTCCCAAAGAAATCTATACCTTTCGAAAGGTTGTATAGCTATTCACTTGAAATCCTTTGCCCATTTGTGTGATACAAGATTGGGAGGTAAAATCTATGACATAATTGTTTATCAAATCTTTATGAAGTAAATATCTGATAAGTTCGATTTTGGCATGGTTTACGGCAGGGTGGGTGAGACTACATTTAAGGATGAGAAATGCAGAAAAATATTCAATTGTTCTTTAGTAAAGCAACATGAACACTTTGTTTGTTTTAGCATTAACGTTTTCTAGAAAATAGTCCATTTTTCAAAGAGCATTTTCTCGAAAACTATCTCATTTTCCGGTATTTGGTAACGACCTTGAAAATGAGCTTGAGAATGTTTTCTAGTGTTTGGTATACAATTTTTATTATTATTTATTATATAATTTAAAATATGTGTATTATGTAAACCAACTAATGTAATCAATATATATTAAAAAAAATTAAAAAAAAAACCAAGAATGAATTTGGTTTTCATACTAAAATTTGACAATAGATACAATCAAAATTACTTCATTCATTCTTTCTTCTCATTTATTATTATTATTATCATTTTTCTTTTGCACTTTTATGTGTGAAAAAGGAGTAACTTCTGCCTAGAATCCATCAAACCGAAAATTTCCTAGAGAAAAAAGAAAATCAAGCTTGAAATTCAAAGCAAAGAATTGGAATTTTGGTAGAGAGGAATGAAATAATTACCATTGTAAATCTATTCTCCTTTACAAGTCGGAGCTATTGACAGCGGTTAAACATTCCATTAGGGAGCCTGGTCTTGACTCTTTTGTGTGGTATTCATTCTCGTTCGGCTCTTGGAATCACATCCGGCAGTGGTTGGAACAGCTCGCAAAATCCAACCACTTCACCTACTTCATTGCCCCCAACCGTTTCTTGTACCTCTATTGAAACAGAATGGTTTCATGTTCCTTCATTAATTGGTTATTCCTCTCTGTTTGTATCTCTTTTTCCAATTTCGGTCTCGATTAGTTTACAAGATTGAATGGCCAATTCTCCTCCGGACCCTCGATTCGATTGTTTTCCAAGAATGTTGAGCCGGGTAGAGGGGAAAGAAAAAAATAATCAGAGAATTCCGTTATAAAGGGGAAGAGAGAGAGAGAGAGAGACCAGAATTAATTACAGTGAAGGTGTGAGGAGAGAAAAAGTGAGAGAGCTTACCGTGAGAGAGAGATTGTTTTCTAGAAAAAATATTTGGAAAACAACCTATAGAAAATAAGTCTTATTTTTATTAAGATTTTTCGTTGACTAAAGATAGTTTTCCATTGAC
This sequence comes from Quercus parvula, assembly GCA_030820535.1. Taxonomy (NCBI): domain Eukaryota; kingdom Viridiplantae; phylum Streptophyta; class Magnoliopsida; order Fagales; family Fagaceae; genus Quercus; species Quercus parvula. Next base: position 61,970,241 of record JAUAME010000005.1, on the reverse strand, counting down.
AATTTTTTGTGTGTTACCAAACACTAGAAAATGTGGAAAACTATTTTTATAGAAGGTTTTCCAATGAAACAAACAGAGCGTTCCATAACATATGTGTAAAACCCCAAACTTGATACCAATAACAGTATGAGTCTATTTGGATTGAACTTATTGTTGCTGAAACTGAAAACTGAAAACTGAAAGTACTGTAACAAAATAATTTTTAAATGTGTGAATAGTACCGTGAGACCTATTTTTAATATTTTTTAGTGTGTGAACAGTGCTATGAACAGTGATAAACAGTGATTTTTATCTCCTGCACAGTGAACCTATGTGAGGTTATTGTTCACGCGTAGGGAAAGAAAAAAAAATAAAAAAAGGAAAAAGTGAAAAAACGCAACTCTGGATTCAACGGAAAACGCTGAATCCAAATGCACACTATGAAACAATAAACATTGCAATTGATCAAGGGATCTTTATGTAGCTTCACAAACATGATTTTTATGCAAGCTTCCAAACATTGAGGCATGCTTCTTAAACCAATTTCTCAAGTCAAATAAGAGAGTTGCTATAGAAAATGCAATTTCCCTCTATTTTTTCAACATCATGCGATTTGCAAGATTGCATTACCGCTTAAATTTACAGCTAAAAACCTAAATTAGCCTCAACTACACACTTAATGCATATTTATATATATATATATATATATATATATATATATATATATATATATATATAAATATGCATTAAGTGTGTAGATTTAGTTGATAATCAAAGCCATAGTATTTGTTTCCCCCTCCTTTGATTAGTATACTTTGATTATTGTCTTGATTAGTATGCTCTGTGGTTTACAGTTGCCACTAAGTGGATCCTCTGTATTAATCACATCAGAACACTGGACTTGATAATCAAAGTAGAACACTGAGGAGTTTGTTCTTGAGGCCTTTAGAGAATCCTATTTGCCATAGTATCTTGGTGGACGTTTAAGCCTGGAGTAGGTGTTTTGGTCCTGTTAAGTCTTTGGTAAATAGTTCTTATCATAGGAAACTATCATGGCAAATTCATCTTCGGAAGTAATTGATACCACTAAATCTACTTTTGACCTTTCTCTTCGTAAGTCTACTGCTAATAGGTTAGACTATTTGTATGAAATTTCTCATGCACCTGAAGATAGTAAAATTCCCATCACTGATTTCCCTATTGTAAATCCTTATACTGTGTTTGATAAACCCCAAGTCTCTTTTAAAAAATCCATAAAAAAATTGTTAGGCCCTTCTCAGTCCTCTACTATCAAAGAATATGTCCAAGCTTCCAAGTTTGACCAGTATCACATTCCAGCCAGTGAAGCAGAAAATTTCATTACCCTTGCACTTCCTAGAGAGTTTATAATCCCATGGCAGAAACAAGGATACACACACCTCCACTTTGGAGCGGTAAGATTGGCATTAACTTTTCATGGAAGAAAGGGACTCCCTGTAGTCTCTAGAATTTCACTTCTTGATTCCAGATTTTTGGAATATCAAAATGTAGTCATTGGAACGGTCTAGACCACCCTAAATGCTGGTACAATTTTTGTCACTCTTTTTCCTAACTTCAATATGTCTCTGAAGGACCCCCATCTTTGTGATGCTCTTAAAGTACAAGTCCAGATTACAGGAGCCTCTCAGGTGCAGGACACATTTGCAGCCACACTTCATTATCAGCTAGCCTATAGACTTCAGAATCATGCTTTTGACATGGCGGTTCCAGACATAGCTCAATCCAATGATGCGTTGCTAATCCAAGTCGATCCAGGAATGACACCCATGTGTACCTTTGTTCCAAGGCAACTCGACAAGGACCAGATGATGTCTCTTTTCCCTGAATCGTGGATTACGAAATATGAAATGCTTCATCAAGCAACTAAACCAATCCACTCAAAAGATCCTCTTTTTATCAGAAAAGAAAATGGTGAAGTAGAAACAAAATTCTTGATGGCACCATCAGAGAAGAAGGATGTCACAGTTTTCCCAACTCAAATAGTTATGCTTCAACCAGTATCTTATGTCAGTGAAGATGGACTCCAAATCAAAGCATTTCGAGAAGATGGAAAGCCTTGTTATGAAGGAAAATCACCTTCTGGTCACATATGGTGGGACGTTTGTGATTGTGTTGACTGCCAGAAAGAAGAAAGTCTTGAAGAAGAATGGCCCAAGAGAAAGAAAAAATCCTCACAGCAAAAGCTCAAAGAAAGGTATGAAGCAGGAGATCCAGAAGTTGATCTTTTAGGAGAACCATCTGGAAAGTTTGATTATTATGTTCTTTATCCCAGATCCAAAAAACAAACTTCTCCCTCTCCATCCAGAAAAGATTACAACCAAAACCAGAAACCTCCATTAATCCCATACTATCAGAAAGTCCTTCCCCAAACTCTAAAATGTCAACCTCTTCCCATTAAACCAACCCAGATGCCAGAATCTTCCCCTTGCTACATGTTTGACCAGGCCTCCCCTTCCTATTCTCAGAACTTTCCCCCATTAGAAAGCTTTGACCACCCTCAAACCAACACCAAACATGTCTGGAAAATAAAAAATCATGTTGGAACTAATTCAGATGGTACTAAGAAGCAGGTTTCTTCGGCAGAAGCAGCTTTAAATTGGCAAGCGGAGAATGTTGTAGCACAAAATAAGGTCTTTTCAAAAATCTTGGATAATCAGCAAAAGATGGCTGAAGCAGTCAATCATACCTTTTCGTCTTCTAATACTCTTATTGAAGACTTGAAGAAGAAAATCAAGACAGTTGAAAAAGAATTGGAGACCATTGCTTCCATAGTCAAGGACTTGTCTGTTTCCTTTCCTCTTATTGGACAAAAAGAAAAGGAGAAAAAGCAGTTACTGTTACAACTCCAATCTATGCAAGAATCACAGAAAGAAGCTGCTCAGGTCCTTCCAATGCATGTCCAAATGCCCTACCAGCCTAGGCAATTATTGTATAAAGACCTAACCATACCCTTGACCTCACCGTTCTCACCAACCTCTCAAAACTTACAACCATTAGTCATGACACATCCTAGTCATAATCCCTTTAGGCCAAGTGGAATTCTTCCCAGCATTATACGGCCAACTCCATCTCAACCAAAGTCACAAGTTAAACCCCAAAATGATTCTCCTTTCACAAAAAAAGATAAAGAACCAGTATACCAACTTCCAGACCCAATTGTTGGTGCTTCTTCAAGACCTCCAGACATGAACATGTTGACTGTAAACCCTGATCCTCCAAACCCAATCTCATCATTCCTTAAAACCCTTACCCTTAATGACTCAAGAGAGCCTTTTGTGTTTCCAGTAATTGAGGACTCTGATCTAGACTTGTCTGATCTTGGTCTAAAAGAGGTATTCATGACAAACAATGAACCAAAAGTGGAAGAGGAAGATGATGTTCTTCGCCCTGAAAAGCCTCCATCCCTTCCACCACCAATATTTCCTCCACCACCATTCATCCTAGATTACCAGACAAGGCTGGCTTATTCGCCAACTATAGATTCAAAGCATTTGTTTACTCTTGACAATGCTCCTCCTTCCAGATGGCATGATGAGATTTTTAACATGTATTCTTGGTGTATTGCTGAACTTCAAGCCCCAAATGCCACTGTGTCTCAGATAATTGCTAAATTTGTGGCAAGGATTACAGGAAGGCTAAGAGAATGGTGGATAAATCTTGGAGAATACAGACAAAGACAGGCAACCCAGAGCAACACATTGGAAGACTTTTTCACAATTGTTCATAACGAATTTCTTGGCTCAGCAACTCACTACACGGAAGTAGCACGAGAAGAATTTCTTTTGATGAAATGTTGCTCATTTGAAAGGAAAGATTTGGAAAAGCATTTTGACAGGATGTCAAGGAGATATTATTCTTTTAATGGTATGGATGATGTTAATGCCAAGCATACTTTTCTCAATTCCCTTCCAGAATCGTTGGGAGATGAAACTCTTTGCATGATGAATCTCCAAAGAATAACTTTACAACAAGCCTCTTTGGGAGAAATTTACCAACATGTGCTTATTGCTTTGGAAAAGCTCTGCAACCAGAGAAAATTTCTGTCAGAAATTGATAAGGTCCATAACAAACTCAAAGACAATTGTAGGAGAAAAGATTTGCAGATAAAGTGCTATGAGAAAAATTGTGCCTGTCCACAGAAAAAAAGATATCATTTCAAAAAATATTTTGGAAAAAAAGGACGTTATGCGGGAAAAAAGAAAACCACTTTCAGAAAGAAGAAATGGAAGTTTCTCAGAAGGAAGTAGTTTAAAGGAAAGACTTCGAAGACTTGCTTTGTATGCAAGAGACCAGGCCATTTTGCAAAAAATTGCCCGAAAAGGGAGAAGGCAGCAAGGCTCCTTGAACAAGCCCAGATTCATGCAGAGGACATTCCTTTCTCGGATGTAGAGTCTCTCTTTTCTTTGGATGATGAATACTCTCCTCAAGCTTTGGCAGTTGTGGCTTATTCTACCTCGAAAGGAGACTCAGATCCAGACAGTGAATATGATTCAGACCCAGAAATCCAAACTATCTACACATCTCAACCAATAATAGACCCCTTGACCAACCCAACTTCGATAGCCCAAGTTCACCTTCTCCTTGATACATACTCTAGACCTATTCCGGTGATAGACTTATTTGATACAAGAGTAGCAGCAACAATCCTTCATCCCAGAATTTTACTTCAAGAGTTTTGTCTACCCCATCATCAGATGTTCAGAGCAGCCAATGGAGAAACATTCCTTATAACCCTAAAAAGCAAGCCTATCCTCATCAAAATCTTCCCAACCCTAAGCATTAAATACCAAGTCCTTGGATCCCCTCTTACAGGCAGAGATCTTCTCATTGGATTTGATCTTCTCCATCAAATACCAAGCCTTAGATGGTCCTCAAAAGGGCTCATGCACAAGCAACACCTTCTTACTTGGACCCAAGTACCCCATTTGTTTACCATGGACCCCTTTGATTCCTTAAAACTCCAGATTATCAGTGACTGTTGTGCTAGCAGCCATTCTGAATTCCTCCTTAAAAATCTAAATCCTTTGTGGAAAAACCCAAAATTTTTCATATACCTTCCATTCAAGAAAAATGAAGATGTCAACCCCACAAAAGCCAATCATAGAGGGATGAATCCAGAACACTTAGCCTTGGCCACCCAAGAACTATCCACTCTCCTATCTGAAGGCCTTATTGAACCACAACTTCTCCCTGGGCGTGTGAAGCTTTCTATGTCAACAAGCATGCTGAACAAATCCGAGGCAAACTCAAACTGGTAATCAATTACCAGGATCTCAATCACTTCCTTGCAAATGACAAATTTCCTCTACCAAACAAGAGTGCTCTTTTCCAGCATCTTTCAAATGCAAAAGTGTTTTCAAAGTTTGATCTTAAAGTAGGATTTTGGCAACTAGGCATCCATCCAGAAGAAATATACAAGACGACTTTTTGCATCCCAGATCACCATTACCAATGGACTGTTATGCCTTTTGGCCTTAAAAATGCCCCATCCCAATTTCAAAAAGCAATGGTAATGTTGTTCCAGCCACTTTTAGCCAATGCATTAATCTATGTGGATGATATCCTTTTGTTCTCAAAAGATGAAGAATCCCATGCCAAGTTGCTCACTGAGTTTTATAACTTAGTGAAATCCCAAGGAATAATGCTTTCAGAGAAGAAAATGGTCATAGGACAGTCCTCTATAGTCTTTTTGGGAGTAAATATTTCAGATAGAAAGTATACTCTGCAGCCTCATATAGCGTCCTCTTTGGCTGAATTTCCAGACAAGCTCACAAACACTAAGCAAATACAACAGTTCCTTAGAATTGTAAATTACATGTTGGATTTTATTCCAAAAATCTCCAGATATAGGAATTGTTTGGCTCAGTTGTTAAAGAAATCTCCCCCAGAATGGAATTCTGCTCACACAAAAGCGGTCCAACAATTGAAAAGGTTATCAGAAAAGCTTCCTCCCTTACAGATTTCAGGACCAAGCAAACGGATTTTGCAAACAGATGTAAGTGATGAATATTGGGCAGTAGCTCTTTTTGAAGAAATTGATGGCAAAAGGAATATTTGTGGCTATAAAAGTGGTGCATTCAAGCCCTCAGAACTCCATTATCATTCTACTTTCAAAGAAATTCTTGCAGTCAAGCATGGAATTGAAAAATTCCAATTTCATCTTCTCGGGCACAATTTCTTAGTAGAAATGGACATGTCTTCCTTCCCCAAAATGCTCCAGTTTAAAAGGAAAATGCTCCCACATCCGCAGCTACTCAGATGGGCAAATTGGTTTTCAGAATGGTCTTTCCAGGTCAAACACATTAAAGGTAAAGATAACCTTATCACTGATTACCTTTCTAGGAAACCTCCAGTCCTTAATACCACAATTATTCCTCCACCTTTATGTGTATATCCTGTCACGGACCCATCCTCATCCTCAAGTCTTTCCTCTACAGACCCTAATGATATCCTTAATATGATAGAAAACCTCCCCTCAAAAATAAAAGACCAAATCAAGACCTTGATCCTTGAAGCCAGAGCCAAAGGAATTATCAAAACTCTCCATGATTACCTTAAAAAGCATCAAAGTCACTTCCTTGCTATTTTCCCTGATATAGACCAACCATGGAAAACCCCTTTTGCATTTTGGATAACCAATTGGACTATTGCACATTACCTTTATATGTGGTACTTGCTCAATGAATATTACTTGTGTCTTCATTTCGAACCAGAGTTTTATGGTTATATTTTCCCTCAGGGAAATAAATATTTTCATAAATTCTGGTCTGAAATTCTGAAAAATGATGCTCATAATGGTGAATGGGTAAAGTATCATAAAATAGAGCACCCCAGGTTTGGCCACAAGGTCACTTCAGCATGTTTGGTTGCCAAACTTCATTCTAAAAATAATATTCAAGCACAAGGAATTTGTCATCCTGCTGAGATGTATTGGGTCACCAATTCAGATGGAACTCTCCATACACATTCGGATGTCTCTTGGATATCTTGTCATCATTCTCTTACCATGGCGGAATCTCTTAATAAGGGTATTCTTCCTGAAATAATTCCAACTGGCCCAGATGTTTGTAAGCAACAATGGCCACATGAAGACCATTGGGAAATGCCAAATCCCCTTCTTGGATATGATGATCCGCAACATCATAATCATGATCCTAATGAAGATGTTGGTGAAGAATGGTTCCAAGGAAAAGATGGATGGGACTAGACATCTTTAGTAAAGAAAAAAAAAAAAAAAAAAAAAAAAAAAAAAAAAAAAAAAACCTAGTCAAAACTCATAGAAACGTCTTCAGACGTAATGCTTCCAAAAATTACTGTAGCTTCTCCTTGTCAGAATGATGCTCGAAAAAAATCATCCGTACAGCTTTGCCCCCACCTCAGTTGACACCTATTGCTAGCCCAGCACTGAAGGACTCTGCAACTACTCTTATCCCATGACAAGCTTATCCGGAGGAAGATGGCAATCCAACAATCCCACTATGCCCTTGACACTTGTTAATCCATAAGGACAGCCTCTACTTGTCCTGATATGAGTAGAAGTGTGTAGAATATCAGATTATCAATAACTTTTAAGGCCTATAAATAGGACTCTTGTAAAACTGAAGAGGGCAAGAGTAAGTTCAGAAAAACAAATGCAAGCTCTCTTTGTATAATGTATTCCCGTGTCTCTTATGTCTGATGTAAAAAAGTTGTTTAATCTAATAATATCCTTCAGTTTGTTGTATCTTGTACTGTGCTCTATTCCACATTTCCATGTTATCTCTTATATATTGTTAATAATCTACATAATCAACGAGTTTCCATAATCTTCTTACACCCTCTCTCATAGCCATTCCTCTGTGTAACATTCCTCTCTCATTAGTTGGTCATTCCTCTGTGTAACGTTCCTCTCTCATTAGTTGGTCATCCCTTTGTGTAACGTTCCTCTCTCATTATTTGAAGACTTGAAGAAGAAAATCAAGACAGTTGAAAAAGAATTGGAGACCATTGCTTCCACAGTCAAGGACTTGTCTGTTTCCTTTCCTCTTATTGGACAAAAAGAAAAGGAGAAAAAGCAGTTCTAGACATAGCTCAATCCAATGATGTGTTGCTAATCCAAGTCGATCTAGTTGATGTCTCTTTTCCCTGAATCGTGGATTACGAAATATGAAATGCTTCATCAAGCAAACCAAAGGACTGTTATGCCTTTTGGCCTTAAAAATGCCCCATCCCAATTTCAGAAAGCAATGGTAATGTTGTTCCAGCCACTTTTAGCCAATGCATTAATCTATGTGGATGATATCCTTTTGTTCTCAAAAAAACCTCAATTAATCCCATACTATCAGAAAGTCCTTCCCCAAACTCTAAAATGTCAACCTCTTCCCATTAAACCAACCCAGATGCCAGAATCTTCCCCTTGCTATATGTTTGACCAGGCCTCCCCTTCCTCAACCCCACAAAAGCCAGTCATAGAGGGATGAATCCCAGTGTGGCTGCAAATGTGTCATGCACCTGAGAGGCTCCTGTAATCTGGACATGTACTTTAAGAGCATCACAAAGATGGGGGTCCTTCAGAGACATATTGAAGTTAGGAAAAAGAGTGACAAAAATTGTACCAGCATTTAGGGTGGTCTGGACCGTTCCAATGACTGCATTTTGATATTCCAAAAATCTGGAATCTGTAAGGGAGGAAGCTTTTCTGATAACCTTTTCAATTGTTGGACCGCTTCTGTGTGAGCAGAATTCCATTCTGGGGGAGATTTCTTTAACAACTGAGCCAAACAATTCCTATATCTGGAGATTTTTGGAATAAAATCTGACATGTAATTTATAATTCCAAGGAACTGTTGTATTTGCTTAGTGTTTGTGAGTTTGTCTGGAAATTCAGCCAAAGAGGACGCTATATGAGGCTGCAGAGTATATTTTCCATCTGAAATGTTCTCACAATGGTCTTTCCAGGTCAAACACATTAAAGGAAAAGATAACCTTATCACTGATTACCTTTCCAGGAAACCTCCAGTCCTTAATACCACAATTATTCCTCCACCTTTATGTGTATATCCTGTCACGGACCCATCCTCATCCTCAAGTCTTTCCTCTACAGACCCTAATGATATCCTTAATATGATAGAAAACCTCCCCTCAGAAATAAAAGACCAAATCAAGACCTTGACCAGTTTAAAGGAAAGACTTCGAAGACTTGCTTTGTATGCAACCAACACCAAACATGTCTGGAAAATAAAAAATCCTGTTGGAACCTGTGGTGCTCTATTTTATGATACTTTACCCATTCACCATTATGAGCATCATTTTTCAGAATTTCAGACCAGAATTTATGCAAGAATCACAGAAAGAAGCTGCTCAGGCCCTTCCAATGCATGTCCAAATGCCCTACCAGCCTAGGCAATTATTGTATAAAGACCTAACCATACCCTTGATCTTCCACTTTTGGTTCATTGTTTGTCATGAATACCTTTTCTAGAAAAATTTTGGGTTTTTCCACAAAGGATTTGGATTTTTAAGGAGGAATTCAGAATGGCTGCTAGCACACCAGTCACTGATAATCTGGAGTTTTAAGGAATCAAAGGGGTCCATGGTAAACAAATGGGGTACTTGGGTCCAAGTAAGAAGGTGTTGCTTGTGCATGAGCCCTTTTGAGGACCATCTAAGGTTTGGTATTTGATGGAGAAGATCAAATCCATGAGAAGATCTTACAACCAAAACCAGAAACCTCCATTAATCTCATACTATCAGAAAGTCCTTCCCCAAACTCTAAAATGTCAACCTCTTTCCATTTCTTCTTTCTGAAAGTGGTTTTCTTTTTTCCCGCATAACGTCCTTTTTTTCCAAAATATTTTTTGAAATGATATCTTTTTTTTTGTGGACAGACACAATTTTTCTCATAGCACTTTATCTGCAATCTTTTCTCCTGCAATTGTCTTTGAGTTTGTTATGGACCTTATCAATTTCTGACAGAAATTTTCTCTGGTTGCAGATATATATATATATATATATATATTTATTTATTTATTGGGAATAGTAATACATTTTTTTTTTGATCGGAAATAGTAATACATATTGACTAGAGAGGATCATATTCAACCAGATTACACCTTGAAAGTTTTCCATAATTATTTCATAGGTGAGATCAAAGTATTATAAGTGCATATCCTGCATTCATAATTATCTCCATTATTAAGGTAAAGTCTAATTAAGAAATTAATAACTCAAGTCATCCTCTCCTACCAATTTTGTTTATGGCAAATAATTACTCCAAACATGTTAGGGCAAAGTCTAATTAAGGAAGTAATAACTCAAGTCATCCTCTATACCATTTTTGTTTATGGCAAATAATTACTCTAGACATATTTCGTCTTAAGTTTTTAGCATACCAAAATATATTCTCATCTTTCTTTTGTTCAAATCTCAAATTTTTTTACTTATCACAATTCTCATTTCAATCAATAAACAAATATCCCATTGATTTTTGGTATAAAAAAAAAATCTCATTGAGTTTCAACAAAAAATACACAAGGTTATTTATATATACCACTCTACTTTCCTCGTCCAACCCAACTGTTTGTCTTTCAAAACCTCTGCAACTCTCTCTTTCTATCTGTTTGTTACTAATGGCAGAGCCTTCGACCAAAGTCACACCCCCCCTTGAAAGACGAGCTAGACATAGTGATCCCCACTATCAGGACTCTAGATTTCTTAGAGAGTTGGAGGCATTTTTCCTAGCGATACCATCTGATCATAGTGCAAGATGCTAACCCATCAAAGACCATTGGGGTCCCAGAAAGCTTTGACTATGAGCTATACAATCATAACGATATTAATCGGATTCTAGGTCCAAGGGATTCTTGCATTTCTTACAAGGACTCAGCTTGTCATTCCTTTTCCTTCCATCTCTCTCTCGAAGTATATTTTCACTATTGATGATGATTGCTTTGTAAGTTTTTTTTTTTTTCCTTGTTTCTCTTTTGGTGGCTAAGTAAAGTTTTTAAATGTATGCTTTGATATAAGGAAGAGAAAGTGGTTTGTTGAACTGACTTTTGTGTGATCTTGTTTTTGGTAGCAAAATTGAGATATCTGAGCATATAATATTTGCTAGAAATCATGAACATGGGCACACGTATAGATTCTGAAAAATTAGAATATGACAATAAATAAATATACATATATATTAATTATTAGATATTTTATTTTTTATATATAGTTTTATTTATTTATTTTTGGTTTAATATTTTGTATATATTGTTAAGCATTTATTTTTCATATATTGTTAAACATATATCGATTTAAGAGTACTAATGGATAATAAAGTGAATTTATGATTAAATGATGTTTAAAATATAATTAATTTTATTAAAAAAAGAGTCTAACCTATCTAATACTAACAAGACCATCATTAATTAATAACCAAATCTTAACATTTTTAACAATTAAAAAAATATTAAACAAAGAATTGAAGTTAAAGTTAGTAAAATAATCTTTGAAAAAAAATTATTATTTTTTGGTCAAATACGTTGGGGACATGCATGCAACCATGTTCAGGGTGTATTCGTGTCAGACAAAGACACACAAGGCGTGTTCTTATTCGACACAGACACACAATTGAGGTTGGTTTTAAGTTTGGTATGAAGTTTTTTTTTTTTTTGTTAGATAGTTACAATACGGTGCTAACCCTTTTGCTTGAACTCTTTTCCTTATCTCTAAACATTTTGTGCATGAAGAGGTGTCAATTAAGTACTTTGTGCTTGGTACTTTTTTTATTAAAAAAAAAAAATTGCGTGTTCATGGTATTTTATTTAGTATGTGGTATAAAAATTATGTTTTTTCTTTGTGGTTCATCTGGATTGTTAAAAGTATTAAGCCCAATTATAGACAAGACCCAAGCCCAATCCTTGATGTCTAAACCAAGGATATTACTTATACTACTAGTCCATTAACCATACTTTATGTGGGGATGAAAGGCCTAGGAATGTATATTGGGCCATGGGCCTTGTCTAAGAACATTTAGTAGTTTGAGGACAGTTAGACATTAATGAAGATGTATGAATCGGTAAGTAATGGAATGATTCTGGACAAAAAAGATTGGGAAAGTAGTCCGAGGAGAGATGCCTCCTCGGCTAAGCAGGGGGTAGAGGTCAAAGGGTTGATTTACCGTCAAGAACAATGCATCGAATAATCTTACGGCTAAGGATAGGCATCAGGAGAGAATATGACAAAGGGAAGTTAAGAAATATCTAGAGGAAAGCTGCTACCTCTGCATTGAATGCTCTGCAAGCTAACTCTCTGGCCACATTAATGTGGAGGTGATACTTGAACAGTAATATTCAGTCTTACAACTATCCCCAAGAACTTCAGGAAGGGGCTGATAGGACAAGATTCAAAGCCAGCTGATTGATCTAAACGTGGAGGGTTGAGATGAAGCAAAAAAGGGTAATATAAAGAAGAAAGACCCCAATTACAAGGGGATCTTCTGAGAATCTATAGAAGAAACGCTGTAGCAATAAGAACTAGACTTGCAATCAAACTCAAGAGAGATATATACAAGAGCTACTCTCCTCGGGCTTTGTCGAGGAAGATTTTCTTTGCATAAAACCTGTTTATCTTTGTTTTCTTGTCATTTTCAACCTACTGTAATTATTGTCTAACTCATTGAAGTCTAGTTTCAAGCCCACTCTCTACAAATTTATTGTGTTGGGCTCTTTTAGGCCTCTTTAATCCTTTTACTTTTTGGGCTTAGGAACCAAAACGTGCCCTTACACTTTATTTTGTGGTTAATTTAGTATTTAGCTCTAAATATCCCCACATTGGATTTATTGAAACACAGAATTGAGGGTATCATAAAGATGTAGCCCTAAAAGGTTTTATCTCATGGATGTAGACCGCTAAGCCGAATCACATAACCTTCGTGATCTTTCTCTTCTTTCTTGCTTCCACTTCTCTGCATCAATCTCTACAATTTAATCTTTAGATTTTAACATGAGGAAAGGAATTCTAAGATAAGATTTTGATTTCAATCTTTAGTTTAAATGACTTGAATAGGTATAAGATGACAATAGGTTTTTTTTTTTTTTTAGTCATGAAATTTATAAAGGGCTTTATTCCTTATATCACTAGATGTAAGATGTCACCTGAAATTCATAATCACAACTGTTTTTCTTCTAGCAAAATTTTGAAAGCTTTTAATTATAAATTGCAGTTTATAGTAGCAATATTCTTTTCAAAAAGAATGTATATATATATATATATATATATATATATATATATATATATATATATTTTGTAGACACCATATTTTGTACCTTTTACAACTCGGCTCCTTGTTTCCTAATGATACTGAAATTCTAAAACCCAAGATTGGTTTAAGGCCTAATCAAATGTTAAATTGACTTGAGAAATGTTAAAATGGCAAATATAACTTTTAATAAGCAAATAAATCTATTCTTGAAAAAATGAAGCCAAGAAACCCTTGACATGCACACATAGGAATCAGCCTGCGTGCACAACCATGATGCATGCGCACGTAAGCCCAATCCTACGCGCACATGAAGGGTTCCAAAAACTATGAAAGACAAGTTTTTTGTATTCAAGACTGAGGTTTGAAATGAATCCCATATCGTTTGGGAGTCGTTTCAAACCCTCATTTTCACAATATAAATAGCCATACTCAAAAGAAGATAGACGTCCTATAGGAAAACACTAAGATTCACTAGAAATAATGAATCAAAAAGGGAGTTGTTTCACAGAACATCATTAAGTCAATTTTCTTTTGATTGAGGCCTTTTTTGGCCTTAATATTTGAGTTTAAGTAATCACTTTTTTATTGATTGTGAAAAGATTTGACTGGGGGGAACGGTAAAAAATTAAGCCTAAGAGCTTTGAGGTATTGAGTTCTAAACTCTTTTCTCTCTTTTCTATTTTAATCTTACTTCCAATATTGTTTCTTTGCTTGCTTTATGTTCATATATGTTTATATAGTCTAGGTTCTTGTAGTTGTTATGTTTTAAAGCATGTTAGGTTGTTACAATTCTTGTTTAGAAGTTTCGCTCTGTTTTAAGTGTTGCAAGGGTTTTTGGACTGAAACTCAAGTGCGCATAATCTTGGCTGCGTGCGCAGGTTGGATTATGTGCACACAGGCTTATTCATGCATGTGCATGATCCTGCCCAAAAACCCTAACCCTAATCTTTCTAGTTTTGTTTATTATTTCACATGAAATGCCTTTGTTCTAGATCCTTTTTCATATGTTCATGGTTTTAAGCTTCTCTTTCACATGCTTGTTTGTTTATTTGCCTTTTACATGTTAGATTAGGGTTTATCTTGTGTTTTCTTATTTTGATGCCATGAACACACATTCACATGTTCATGCATGAATGCTAGAGGTGCTGAGTTGCTGCAAGATATATGAGGTAAGTCATGCATTCACATGAACATGCATCTTTGAATATGATTTTGTTTAATAATAGACTTGAACATGTTTGTTTGGAAGAGTTATGCTTAATCATATGTTTGCTTGAATCTTTTTATATTGGTGTTTCTGCCTTGATTTAATGTTTACATGTTTCTACCTTGGATTTGATATGATGACATGATGATAGATTTATGCTAGGGTTTATGTCATACCATACTAGATGAATGCTAGGTTGGTTTGACATGTATGCTAGATGAATGTTAGGAGATGCCATGCTAAATGAATGTTAGGGTTTATGATGTGATGATATGTATGATTAGATGTATGTTGGGGTTTGTGATGTGATGACAAGCATGATAGATGTGTGGTTAGGGATGTTTGATGCCATGTTAATTGTTAGATGAATGTTAGTGTGAGTTTAAAATAACAATATTAAGTGTGCCTTTAATAGGATTAAGACATAAGATACAATGAGAGGAAGCTAATTTTAAAGTTGGGTGGTTTTGAGTACCTAACACCTTCTCAAGACCATACCTTAACTTTGAACCCATATTTCTGATAGTAAGATCAATAGTCCTTTTTTGAGAGGACGCTAAATATATGGTTCTTAAATTATTACAAAAACTAGGTAACGACTCCCATCCATTGTGTCTACACACACATATTTGATTTTTTTTTTTTTTGGGGGTCTTTTTTGGAAATAATGGCTGGTTCTACTTAATGGAACTGGTGCATATTGAAAATGTTTTCATGACATTTTCAGCATTCTTTATGCTACGGACAAATCGCTAAAATGGTATATCAGACTTAGATCTCCATTATTCTAGTTCCTTTTTATTTTTATTTTTTATGTGCTTAAAAAATGTACTTAGAATTTAAATATTCCTTCTTCATTTTTTCTCCTTAATTTGAATCGGTGTAGTTTGCTAATAAGGTGTAGAATGGACTAGTAATCCTCCAAGTTCCATGATCCATCATTGGTTTACAAATTTATGATAATCTTTAATCTACTTTTCATTTGCTTCTTGGATGGAGATAGTCCTATACCCATTAACTAGGTCTCGACTACTTGATAATGAGCTAGATCTTTACAACATGCCCCTTTCATGCTCAAGAAACCTTTTATTATTTTCATCATGAATCACATCTGGTTCTTTGCATTATCCAAAGTTGTTGTAAGATTTCACATTTTATATGCAGGTTGCCAAAGACCCATCTGGGAAAGACATCAACACGCTTCAACAACACATAGAGAATCTTCTAATTCCATCCACTCCACTTTTCTTCTACACTCTTTATGTTCCATACATAGAGGGTGCTGACTTCATCCATGGATTCCCTTTCAGTCTCCACGAGGGTGTCCCTACTGTTGTTTCTCATGGCCTCTGGCTCAACATCACTGACTATGATGCTCCTACCCAACTTGTTAAGCCAAGGGAGAGAAATAACAGGTATATGTATACATCTATCTAAACGCTTCATTTGTTTCGCTGTAAAATATTTTCAATGAACATATACTTGTTTAGCACAGGCCAAATGTATGTATGCCTTGACCAATTTTTTCCCCAGGTATGTTGATGCTGTGTTGACAATACCCAAGGGAACCCTGTACCCCATGTATGGTATGAATCTGGTGTTCAATTGTGAATTGATTGGACTTGCAATATATGTACTTTGGACTCTTTGGTGAAGGTCAGCCAATTCAAAGATATGGTAATATGTTGGCTGGCTGGTAAGGTAATTTTTTTTTTAGTTGTTATTCATATTATTCTCCCACTTTTTTCCCATTCATTATTTTCCTTGGTTCTATTTGAAAATCTAGTAAGTTTAGGATGATTATTTCATCAATAGTCTTACAATTGAAGAGTTTTAAACTTTAAATAACAAAATTATTTAAAAAATAAGGATTTGATAGTGGATTTTGATCATAACAAAGTCTTCCTCTGAAGTTATTTCTTCAATCTAGTAGGAAATCTATATTCATCATAATTTTGTCAGCATTTGAAACTACATTAGTCTCTTTTTGGATAACATACATGACCTTGTTTAGATATCAAGTAGTATTGATAATTCCTATATTTCATCTTAACAAGCAAAATTCTCATAATCAAGTCTGTCTTCATTATGGTGTAAATTATTGTCCTAGTTTTATAAACGGTTACTAAGTTTTAGGGTGAATATATTGCCTAGCTCAATCTAACTGCCTTTTCAATATATTATTCAGAATCAAATGTGTCAACCTTTACACTTACTTCTTTACTAATATGCTCATCATATTGATGCACCTGTAGGTTCTATGTGACCATTTGGGGTTGGGAGTCAAGACTAGTCTCTCCTACTTATGGCACAACAATTCCAGCAATCCATTTTTTAACCTCAAAACGGAGTATAATGGTCTCTTCTGGCAAGAAGAGTAGATCCCATTCTTCCAATTTGTCGTTCTTTCTAAGGAATCCACAACTCCTCAAAAATTTTACATGAAACTCTCCAAGCTGGTCAAGGATAAGCTTAGCAAGCTCGATCTGCTCTTTAACATGCTAGTAGATGCCATGGTGACTTGGATTGAAGTTTGGGAAGAGTTTAACCCCTCTGTAGAAAACTCAGCCGCTAACCCATAATCCTGAAAAGTGTAGAATTATTTATTAAAATTGCAAGTTGCTTAATTGCTATAGTACCGGTTGTGATAAAGTTGATTGAAAATAAGACCTAATAATAGCTTGGTTTTTTTTTTTTGTTTCTTTTTCAATTGAATATGTCTTTCTTTTTTTGGTTGTAGTTTAAGATGCTTTTGTAAGTAGATTTGTTTCAATCATTAAATATTAACAATCAAACTACAGGCAAACAATTTCAAGAGTAAAAGTCCCTTAAGTTATTCAAATGAGTAAAGAATGGTTCCATGGAGGATATTTGCCCCAGCTCATGGTGGGAATTTGGCTTAGTTAATGCTTGAACCACTGAGTCCATAGTGTTCTTCACCATTCTACAACAACAAAAAAGGCAAACTATCATCACAAAATAACATAAGTATGTGTCCAACTTAATCAACAAACCTTAAAATTTACTCTTATAGAAATCTTGATTTCTTAATTATATATATTGATAAGCAAATAATGGAGGGAAATGTGGGTTCAAACCTCAGATTTATTATGAAATATATTTATAGTTATCCTACATAAATATGTCAACGTAAGTCTTAAATAGTCATTTCAATCAACAAAAACTCAAATAAGTGTTCTTCTATGACACAACTTTTGTCACAACTTTGATTTGACCAATTATGAGTAGTTATCTATCAGTTTTACATAAATCAACCATTTCTTGGACCAAAACTTCTATAACAACTATGATTTGACCAAATTGTGAATGATTGTTTATCAGTTTACATAAGTCAACCACTTTTTACCCATCACTCATAGGTTGCCATATCAAAATTGTAGCAAATGTTGTAACATAAAAAGTAGGAATAAGACACACTAATCACACACCTAATTTCACTACGTGCTAACTTATGCGATTATTGGTGGTAGACACTTTTTGTGATATGGACCCACCATGTTTTGTCAACCACTTACAATCGCACAAATTAGCAAATTGTAAATTTGGGTGTGGAAATAATTGTATCCTTAGTATTGCCATAAAAGTTAAGGGATAAAAGTTGTGTGCTCGTCTTAGATATATACCAAGCTTTCCATACGTTGCTTAAAACCCTTTGAATATTATAATATTTGACCTTAAGATTCACATTTTGATACTAGTCTAAAAAGATTCTTACAGTGCATGCAAATCTTTAATGGGCATGGGTTTCAACGGTTCATCCACCCAAGAATTTCGTAACTCACTAGCCCCAAAAATAAAATATAATTGAGGAGATGTAATTTTGTTGCCTCCGGTATTGCTTTATTTTTCATTTAATGAAGATGACAATTTTATTGAGATTGATAGAGTGAGAAAAAAATTATACATCTATATTTATATAGGGCATTGGTTTAGGAGCTATTTTAGAAACATTTTGTTGGGAGAATAATAAAACAATAAATGTTGTGCAACTTTTTATATTTCTCATGAAAGTGGTTAAAACTTTCCTATTATGATTTATTAACAATTGTCTTAAGGGCATTTGTTAACATAACCTATTTATATTATATTTAAGAGTAATTCTACGGTACCCCCCAAAAAAAAGGGGGGTACGGTACCCACTAGTAGGTAACCTGCTACACCAGCTTACTTTTTTTTCACATTTGACGATTCCATTCTCACATTATGCAGTTTCAACATCACATGTGATAGTTCTTTTCTCACATTTGGTGGTTCCCTTACTTTTTTTTTTCTCACATTTGACGGTTTCATTCTCATATTATGTAGTTCCAACATCATATATAACAGTTCTTTTCTCACATTTGGTGGTTCCCTTACTTTTTCCTCACATTTAATAGTTCCATCCTCACATTGTGCAATTCCAACTTCACATGTGACAGTTCTTTTCTCACATTATGTGGTTCCCTTATTTGTTTCTCACATTTGACGATTTCATTCTCATACTGTGCAGTTCCAACATTACATGTAATAGTTCTTTTCTCACGTTGGGTGGTTCTCTTACTTTTTTCTCACATTTGACGGTTACATCTTCACATTGTGTAATTCGAATATCACATTTGACAATTCTTTTATCACATATAGTAGTTCCTTTATTTTTTTTCTCAAATTTGATGGTTCCATTGTTATATTAAGCAGTACCAACATCGCATCTGTTCTTTTTTTGTTACATGTGACAGTTCTTTTGTCATATGTGACAGTTTTTTTTATCACATTTAGTGGTTCCCTTATTTTTTTTTCTCACATTTGATAGTTCCAACTTCACATTGTGCAGTTCTAACATCACATTTGACAGTCTTTTCTCAAATTTGGTGATTCCCTTTCTTTTTTTCTCATATTTGACGATTCCATCTTCACATTGTGCAGTTCTAACATCATATGTGACAATTCTTTTCTCACATTTGATGGTTCCCTTACTTTTTTCTCACATTTAATTGCTCCATCCTCACATTATGTAGTTCCAACATCACATATGATAGTTCTTTTCTCACATTTAGTAGTTCTCTTACTTTTTTTTCTTACATTTAACAACTCTATCCACACATTGTGCAGTTCCAACATCACATGTGACAATTCTTTTCTCACTTTTGATGGTTCCCTTACTTTTTTTCTCACATTTGACAGTTTCATACTCACATTGTGCAGTTTCAACATAACATTTGACAGTTCTTTTCTCACATTTGGTGGTTCTCTTAATTTTTTCTCACATTTGACGGGTCGATTATCACATTGTGCAGTTCCCATATTACATTTAACAGTTCTTTTGTCACATATAGTGGTTTCTTTATTTTTTTTTCCTCAAATTTGATGGTTTCATTGTCATATTAAATAGTACCAATATCGCATATGCTCTATTTTTGTCACATGTGACAATTCTTTTGTCACATGTGATAGTTCTTTTGTCACATTAGGTGGTTTCCTTACTTTTTTCTCACATTTGACGATTTCATCTTCACATTGTGCAGTACCAACATCATATGTGACAGTTCTTTTCTCACATTTGGTGGTTCATTTACTTTTTTCTCACATTTGACGGTTCCATCCTCATATTGTGTAGTTCCAACATCACATATAATTGTACTTTTATCACATTCAATGGTTCCTTCCCCCCCCCCCCTTCACATTTGATAGTCCATTGAGTAGTACCAACATCACATGTGACCAAAATACCTTGAAATTCTCACAAATTACTAGGATACCCTTAAAATAAAAAAGATGACTAAAATACCTTTAGAACCTATAAAATGACAAAAATGACCCTGAAATCTAAATAACGACTAAAATGACCTTATAACCAAAAAGTGATTGAAATACCCTCAGAACCTAAAAAAACAACTATAATGCATTTGAAGCCTAAAAAATGGCCTAAATACCCTTAGAATCTTAAAAATGACCGAAATGCCCTAAAACCCAAAAAATGACCGACATGACCCTAAAACCTAAAAAATGATTAAAACGACCATGTAGCCACTTATTTTCTATTATTAAGGTTGAACATTTGAAATAGATCACATTGACATATATAAAGAAAAGATGGTTGAAAATTGCAAAGTGTGACCTCCTTGCAAACATGAATCCTAGATTTATGAAGTACATTCATGCATAAGATTATCCTAAGTTAATTTTGATTGGTGCTTAATAAAATATTAATTCAAATTTAATTGTGAGATCTTTATGTCTTAACTTAGTGGTAAGCCTAAGATAATTAACATTCATGCATAGGATTATCTACATGTATATGTATTTTTAAACATCTTAGAAGAAATAACTTAGTGGTAAAACAAGCGTGTTTTAACCAGGATACCTTGGTTTGAGCCTTTGTGTTGATCCCTTACCATTAATATAATTTTTAAAAATAATTAACACTTTAAAACATAACCCTTGCTGGTATCTTTTTCTGTTCACCCTAGATTATCCATTTGTATATGATGCAATTTGTATACTAAGAAATCACTTTTCCATGCACAATACTATTATTACTAGTAATAAAATGACAAAACAAAATATGTTGTGATAGAAGTAAAACCTGAAATCGATGGAATACACAAAATGCTTCCCTTCAATGGAGAACACAATCAAAGAAACCTTGATTATGAAGGCAGAGTGTTGACTAAGTGGCATTTGCCACATTGTGAAGTTGGTGACTTTCAAGCATGCACATTTTCACATTTAAATAACTCAATGAACTGTGCCATTAATATAATTATAAATTATCCAAGCTTGGATCTTGCCCCCAAATCACAGATAACTAGCAATCATATAGCCCAAAATACCCAAACCAAATCAAGTTGAAATACCCAAACAAATTAATCCAAAATCAGGAAGAAAAAGAAAACAATTCTTACACAAGATCTATCTTCTCAATACTAAAATACCTAAATCAAATCTAACCTAAAAGTAATAACCAAATCAAATATATATATAAACAGCTTCTCCCACAAAAATTCTCACTGATGGCAGTAGCGGATGATCTGGCGTTGACGGTTGGTGCGCGGCGGCTACAACGGTGGTGGTGGAGGCGGAGGCGGCAGTGGCAGTGGCATGTTTTTGAAACATATTTGTAAACTAGCATTTCGAGTATGAGTCTTAAAGACTCGAGATTGCTTAAGGAACTCAAGCCTTTAAGACTCGAGTACAAGATTAAGTTCTAGTGATTCATATATACAGAACTCATTCACAATATGTTATTTGCAAAAAATAAAAATAAAAATAAAAATAATTATACATTTTATATATTCATCAAGACAAGATTAACTACGACATAAAGATGCAACAACTTGCTCAATGATTTGATTATACAATAGCAACAATATAAGGCAAAAATAATGTCATAGTCATGACTCATGACAAGTCTATTCCATAGTCCATACTTCAACATTTTTTTTCCTAGGGCCAAACTTGATTCTTGCATTCCCTAAGGTGGCCAAACTTGATTCTTGCATTCCCTAAGGCAGCCAAACCTGATTCTTGCATTCCCTAAGGCCAAAACTGCAATTGACCAATTGGAATAAAAAAAAGAGTTATTAATTAGACATGGTGTAGGAGGTTTTGGCAGGGCACAGCCCAAGATTTCCCTGACGTACCATTCCAAGGGTCCAATAGGAGCATAGTGAACTTTCGAGAGCTCCTGTAACATGGTGCATTTCTCAATCTAACGAATCACCTTCAAGACTGCATAACATGCATATAAAATAGCTTAACAGCACTTTAAAGTTTCTAACAAATAATTTCACAAATATCTCCTATGCATTTCCAAAATTAAAACTAAAATAAAATATATTTAAAAATCTAATATGTATAGATCAATGTTAAGATTATACACACTCCAAGTTTAAACCAAGGAACATATTAATGAATCAATTTTCACATTAAGAAAATCAATTGGTTATCACCAGGAATATGATGACAAAGAAGATCCTTCACAAAGCAAAGCCCAAGTTATTAAACTTTCAATCAAAACTTCAATGACTAATGCACAATTTACTGTCAAACTACCTGCCAAATGTTGGGGAAACTTAGACACAAAGCTTGAGAATACACACACACACACACACACACACACATATCTACGGGAAAATAGGTCATAATTGGGATCCTAAAGTTGACAGAACTATAACGTTGCAAACTTTTTTTTTTTTTTTTTTGAGAAGCCAACCTAGAAGTCCAGGAAGGAAATTTATTGAAGAATAACAATAATAATGTGACGAAATGAAGATTGTTCAAATTTTTAGGTCCAAGAATGGTTTGGTTTTTGGAAATTAAATTCAATGAAACAGAATTTGATGACTTAAATTATATCTGTACCACAAGGGCATACATTCTTTGCCAAAATATGCATTCCTACAAAATGGAAAGTGAGTTCCTACTCCTTTGGGATGATTCTTTCAAATTGGCAAAATATACCTAATCTACTTCCCACATTACACAATTTCTACAATAAAAAATAAAATAGCCTACGCCAATGACACATAACCCTATGCATCAAAATCAGGCACCAAGACATTTTATTCCTCAATTTGCATTCCATGGGAACAAACTTAACTAATCTCCTCTAATTTAACCATATATATACACATAGAACTACGGCAAGCATGTAGAAATCACAAGAAATTATAAAATATAACATTGAGAGGAAATAAATAAAAATAAATAAAAAATACAATCAAAGTTAACTAATAATGCAAACCTAAAAGAAAAAACAATTGGTTGGATCTGTTGCTCATACAAAAGCTCGATGATTGTTTTGGCATGGAAAATTTTTTTTGGACCTATAATTAGGCCAGGGGCTAATGAATAACTAGCATTAGTAAGTTAGTACTCTCTCGAGAACTTTGTAAACATTATGTCAAAAGAGAAACAAAGCAAGTGACTTTAGGATATAATTTAAAATAACCATAATGAGACTAGATCATTTCTACCATACTTCCATTTGTGGATTGAGGAAGGGTGCTTGCCAATGGTAATATAGTGGATGCTGATATGACAAGGAATGAACCAAATTTGATGGCTGGGAACTTGAACTCTACACATTAAAGTAAAAAAAAAATTAATGTAGCCACTACATGAACAACTAACTATATAGGCAAGAGGAAAGGTATTTAGGGATGGCTAAAGCAAAACCTAGTTGCCAAGAACAGTATTTGAGGTAGACAACTGGTTACTTCCACCTTTTTCTTTCTTTGAACTTTTCTCATGACAACTCTTGATCTGATGTTTACCACCAGGAGCATGATCCTTTTTCTTCAGCCCATTTAAATTAGGTTGTTCAAATTATCTCCAATAATTAATTCATTATTGCCATCTTTATCTTTAAGTACATTTGCATCTTCAACATCCTTTGCATCAAATAAAAGAATGAAGGGTTCTTAGCTTGTTGCTTCTGAAAATTAATCAGCAAGCCTCCTGCATTTCCCTCTGTCATAGCATTTCTCCTCCTTGAACACAAATAGTTGTTATAATCTAATATAAGATAACCCAAATTTTCTCGACCCTTTACAGCTCTACTTGACTACTCATAAAGTTTCTGTTGAATCCCATACTTGTAGGCCATATCCACTTCAATGGCTTGGGTAGCAGTTACTTTTCTTTGTGAGGGAAACATGTGAGCTTGTTCATGAGGTACAAGATCATGATTATGCTCCTTTTTAAAAGCCCACAAAGGTAGAACTGTTGGGTGACTTTGCTTAAAAACCAAAACTTAAGTTTGACTCTCTTGGACTTCCAAAGTATTTGATTTGCAAGCTATTACATTTGTGTGTGCAGGGATAAATGTACAAACTATAAAGGTGGGCATCTTTCAAACTTGCTTAAGAGCAAGTTGAACTATATGCTTAATTTGTAATTGTGTATGGCATGTCCAAGCTAAAACATAGTTGTCACATTGTCATAGAAAGAAGCATTTAATTTTTTGATAGTTAGAAAGAAGAACTTGATTTATATTTTAGATTTTCTTATCTCTCATATTAGAAGCTCTTAATCTATTGAATAGAGCCCCAAGTTATTATAAAGACTCATCATTGTATGTAATTTATAACTTGAAGATTTAATATTATATAGATTACAATACAAGATGTGGAAACCACATATATGAAAGGAAAACAAAAGATAGGATGGATAGACAAGATAACTAGCAATGGTATAACATACCTTCAGGACGAATTTCTCACCAAGTGTGCCTTAAAAAATAAAATCAAATCCAAAATTAGAAACTTGAAACTATAATGCTTTAAGTTGATGATACTTAATATTTGGCACCGAAATACGAAACTAGTACAAGAGGAATAAGGCTAATTTTTCAAAACAATCGCCTTTCAAGTCTCTCTCCTTGAGACATGGTTTCTGGGAACAAAATTTTCAGCAAGCTTGATGAAGGAACAAGTAGTGAGGGCATACAAGGAAATTGAAAGGCGAAATACCCAAACCAAATTAATCCAAAAATTAAAAATAAACGCACAAATCTTACCCAAAACCTAGAATATGAAACACTGAATCAAATCTAACCAAAAGAAAAACCCAAATCAAATAAAAAGAGACACAGTCTGTCAATTGCCCATAAAAATTCTTACCGATAGCAATGGCGGAAGGTTTGCGGTGGTGGTTGTTGTGTAGTAGTGATAGGCTGATAGCTGTGGCACATCGCCTCTCAAGGTTCTCGTTCAGCAAAGCTTGAAACCTCTTCGGGTTTTTTTATTTTTTATTTTTATCTTTTATACTCTAACCAGATTAGCCGGTAATTGGTATCCATACTAAAATTAATTAACGACCAGGATTAAAGGGAAGTAATATGAAAGGTTCAGATTAGAATGGGTACCGTACCCCCCAAAAAAAGAGGGGGTACAGTAGAATGACCCTATATTTAAAAACTAAATGGTAGAATTTATTATTACCACACTCCAATTGAGTCACATTAGCATAGCATTTTAGTCTACTTGGGTTCATTTCTGCCCATTTTGGTCCACTTCAGTCGACTGATCCATATGGTCCAGAAATAGACGTCTATTTTTGCCCACTTTGATCCATATGGTCCACTTTGATGCATTTCAATCAACTTCGGTCTATTTGGTCCATTTTAGTCTACTTAGGTCTATTTTGGTCCATGAAGTCCACCTTGGTGCATTTTGATCCACTTTGGTCTATTTGGTCCATTTGGTCAAATTCGGTCCACTTCAGTCCATTCGGTCCACTTGGTGCATTTTGGTCCACTTAGGTCTATTCAGTTCATTTGGTCAACTTTGGTCCATACGATACACTTTGGTGCATTTTAGTCCACTTTGGTCTATTTGGTTCATTTGCTCCATTTCGGTCCATATGGTTCATTTCAGTGCATTTTGGTCATCTTCAGTCTATTTGGTCCATTTGGTCAGGTGCATTGCGATCCACATCGGTCCATATGGTCCACTATAGTGCATTTCGGTCCACTTTGGTCTATTTGGTCCATACAATCCGCTTTAGTATATTTTGGTCTATTCAGTCCATTTGGTCAATTTTGGTCCCCTTCAGTCCATATGGTCCACTTCAATCCATTCAGTCTATTTCAATCTACTTAGATAGTGCTTTAGGAGAAGAGGTTTATCTAAAAAGAGGAGCTGCTTCGTTAACAATTATGTCACATTCTCAGTATAATGTTAGTAGGTTCTTCATAAAGTTACAAGTGTGTGTAGCTCAATCATAAATTGAATAAACTATAAATAAGTATTGTAGCTCAAAGTCGTAGCTATGTCAGCGTGAGTCCAAAATAGTCTTTTGAATTAACGAAGACTCCAATAATTTAAAAACTTCACTCCACAAAGCATAAGCAACATCACAAATGGAGCAATAGATGGTTCACTATTCCCTAACTACACTAACATAGACAATACCAATCAACTAAATATTATCCCCTTGATGAAGTTATCAATTGTAATAATCTTACCCAAACTACTGCCCACATAAAAAATGGTACCCTCGTTAGGATCTTAATGCACCAAAGTCTATATGGAAACCCAAATTCCAACTCCTAATTAGCCCACTTAGTAATCCAACACAACATAAACTAAAGCCTCCGTATCCATTGAACACTCAAATAGAAAGTCCCTAAGGAAGGTTGCCATACTATTTGTCATACTAAAACCTTACTTGATTGCCATCATCAACCTCAAAATCCACATGATGGAAGAAAGTGTTCTAACCAATTTTGATATTTCTCCATAAACTACATCCATACATCCTTCTACTGGCTTTTGTACACCTTCTTCCCCCTTCTTCTCCATATTTGGATGACATATTATGCGACGCCACAGGTGTGTAACTTCATGTCCATAGCGCCATAACCATATTCCCCAAAAGTTACTGCAATTCCTCAATAAGCATTAGCTCTCCTCCTACTACCAGCATTTCAAATTTACTTAATTCGCAAACTTGTTACCGTCTCAAAGCAAATGAAAAAACACAATAAATATAGAAGATATGTAGAATTTACCTCACAAAGAATAACCTCCATTCTATCACAATAAATAAATATAGAAGGTATAATCAACAAAATGAAGATGCTTGATAAATTGTGTTTGTATATATATATATATATATATATATATATATATATATAACTGGTTGATTTGAATATGAAAAAATTTGTCTAAATTGTCTACATGTATTTATGAATCACTAGATAAAACATATATCAATTTTTCAAAACCGGTACCGCCTCAAAACAAATGAAAAAACACCATAAATATTGAAGACGTGTAGAATTTGCCTCACAAAGAATGAGGGTATAATCAACAAAAAGAAGATGCTTGATAAATTTATTATATACAAATTTTTTTTTTGAGAAACTATTTATTATATATAATTGATTGATCTAAGTATGACAAAATTTGTCTATAAATTGACTACATATATTTATGAGTCACTATTTATGTCTAAAGCAAATAGTCAAAATTTGTCTATAATTTTCTGAGTGTGATCCTTGACTCCCATTGTCATGGATCGAGGGTAATCTCTTTTGATTCTTCCTTTATTTGATGGCACTAATTATGTATACTGGAAAGTTCGTATGAAATATTTTTGCAGGCTCTAGGTGAACAGGTATGGTAAGCTGTTGAAGTTGGCTAGATTAAGCCAAAGGAAGCACTGATGGATTGGGATGAAGCAACAATCAAAGTGGCAAATTTCAATAGTAGGGCCTTGAATGCTTTGTTTTGTTGGGTGACCAATGAGTAATTCAAGAAAATGTCATCCATAGAAGTTGCCAAGGAAGCATGGACCATTCTTGAGACCACCTATGAAGGTACCAATGTAGTAAAGATAGTGAAGCTTCAAAGACTCATTAGTAGTTTTGAAGAAATAAGGATGAAGGAGGATGAGACCTTTAATGAGTTCTATGCTAAACTCAAGGATATTATAACTTCTGCCTTCAACCTTGGAGAATCTATTGTGGAATCCAAAATTGTTAGGAAAATCCTTAGGTCCCTACCTAAAAGATTCCATGCCAAGATCATTGCCATCAAAGAAGTAAAGGACATTGATCAAATTCCTTTGACTGAGCTTGTAAGAAACCTTTAAACCTATGAGATGGGATTAGGTTAAATGGGAAAAGGTGGAAAGAGTAGAAACTTGGCTCTTAAGGGTATAGAGGAATAGATCAATGACTCTGAAGATGAAGATGAAAGTGTAGATAAAGATGAAGATAATGATGAGGATGAGGATCTAACCTTCATAGCTGATAAGATTATCAAGCTTCTTCAATTTAGGAAAAAGGATAAGGACAAACCTCCTAGGAAATCTAAATTTTCTAGGAAGGGCAAGAATGAGAAACCCCTTATCCAGTGTCATGAGTGCAAAATTTTTGGTCATATAAGGATAGAGTTCCCAAACTACCTTATGAAAGAAAAGACCACGAAGTCAAAAGATAAAGGGTTGGTTGCTACCTAGAGTGATACTGAGAATGACTCTTCTGATGAGTATGTGGATGAATGTGGTCACTTTATGGCTTTTGCTGCCACAACCGATAAGGTGATTGTGGAGAGTGCTAGTGACAGTGAGGATTCTTCTAATGATGAAGTACCCAAGAAGTTGACTCTTTAGGAAGCCTATGATAAGCTATGCACTAAATTTATAAAATCTAAAAAGGTTTCTCATCTTTGTAGAAAAGAGCTTAATGAGGTAAAAACTGAAAAAACTGATTTGTTAGTCAAACTAGATGAGACTATAAGGTTAGTTGAGACTCTTGTTATGGAGAACACCTTATTAGAAGAGAAGGTCAAGAATCTCGAGGTTGAGCTTAGTCAAGTTAGAACTCAAATAGATAGGATGTCTAGTGCAAAAATTGATGAGGTATTGAGTGCTTAAAAGCATAGTTCTGATAAAACTAGCTTAGGATATGCTGTTTCATCTGGCCCCTCATCTTCCACGGCTTCTGGATCAAAGACTATCTTTGTGCCCCAATCTGAGAAAGGTGATAAATGTATGAAATTCAAAACTGGTTTGGCTAATTCTAAATCCTTTGTTAGACCTCATGTTTGTCACCATTGTGATGTTTCTGGACACATTCATCCTAATTGCTTTAAGTTGTATCCTAAAAAACAAGTGTCCAAATGGTCATAGGTTTCTTCTCAAGGACCTACACCTTTGTTTGGAGAGTTATTAAAAATTTTGAGCTTTTTAACTCAATTTCAAGAGAATTCTAATTCTTCTATGTCCTTTAGTAGACATACTAGGACACGTGCCTTTTCATCTTCAAGGTCAAAGTTTTGTGCTGTGTGGGAGAGAAAGGAGCGTAAGACTTAATTGTCTTTTTTGTTGTCATCTGCTTTAATTCTTTCTATCTAAAGTAGGACTTTCTTCCTTGATTTCTTATCTGCTTTTGGAATCATGCTTTCATGCATCTGCATCTATCTTCATATTTTCATGTTGTTTGTCTGTTTTTATTTGGTTGTTTAGTCTTTATTTTGTTTTGTTTTCAAAATAAATAAAAAAATTTGAAAGAAATCAGAAAAATACAAAAACAGTGTATGTTTGTGTACATTGGTACTTATGTACCTTGAATTGCCATTGAAACAAAATTTTCTAAATTTTGTATCTTCTGTAGCTTGTATGAGCATCTCAATGCACAACTAAGCAAGTGAGTTTTGTGGCTCGTGTTTGTGATTAGTACAATTAAGTAATCTCTTATATTTAACACTCATATAATTCTTTTTGACGGGAAGGACTAAAAATTCTTAAGAGAAAAGCATATATAATCATCTCACCATTGTTGCACGTCAATCATGAAATGTCATATGTATGCTCTAGCATAGCAAAAATGCAATGTTAATGACATCTGCATGCTTCGGCATAGCAAAAGTACAATGTCAAAAGTTTAACATAATTGAATATTTATTTTCTCTCTCTTATATGCCCATGCATGATATGCTCAAAAAAAATATATATATATATGCAAAGAAAAATAAAAAAGCAAAAAGAATCAAAATTGCTTTTAAATATGGTTGCAAGCGTGTCTCTAGGAAATGTAAGAGTTATAGGATGTATCTCAAAGGTGATAGTCTCCATCAAGCAGTTATAATTGTGTGTGAGTTAAATTGATTTTTTCATATCTCAAATTGTCATAACATGTAGACACTTATGCAATTTTGCGATGTCTTTCACACACAACATGTAAAATTCTTTGCCACTTTTGATACATGTGTAGATACAATGTAATTTGGTCATCATAAGGAATATATGTGTTAATGTATACTCATTAAAATGTCTTGACTTGTTTTTGAAATATAAAATCGGTTAGACTTGTTTAGTGTGTGTGTGTGTGTTTGGATCCTAAATGCTTTACATTTTTCTTGTTGAGAGATGTTTTTAAGAGCTTAAAATGTTGTTTGGATCTTTGGTTGAGTAATTTGCTTGATTGCATTCAGTTCTGTGTTTTTCTCCCTTTTGAAAAACTGTTTTTTATCAAGCTCGACAACTTCTCGATAGATTCTCTTCTATCGAGCCCCTCTTTCTTCTTTTCTCAACAAAATTTAGTGCAATTTCGATCCATCGAAACTTTCTGGAATTTGTCTAGATAGCTACTCAATCCATCAAGAAACTTTCTATCTGGCTGATAGATCCTTGACAGATTCTCGATCCATCGAGGTTGGCTTCTGCTCGACAGCTTCTCGATCTATCGAGACCTTCTTGCATGCATTGTTTTTTCACATGTCTTGCATCTTTCTATTATCTTGTCATCCGTAGCATCTTATTTCATTACATTCATGCATATATATGAATTCTTTGTGCCCCCTTAATAATTTTTTATCATCTTTATGTTTCTCGAGTGAAGTTTTATAGTTTCTTGTACCCTTTGTCAATCATGACAAAAAGGGGGAGAAAATGTGATTTCTTTTTAAGATTCTACATGTTAGGGGGAGAAATATATGCCTTTATAAGGGGGAGTTGTGTTTCATCTTGTTAGAGGGAGTGATTACCTTCTTGTTGTTTTAGGAGCTTTTTTTTAGGTTCTTGTACACCGGTCTTGTGACCATTTTTACATACATTATGCTTATCTTTGATATATATATATATATATGATGTATGTCTTCTTCACCTATCTCTACATGTGTTGTTTCTTTTCTCTCTTTATACACATTTTTCTTCATGTATGCAATCTTTATTTTTGTTTCACACATGATGCCATATTGAGTTTTGTTTAAGTGTTTCAGAAAAACAAATTGTTAAAGTCTACCATGCCATGAACTTTCTTTTTGCAAAGTTTTTCAAGGGTTTGTGTTAGGGTTAGATCTTATTGTACTCAACAAGTGATTATAAGTTTTGTGATTTATGACTTCTCTCATACTTCATTTGTTTGTTGTATTTTTGTTACGGATTGCCAAAAGGAGAGATTTTTAGGACATATATGGTTGAATTGGCTAATTCTTTAACAAAATGCACTTTACTTGTAATTAGGTAGATCTAGGATGAGTTTAGTACTTCAAGAAACATGTTGTTCAAGCCAAGTATTAAAACCATGAAGATTGGATGAAGAAACAGATGAAGAAAAGCTATTCATTAAAGCTGGATAGAAACTGGACAGATTCTCAACAGATATCTCTATTGAGGTTTAATGATTAAAGCTCGACAGATAGCTCAATAGATATATTTATTGAGGTCTCTACAGTTGTTCGATAGAAATATCTATCGAGAATTACGAAATCAGAATTTTTAGATCTGATTTTCAGCCCAAGCTGATGTGTGTGTATAGGATTTCTTTTATCACAACCCTAGACACACACACACACACACACATATATATATAAGGCTTATTTTAAAGGCCATCACATATGAGAATACAAGGAGAACACATGCAAAAAGTGACTGAGTGCCTTATTCTCTCTGAAAGAAGCTATTGCTTCTTTGCGCCTTAAGGTTTTGTAACCAAGTGCTTCTTGATCTTCATTGTTGATGAAGTGAAAAAATTTGTAGCAAACAATCTTCCTTAAGCTGGTGTATTAGTCAAGTATTAGAATTCGTGCAAAGGAGTTAGTCACGTATTGGGATCTGTACAAAAAATGTGGCGTTCATAGATTGAAGAATTCAAAGGTTCTAAAACGGTAAAAGATTTCTACTGTAAATTCATCTATGAGGATTATAGAGTTTGTGGACAAAGGTTTTGTACTAGACCTAAAACTTCTCTTTATTATAATGGATTGCTTTTCGGGAATGTTTCTCCCCAAGTTTTTTATTGTGAAACTAGTTTGTTTCATTAGTTTTTCTAAGTCATCATATCTTGTCTTATTTATTTTTCCACTGTGCATGATATTGACTTGATATTGATGTTTGTTTTTTTTAACAAAATTTATTCGTAATAAATCTAATTAATAACTTGGGTTTAAAACTTGTTAATTCTATCAATCAGGGTTTAAATTTCCCAACAATTTTTTTAAAATTTTTTTTTCTATTGTAAATTTATATTATTAAGTGGATTATAAATATTTAAAATAGTAATTATTATTTAGATTATGAACTGTAGAGTGATTTATCTTTCTTTTTTTCTGGGTATGGTACTTTACTTTGAAGAAATCAAGTACTGGGTAAATTTTCTTTAAAACTTTTTTTTTTTTTCCTTTTGTGAATTTTATATTATTAAGTGGATTATAAATATTTAAGATAATAATTAGTATTTAGATTATGAACTATGGAGTGATTTATCTTTATCTATATCTTTTTTTCTTTTTCTTTTTGTATGGTACTTTAATTTAAGGAAATCAAGTGCTGGGTAAATTTTTTTTTTCATTTTTTTTTCTTTTGTAAATTTTATATTATTAAGTGGATTATAAATATTGAAGATAATAATTAGTATTTAGATTTTAGACTTTGAAGTGATTTATCTTTTTCTTTTTCTTTTTGTATGGTACTTTTTTTTTTCAAGAAATCAAATAGTGGGTAAATTATTTTTCACTTTTTTTTTCTTTTGTAAATTTTATATTATTAAGTGGATTATAAATATTTAAGATGTTAATTAGTATTTAGAGTGTGGAATGTGGAGTAATTTATCTTTATTTATTTTTATGATACTTTACTTTCTAGAAATCAAGTACTGGGTAATTTTTTTTTTCACTTTTCTTTTTCTTTTGTAAATTTTATATTATTAAGTGGATTATAAATATTTAAGATAGGAAATAGTATTTAGAGTGGTGATTGCGAAGTGATTTATCTTTTTTTTTTTTTTTCTTTTTCTTTTTCTTTTGTATGATACTTTCTTTTCAAAAAATCAAGTACTGGGTAATTTTTTCACTTTTTTTTCTTTTGTAAATTTTATATTATTAAGTGGATTATAAATATTTAACATAGTAATTAGTATTTAGATTGTGGACCGTGGAGTAATTTAAAAAATGTGGGAATCATCGAATGTGACAAAAGTATAGTTACATGTGATGTTGGTATTGCTCAATGTGACTGTGGAATTATCAAATGTGAGAAAAAAAATTAAAGTACAATCGAATAAAAAAGAAGAAGAAGAAGTATGATCAAATGTGATGTTGGTATTACCTTATATGACAATAGAACCATCCAATGTGAGAAAAAAATAATGGAACTACCAAATGTGACAAAAGTACAGTCACATGTAATGTTGGTACTACACAATGTGAGAATGATATCATTAAATGTGAGAAAAAAATAAGGAGACTATCGAATGCAACAAAAGTATAGTCACATGTGATGTTGGTACTGTACATTGTAAGGATGATATCATTAAATATGAGAAAAAAAATAAGGAAATTACCGAATATAACAAAAGTATAATCACATGTGATGTTAGTATTACATAATATAAAGATGATACCATCAAATATAATATTTTGATAACATGATATAACAAGTTGCCTACTAATGAATATTGTACCAAAAAGAAAGGATTATGGGAGAGTATATGGTTTTACTATGTACTATTATGACAATAATAATAACATAATAATTTTTTTCTGAAAGAAATTATGTAAAAAAAAAAAAAAATTAAAAAAAAAAAAATCACACATCAATTTAAAAGACTTGCCTAATTATATATTTATTAAAAGAAAAAAAACAGCAGGTAGGAACGCTTATCCCTATCCCACATCAACATGACATATTGGGGTGGCGCCCACAGAATCGCGATATATAAGCTCTTTTTTTGATAAGTGTGACGAGGAATCCTGCGCAGGTACAACTCCAGAGTTTAGAATCATCGTTTACTCCGAGTCCAACTTCAACTTGTACCCTTTTTTTTTTTTCTTTTTCTTTTCATCGTATTCTTTTGCCTTTTTTCCCTTTCTTTTTAGAAACCTTAATTATTATTATCATTATCATCAGCATCTATTGCAGAAGACAATTCACCAAGCCTTGTGCAATTTTCCCCATCCATTAAAGAAAGTATGTGTCCCAATTTTTGTTCTATTTTTTTGGCACAAGTTTCCTATGTTTGCTTTGTCTTCTCAAGGTTTCTAAGCTAACTTGCTTTCTAAGTCCTGTTCTAGTTTGCTTGCTATTGGTACAAGTTATTCTTTCATGGGGTTTATTCAATTTACTCTGTGGGGCTCTTGACACGGTAAAGTTGGTAACTTGGATACCCAATATCCTTTTTTGTTTGTTTGTTTGTTTGTTTGGTAATCGTTGAAGAAAGAAAAAAAAAAGAGAGAGGATGAAGTCATGAAACTGTGTCTTCTCTGTTCTATTTTATCAATAATCGCCATAGCTGTCATGGTAGTTTGTTGTCATCGTCATAGCAATCATCTTTTTATTTCCATCCAATTGTATTGTATGTTCTTCTTAGCAGGTAACTTATTTTGCTATGCAGATTTAATGATTAGACAAGGGCTCAATTAATATTTTTGTGTTTTCACACAACCAAATACAAATATGAGGAGAGAATTCTATTAAAACTCATGAAATCACATGTCAGGCTGAGGCTAGTTTCTTTGGAAGGTTGAAGATTCAGAGGCTAGCAGCAATATGTACACTCAATGGAACATCCCCACATCAATATAGTGTTTTTGTTGATGTGCTCTGTTTTGTTGCAGTTTCAATCTGAATTTTGCTTCCTTTAAGTAAAACAAGAATTTTGTTCCCCTGTGGCTTAACTAGCGTTCAATAGAAACTCTTTCCCAACCAAAAAAAAGTGATCAAAACTTCCATGTGGAAGTCTGGAAGAACAAATTTGAATTTTCTTCCAAGTTATACAAATTAGCTTATATATCTTTGTAATATAATTTGAGGATTCAATTTCTAGGAAAATTGTCCCAAAAAATACATGGAAACCTAATCGATTGAAGTTGTTGGATGGCTCATCTTGGCATAGTTTATTCTCTTATTCCACAGTTGATTTTGTATTTCAAGAAATTCCCTTTCTTCTTAGCTGTCCTTTGATTAATATTGCTAAATTTATCTGAATATTGCTGATGACAATAATACCTTGCAGAAGTCTAAGTTGCTGCCAAAATTGAAGCCTTATGATGGCTTGTATTTGTAGTTGCTTTCAAGACAAGGATCCTGAAGAAATTTTAGATGCATCCAGTCATAGAAACATCAGCCATCATAATTCCCCTATTCATAACTTCTTTGACAAGGTATGTGTATTAGATTGCCTCAACATTTCCAATTGTTACTAGAGGACCTCTTTCAGCTTTTTTCATGAAGTACCTGTCTTGCATTAAGAGCCTTTACTTTTTTAATTGCTAGCACACTACTTCTTGTAGCTCACTTCAAAGTTGTACTACTCGGTGCTTTTTTATAATGGACAAAGTTTGGCTCCAAATTGGTTTGAAACTATCTTTTCCTACTTATTACGTGACGATTTATAAGGCTATCCAAGTGTATTATTTAAACAAGTCACATAACTCACAAAAAAAGTCGTGACTAAAATTACACATGAATGGGTTCTTCATTTGCCACGTAATGGGTTGGAGCAAAATAGCTCAAAACCAATTTGGAGCCAAACTTTTTTCTTTTATAATTTAAGAGGCGAGTGAGAGGTGGCTGATTGTTGGTGCTACTGAAGCTGTTTACTTTGGTTTATTCCAATCATGATAATAATTATCTACACATCTTAGCTATTGTTCAGTAACTATGAGTGACTCATCCATTTATCTCTATAAACCATACTCAATCATAATGGAGCAGAATATATGTCAGTAAATGCAACCAGTGATACAGTCCTGACAATTATTTGAATTGCTGGTCATATTTGCATCTATCTAAAGCTTAAACCTTCTTTTCTTTCTAACAACATTTTGTTCTCATTTGTAAAATAAATAAATAAGGAAACACAACCTCCGAGGACTGGCACTAATGCTGTTAACCTCTCATCTTGCTTGCTTGGTTTTGATGTGAGTTTGTTAGCATTGACTACCATCTAATTCTGTAAAGTTTGTATCAGATTTGCAAATGTTATATCCTCAAAGTACCCAGTTTCTTTGACTAGTTTATGCTACTTCCTTAAGCAATGTAGGGGTCTGATCAA
Source organism: Quercus parvula (assembly GCA_030820535.1). Classification (NCBI taxonomy): domain Eukaryota; kingdom Viridiplantae; phylum Streptophyta; class Magnoliopsida; order Fagales; family Fagaceae; genus Quercus; species Quercus parvula. The sequence goes on along the minus strand of JAUAME010000005.1, from coordinate 61,933,785 downwards.
AGGATGAATATCTTAATGACCCTAAGGAACTTATTTCACTTTTACAAACTGTAAAAATTCACTCAAACTAGCTACATAATCTCTTGAAATGAAATTTTTTTAAGTAGCAGCCTTGCAGGGGTTAGTTATTTTTACAATTTGAAAGGATTACCACTCCTGAGTGAACTACTTCCCACTTAAGTTCTTCAGAGGAATGCTGTCATCCTGTGTCATGGTGTCTGGGTTGTAGTTTTGCTTGAAGCATGTTGTAGTTTTGTTTATTAATGTCTAGTCCTTCTGTGACAACCAGAAGTGTGTAATTATGTCACAACTTTTTCTGTAGATGTGCAAGTTAATTTTCATTAAATTATTTTGTCATTTCAACTTAAACTTGAAATTAGTGACAGGAAATTTACCTCCTAAGTAATTTCCCATTATCTACAGTATGCATCTTTCTTCTGCAATGGGCAAATGAATGCCCCCCCTTCGTCCCATCAGGAGGTAGCTTCTTCAACTCCAAATGGGGCACCTGAAACTATTTTATCTCCTCCTACAACTTTGGCATTTCATTCTGATTTGAGACAAGCCAATTTGCAACGGGATGGACTTGTAACAGGACACCAAAAAGGTGCAGGCGTTTTGCACAGTGAAACAGAACTCAGAGGTAATAGTATTCAAATTGGCCAAGACCTTATAACTCAGTCAGATTGTGGAGAGAAATCAAAAAAATGTCACTCAGAGTCTCCAAAGAAGATATCATTGAAAAATAGAGAAGCTGGATATGTTTATGACCATGCATTACAAGAAGAGGAGGATGTTTGTCCTACATGTCTTGAAGGTAACCATTTTTGATAGAGAACCTTATTCAGGCGTGGTAATTATGGTCTCTTGTCCTGATTTGTTTGTCCAACTTCTGAACAGGATTGCTATTTCATTTAGCTAGAGGATAGAAACTTAAAAGTTTTTTGTCAAAGAATATTTGCTGTTCCGGTTTTCATTTTAACTCTTACTATGATCCTTCTGTTGACAGAATACACTCCTGAAAATCCTAAGATTGTGACACATTGTTCTCACCATTACCACCTTAGTTGTATATATGAATGGATGGAGAGAAGCGAAACCTGTCCAGTTTGTTGCCAGGTAAACAATTTCTTCATCATACTTTTCTCAGTAGGATGGCGGGTTTCTTAAATAAGAGTCATCACTAAACTGTTAATAACTAGAAAAAAAGAAAAAGAAAAAGGAAGGATATTTGTTCCTTCTATAATCCTTTTGCCTCTTCCCCACATGATCAGTAAAGCGCCATAACTTACATTGCAATTAACTATCTATGAACTGGTCCTGTAGGCGTTGACATTTGATGAAACAACGTAATCTCAAATTGCTTACGGCATGTAAAGAGTGACGATGAAGCTACAATTGCCGAAGCAAATGATGTTAAGCAGAGTTTATTATAAGTTCTCATCATCAACATCGATGTGAGAGACAGAATAGGATCCGAAAATTCTAAATACGTGCATTCTAAGAGATTCCCTCTATCTCATGTTAAATTCATTTGTTCAGTTGTTCCTGTTGACTGGATGGGCTGAAATACCTTTTTTTTTTTTTTTTTTTTTTCCTGAATTCTTTTTAGCACCCCTAATGTTTATTGTACATGACTTCTACTATTGGAAGTCCTGGTGATTTTTGAAGAAGCTAACCTATGTATATGTGGATTGATAAATAATTGTTGTGATGAAAGTTTCTTCAACTGTTGTTTTGGTTGGAAATCAAAATCTTTCAACCAAGGCGCCCAACAATTAGAAGGAAACATCAGTAACAACTAACAACACAAGCAAATTGTGTGGCTCATTCCCAGCGGGCTTCTACGTTGGCAATCAAAGATTTGTGATTTTGACTTGACCACCTTCATATGAGATTAATGTAAAACTCTGCTAGAATGAAAGTTGTAGGGAAAAGATGAACATATGAAATTTTCAACTAGGCACTGCAAGTGCCCGCCAAATGAGACATGGCAAGCCTTGAAATCAGACTAGTGGCAGACTTTCAAAGGGGAAAATTATTAAACCAAAAATGCTAAAACTACAAAAAATTACACGATTTTAGCCGCAACTTGCCACATGGCAAGTTGTGAGTGGTGGAAGTGTGGACCCACACCACTCTTTCTCCACTACTCACAACTTGCCACATGATAAGTCGTGGCAAAAATTGTGAAATCTTTTATGGTCTTAGCTTTGTTCATCTTAGACTCCTGAAGTATTGGGTGGTTATTTATTTATATATTATTTTTATTGATATAGGGTATCATGTTAACTTTATTCTTAAAATACCTAATAATTACTCTTCTTTAAAGACTTAGGTTGGCACATGGTGATTGGAAAGCAGATGTGGTCGACCTTGACTAATTTGTTGAGAGCTAACAAAAAAAATAAAAAATAAAATGGAACTAAGTTTTTTTGTTGTTTTTTTTTTTGTTTTGTTTTGGGTTTTTGGACAAGTTAGGTTTTGTTGGTTTTGGATAAGTTAGGTTTTAGGAGTAGTTTTTTCCAAGTTTTCCTTGAGTAGAGATGACAATTTTGCTCCATACTACTCCAACCCCACCCCCAATTTGTCCCAGTGGTGGGGCAGGGCAAGGACAAATTTAAGTACACACACAAATATCCTTTATTTTATTTATATTTCAAATATACCTCAAGTATGCTTATTAACTTATATTATTAAGTATTAAAATGCTTGGATATTAAGAATTTTTTTAATTGTCTTGTTAAGTACTTTGGTTTATATTATTGAGTTACTTAGTAAAGAATAATTTGATTTAGTGTGATCAATATATTTTTATATTATTGTAATAGGTTGGGGTGGGGTCATGCAAGGCAAGGCAACGCCCTGTGAGGTGCCGTGGGGCCGAGCAACTTGCTTTGATACGAAACGGGGCAAGGTGGGGCAATTACCTGTGGATTAGGGGTAGAGTACCCATGATCTAGCTTTGCTCTACTTCATTGTCATTCCTACAATCCTTGAGGCAAGACTCTCACTTTTCTTAATACTAGTCACAGATTTGTGCAATGCTGAAAAATTTGATGATTTGTTTTTGTTAAGTGAAAAAATCAAAATAGTCAATGAGACTTATTAGTGTTAGTCCCAAACCATTCTTAAAATGATGTGATTATTTTCTAACAAAATATAATTGATACAATATACTAGATTTTCTAAATAAAGCTATGTATATTTGTTGTTTAAAAGTAATTTAAATCTTGCAAGATTTTTCTACATTCAATTATTATATAAGACGAGATATTTTATAAATAATGTAATAAATGGTTAGAATTTGTTTTTAATACTCATTACAAACAATTTATCTTCTATACATCTTGAATAATGTAAACATGAGACAAATATAAGTAAATCTATACTTATATTAGAAAAAAAAAAAAAAAGACTATAATAAGATATAAGAAAAATATAATTTTATCAAAAACCTATCAATATTATGATTATAATGTGACGTAATTGTCAATTAAGTAGCTCCTCTTTCTACACAAACCTCTCCTCTCAAAGCATTGTCAAAGTAGAACGAAATTGCTGAAGCGGATAAAATGGGCCGAAATGGACAAAATAAACTGAAATGGACCTAATAGGACCAAAATAAATGAAATGGACCAAATGGAGCAAACCTGATTGAATTAGACCAAAATGGACCGAATTAGACTGAAATGGATTGCATAAAATGAACCGAATTGGACTAAAGAGACCAAAGTGGACTGAAATACCATACGGATGGTTTCTAAAATAAAAATAAAAACTATAAAAGAGCGTAATAATACTAAATGTTACGTTTCAATTTTTAGATATTATATCCCTGAATTTCAAAGTTGGATCTCACCCATGCTCATTGATCTGTATTTTATGTCCATCTAATGGCAGCCACGTCAGTGAACGTTCAGTGATTGCATTGTGATGTGATGTCAATGAAACCATCAATGGCAGCCACGTCAGTGAACATATCTAGGAACTTCTCCTTTTTTTCGCTTAAAACATGTCTAGGAACTTAAGTAGATTAGAATTAGATACATACATTAATTGTATGGATTTGGTGAATGGTGAAGGCAGTATTTTCACATACGTTATGAAGTTTCACTCTTCATTACTTGCAGACTTCTTTTTTTGAGAGGAGGAACTTGTACACTTTGTTTAGTTGTTGCACTGCATTGTTAATAAAATATTGGAGCCAAAATGGGCATTTGTCCATTTCTTCAAAATTTTCCAACAAAATGTCATTGTTCTAAAACTATCTAGCAAAATGTCCATTGTTCTAAAATCGAGTTTCAATTAAAAACTCGATTTTTAGAAAATCGAGTTATGTGAAATCAAACTTAAAAAAAAAATAATAATAAATACACGGAACTTGAGTTCCATGTAAAATTTCTCACATTACTTGATTTTTTAAAAGTCAAGTTTTTCATTGAAACTTGATTTTTAAAAAATTGAGTTTCAAAACAGGGGTATTTTGCTATATCTTTTGGGCGAAAGGGGCGATGCCCATTTTGGCATGACATACTAACAAATATAAGAACTTAAATAGATTAGACATATATAATAGTTTTAGGGACAGGTGAATGGTGAGGCCAGGCCAATCAACCTTCAACATAGAAGGGGACATGCATCCAACTTGCCAACTCGATGAACCCAATCCAACACGACACACTTCAAATTTGCTTTTTGTGAATTGATAAGTTGAGTCTCTCTCTCTCTCTCTCTCTCTCTCTCTCTCTCTCTCTCTCTTTTTTTTTGCACTCAAGTTGGATTGGGTTCGAGTAGTTAAGATTTTCAATTCAAATAATCTGACACAATTCATGCCATTGATTTTTTTTTTAAATATATATTTATTTTTCTTAGATTGTATATTAAATGGGTTGAAATGGATTGCGTTGTATTAACCTATGTAATTAATGGGTTGTGTTAAGGTTGAGAGGGTTTGACACGATTAGTCATTCCTAATATATAAAGATGAGTTTAAGTTACACTTGGTGTAACTCTAAAGAGTTACACCTTTTTTTTTTTTTTTTTTTTTAAACCATTGGATTTAAGTAAATTTAGCGATAAAAAAAAAAAAAAAAAAAACCCTCACTAATGCTAATATTCTAATTGATCTCATTTATTATCCCATATTTAATACATTCCATACTTATTTCTAAACCCAAAAAATTTATAACTCTCTCTCTCTCTCTCTTTGCACATTTATCTCTCTATCTCCTCCACGGCTCTTCCACCTCCACAGCCAAGTCGCCGGCAGTAAAAAAAAAGAAAAAAAGCCACAGCCGTCGTACTTTGTTAAATAACACAACTATTGCTTTTAGTTGTTCTCTATCTCTACATTTCATCAAGTTGATTTCAGAGCATTTAGTTGAAGATTGTATATATATATATATATATATATATATATATATATATATATATATATATATATATATATTTTTTTTTTTTTTGAGTTTTGAAGTTGTAATAGATGGATTGTTGTCATAAAAATTAGTAATCTGGGGTATACCTATAATGAAAATGTTTTGGAGGAAACCTATTAACAATTTTGCCCAAAACGTGTTAATGTCTCCAGGGATGGTTTTCAATGAAATACACATGTTAAAAAAAATTCGGTTTAGTTTAAATATTTTCTAGGAAAGGAAGATAAGAATTCTTTGATAAATAGTATGTTACCTTAATCATGACATTGAATTCGGTTTATAGTATATTATGGAAGATCATTATACTGAATTTTTGTTATCATGTTCATTGTGGTTTCGGATATTGTTGAGCTGAGGCTGTTCTTGTTGTTCAGAGCATGCCCGAGCTGGGCTAGGTTCTGAGTAGCTTGAAGTCTTGAAACCTTGTTTTGATGATCTGTATCAGACCAAAAGCTATTGTTGTGTAAATTGTTGTAATGAATTCGCTAGGATCAGTGGCGGAGCTAGGAATTTATATTTGGGGGGTCAAACATAAAATTAGACAATTAATTATTTTTGTGTATATATTAATTATATCCATACTAACAGTAATGTACATACAATTTAATAATCAAAACCCAAAAGTGTATTATTTCTGAATTACCATCTCCTAAACTTGTCCATGAACCTAGATTTTTCAAATTAAATTATCACCCATTAAATATAATGACTAAATTTTTTTAAAATACTAATAATTTAAAGATTTTTAAATAAAAGACAAACAATCATTCAAATTTCAATATATAAAAAAAATAGCTATAACTACAACCAAATACATGTTATATTATTTTATATATAAATTAAATGATAAAAATAATATATTTTAATCATATACATTTATGATGTTATGATACATTGATTATTTTAATATTTTAAGAACAAATAAAAATATGAGAAAGTGAGAGTAGCCTACACAGCTACACACTTGCTTTTGCATGAAGTATTTTAACCATACACATGGTTTTTACAATATTTTTATAATAATTTCACAATAAATCATAAGTGGTAAGTTATTATCAATTCTAATTTTAATCCACAACTTAAATAACATTTTTGCGCACACGTAACAGCTAATAATAACTTGCTACTTAAGATTTATTGTAAAAATATTTGTGAATGTAACATTTCTTTATTAAAATAACTCTACTATATATATATACTAATTTTTTCAAATATTTTGGGGGGGGTCAAGGCCCCCTTGGGTCCCAATGTGGCTCCGCCACTGGCTAGGATTGCACTATTGTCTTGTAAGCAACAACATTTGTTATGATGGTTATAAAGTTGCAATTGAATTGCAACAACAAAAAATGCAGTCTCTATAAAAATTTTACAAATACAAAATGATAGAAACATAATTGCTCAAACTAGAATTTTAAACTGATTTCTTCCAAAATATTTAACGTCAATGTCCGGCGGCTGTTTTTTTTTTTTTTGGGTGCTGTTAGCAACCTATTCATGGGGGTGGAAGAGTGGTGGAGGAGAAAGAGAGAGAGTTCTAGAGAGAGAAATGTGGACATAGAGAACAACTAAAAGCAATAGTTGTGTTATTCAACAAAGTCTAGCGGCTGTGGCTTTTTTTGTTGTTGTTGCTGTTGACTACCTGGCCATGGAGGTGGAAGAGCTAGCCATGGAGAAGATAGAGAGAGAAACGTGCAAAGAGAAAGAGAGAGAAAGAGAGTCAGACGTATAAATTTTTTTGGGTTTAAAAATAAGTATGGAATGTATTAAATAATGGATAATAAATGAGATCAATTATAATATTAGCATTAATGAGAGTATTTTTTTGACTGTTGGATCTACTTAAATCCAATAGTTTAAAAAAAATGTAACTCTTTAGAGTTACAACAGGTGTAACTTGAACTCATTTCATATATATATATATATATAGTTGAGATGAGTTCAAGTTACACTTGGTATAAACAATGTTACACTACTCAATATTTTTTAATTGGATGAAAATTTTGACAAATCTACTGTTAGATTACATTATCTTAATATATTCACCATGCTTGCAAAATTTCAAGGTGATCAAAGATTAATAGCCATGTCATCAATCAATTTTTTAAATTCAAGTTTTTGTTGTTCAAAATAATGTATAAAAGATGAGTTTATAGATCAAATGGTAAATAATATCCAATAGACATGAAAATTGGCATGATTGTTAAGAAAACATAGAACAAGTAATTCAACGGTGGGATTTTCAAAATATGAATTTTATAACAAGTTATTGGATGGTGTAACTTTAAGTACACCAGGTGTAATTTGAACCGAACCTCTATATATATATATATATATATAAGCCTATTTTTCTTGTTAGTAGAATACTTGGTTGCTCCTGTAAATATAGGCACAACACCAAATTACATAAATATTTGTTTTTACCTTTTCTCCTTCTCTCTCTTATTTTGGATAAGATTGCATAAAATAGAAATTTTCCAGATTTTTTTTGTTGAGAATACTAAGTATTTTAACACACACACGAAGAGAGGGGAGAGAAGGTAAAATCTTCTAGATATATACGCTTGAAAAGTACAAAATATTTATACTTGTTGTCAATAGAGAGAACAGTTCCGAAGTTCGAATTCCTTATTGGTTGAGTCCCAACAAGCAGAAAGCAATAATATTACATTTTTCATGTCATCAAAATAGGGATGAAACCACAGGTAGTACACGAGGATTAGAAACCTTAACTTTATATATATGTGTCCCATATTCAAAATGAAACCAAAGCTATATACCCAGCTAGAAGTGTCTTTCTTCTTTCACTTCATGTGGCAAAGCATCCAAGATGACATGAATAAATTGGTTCAAGAGTGAGCTCAAGCTCATTCCTCCTCACTTCTGGCGCTTCTTCATGGTGGGTGCCCCTACATCAAACATTCCAAAATAGCATATCTTAATGACACCTGCCTCAAACAAGTTCGTATCTTCTACTTTCTAATTGCAAACAATAAATTAGCCTTAGGGTTTAAGGATGAATCAATTATAATAATATTTAAATAATTAAATTCACTCTTTTTTAACAATTTAAACTTTTGGGATTAATAATAATTTTTTATGATATTAATGCAGGTGACCCTAAGTTTGAACTTATTAAAAGGGAGTTTGGACCCACATATAAAGAGGTATCAAAATAATGGCTAAATGATCAATTCACCATTTTCTAACACAACACAACACAAAACAGATATTATAGTATTATGTTTATGTAACATATAATATCAATATACTATATATCAATGGAAATTACCTTTTTTTTCTCCTAATCATTCATTTGGTCTCATATCCTAATATACTCAGATGTCTCATCTATAAAATGTTGAAAATTATAGTCTTATTCAATTTCTTTGGAGAGAGAGAGAGAGAGAGGTTAAGTTTATAGAGTAGATGTATCAATATGAAATTTAGAATGAAAGAGAATCATAGGAAATGGTGAAGGCATGTAACCCAATTTATTGGCATGACCAAGTCTCAAACTTGTAAGTGAATAGTTCTAGACAGTATCATGTAAGAGTGCATGAAGGTCTTATAGATGTAATAATTAGTATTAGGTGAGAGAAGGTTACCCAATGTTTAAACAGGGAAGTGGCTGTGGTAGCATAAATGATGATGATCCATTTGGACCATGGTTTTGCTGCTCCCATTGTGCCTGCGCCTGGACCTGCTGTGCCACAGTTTTCTCTTTCTCTTTGATCTATTTCAAAATGAGAGAAAGATTACATCATTCTCGTATTCAATAGATTAACAAAACTCCCTAATGAGCTTAATTGGTGTATTAGCTGAATTGCAATTTTTTGTACATCCAAACATAAAAAGCAGGTCACCTTATTTGCTAGAATGGTATTCTGTTCCTGTATTGCCTTCTCCTGCATATAATATATTAGCACAATGTGAGATTAATATAGATAAATTGAGATACTGAGTTTCATTTTTTTTTTTAAGTGAGTTTGACAAATACCACTCTTGGGCTATGATGTGGATGCCAATTTAGTCCTTGAACTTTCAATTTTAACAATTAATTAACCCTTTAAACATTAGGTTTATGACAAATCAAACCTTCTATTAACATTTTTCTGTTAAAACCTAATGTATTTAATAATTTGATGCACTTTTTTTTTTCTTTTTTTGAGTAAAGAGTAATACTTATTAGAACATATACAAAAATAGTAATATTAGTGTTTTAAACCGGGTTTATAATACATTACATAAACAAAATACAACTACAAAAGAATCTAACCTTTGTAGTTATAGACGGGGGTTATAAAGTGCACTTATGATAAGAATGACATTTTAAAAATCAATGTTGTGGTAGAACTATGCATGCGAATAAATTGACAACTCTTACTTTAACCTAATCTAAGTGTATATGTGTTTAAAACTTCCTTATAAAGACTTGAGCCCCGACCTTTGCCCCTCACCCTACAAGAACTTATATTTATAGAGTGATCATCATACCAAGAGTGCAGTGGTCTTAGCTAATATTTGAAGTGAAAATACTAATTGAATGTCTAATTTATCACAAATCTAAAATCTAGGGGATTAATTGTTCAAATAAAAAAAATACAACGGTACAATTAACACTCATGTCAAAGTTCAAGAGTGTTATTTGTAAAATGCCCTTCAAAAAAAGATATACTATAGTTGGTTATTCAATCTTTGTAAGAATACTTTTCTTCAAAAGGAATTCAAAATTAAAAAAATAATAACTAAAAAAAAAAAAAGAGAAAAGAAAAGGAATTTTGAAATTTATTAGTTTCTGGTAATATAAAACCAAGAAGTGGCAAAAGGCCTTGCCTTCCTCTGAAGATCTGAGATTGACTCGTACATGAGTTGGTTCTGCAAAAGAGAAAATATTTCAGTGCCAAGTAGATATAATTAACCCTAAGTGGACTATAGTCTATGGACTTCAATAAAAATAATCTAGCATACTTTTCTTGATCGAATCTGTTTAAGAGCAGTATCAAGCTGTTGTTCCAAATTTTGTAGCTGCTTGAAACTTAATGTGTCCAGATCTTCTCCCAAATAGTGCCTAAAGAGGTTTACACATTAAACAAAATAAATGTATATTAAAGAAATTAAGAACATAGTCAATGGCATGGAACTGGGCTAGTACGTACCTGTGGTTTCTTTGCAGAAGCTCAACCTTAGCCTTGAGTCTAGAATACTCCATGGTCCAGTTGCCCTGGAAGGTTTAATACACAGTGCACAAAAACAATTATTATGATCAAACATGATGATACGATAAATTATCAATTGTTTTCAAGATTTAAACTATTAAAAATAGTAAATTTAATTATTTAAATATTATTCTAACATTATTTTTCACGTGTGAGTCATGATAAACAAACAATTACTAGTGGTAATTTATTTTGATATTAGAGTAGGTGGGCTTGATCCTCCAACCTTATCTCCATTTTAATTCCTATTTTAAAAATATAAAAACCCCACATATTGAGCCACATTTATTAAAGAAAAGTTTAAACCCCCACGTAAGAAATAGTTAGAATAATGATTAAATTCACAATTTCTTAAAAAAAATTTGGAACTATTAATAATTTCTTAGGATAAGAATATGTGCAGTCAAAAATTGTACTCACAATATATACACTTCAAAATGTTCAAAAATATTATGCTCTTAGCATAATAGTACACTCACATATTTATGAATGAAATAATTATTTGGAGATTGATGGAATGACAAACCTGTAATTCAGAATCAGTAGCAACAAGCTGTCGCTCTGCATAAGAATATCTCTCATAGCGTTCAAGTATCTTCTCCATGCTATGGCATAAAGAAAAAAAGTTAATAATATCTACCACCATCACTCTACAAAAATTGTTGCTAACTAATGAATGATATGTGAAGCTTTGAAATCATTCTAAATGAAATATTAACTCAAAAGCAACCAGCCAACCACTATATTCTTCAATTCTTAACATTATAGTGACAAAGTGATCATATTGTGATGTTAAGCTACAATTTTGAATCTTAGAGAAAGCATAAGTTGCACTTGTGCTTGAATATTTATCAACCATACTTGTGCATGTGTAAAATATTGCCTTTAAAAATTTCTGAGAGTCAAAAACCTAGATTGCCGAATCATTATTCCTACGCATCTGCCAGCCTAAGTATATATCTGAAAATCAACTCTCTCATCATTGAGGAGATACCAGTTCGTTGGTAGAGTTGTAGAGGGCCCATTCCCTTGTAGCTCATTGAACTTTTGTTTTGAATTTGTTTCATGTTAAACAAAAATTCTTAAGTACAGTACTGCTATGGTTTTCACATTTGTCATGCATTTGTTCACTTCTTTCTTACGTAGATATGATAATATAGAAATCCATTCCATAAAGCAAATTGCTCAAAGAACCCCCAGAAGTAGAATTTCCTTCATAATGCCAGCTTTAACATCCACATGGCAACCGTTTAGAGTGTTTTGATTAGCTTTTTCTTGTCGGCTTATTTGCTCATATACAAGTTTTTAGCAAAAAGAAAATCCAAATTCACACATATGAACTGATATTTTGAAAATTGTAAAGCAGCAGAGACATGGACGCATCTAGAGAAACTCAAGCAAGAGGGTTGGATAAAAAACTCAAAGAAGCGCATTACCTTGCGTAAGTTTATATCATGTATATTTACAAGTTGAGTTCAACATAATTAGTTTATAGGAACAAACATAGAACTAAATTAATAAACCTATAAACTAGGCATACAATAAAATTTTCTTTCTATTTTTCTTAGTGAAATTCTATTTATATAAAAAATGTAAAAGTTAATATAGACATATAAATAATTCATAAAAGATAAAAAAATAAAAAAATAAAAAAAAGGAATCAAATTAAAGGACTTCGCTTTTTCTCCCCGAACCCCTAGCACCACACCATGAGTATCATAATCTTGCATGCTTGCTATTTCATTTAAAATATTAAGGATATTTTTATGTAACTCAGGGCTAATAAATCATCAGAATATATTAATCTTCACAATGTTAATGAAGTCCATAAGAAAATCTTTGTTAGTCACAATAAGAAAATTTCATGGTATCAACTTGCTTTAATGTTTACTATTGATTAAGGCATTGATTTCTTCTCAACGATGGCTCCAAGTCTAGAAACCCAAAAAATCCCAGTCCAATTCATTTAATTTTACAATATAAAGTAACTCAATATGTTAACTTCACCCTGGACTTCTTGAAATTTTAACAACCATGATTAAAAGAATGGTTAAAATTTTACCATGTTATCAGCCTTCAAAAAATATTAAGATGTTTCTAAAAAATAAATAAATAAAATATACATTAAGTTGCACTATTTTTTGTATTTAATTAAAATGTAGATGATGTGTTAAAATCTAAATTATTCAATTAACCACGAAGGTTATGATTTCAAGAATTCCATGATTAGTGGTGGGTTAAAGAATATATTCAAGGGCAGTCAAATTAAATATATCAATAATTTTAAAAATTACAAAATAACAAACTTACACATGTATTATATTTATTATTTTCTCATTTATAAAAAAAATTTCATCAAGTCAGTTGTATATGGTTCCAACCAAAATCGATTTCTTTTTATTAAATCATGTGTATTATCCTTTAAATTATATTAATCACAATTAATAATTTTTAAACTTTTAATTAAGGTTTTTTTTTGTTAAATAAATTAAAGATTACACATCAAAGTAAAATAATATATTAAGATATGAAATGTATACAAATCATTAATTTTAGAATAATTAAATCATAAATATCACTTTGATTAGCCTAACATATACAATTTAATATATGAGAAAAATAATAACAAATGGAAACTTTTCTCTTGTATAATGATGATAAATAAATAGAACATGTCCAAATCTTTTAACCATAAAAATCGTAGTATCTTTTCTTTAATACAGTAGGTTCCAGTTAGCTCAACTGGTAAAGTTTTTGATAGTTGTATAAGAGATTTGGACATATATATGTAATGTATTCCTAGATACAACATGAAAAAGAGTTTATTTTTTAAGAAAAATATTTATAGTAAAAAAATTTATATATATCTTCATGGAAACACACTTCAAATGCTTTTAAAGTTAATGGATTATACATGGGAAAAAATTGAGTGTTAGACATATTAATACTTTAAATGAGAAAGGAGAGTTTGTACAATTTTTAAGAAACATAAAGGGGGTCATTAAGCAAAATTCCTACCTAACTTAAAGGGGGGCCATGGTCCTCTAGGCCCCCTCCTTAATTACCCCATTATAGCCTAAAGACTCTAAAATATTATGATTGTTTTAATTAAACCATTCGAAATCTGAGAGATTAGGTTAAATTTTCTTATAATTTGAATTTTCATTAATAAACAAATTAAAGTGGGGAGGATTTTTTGTAAAAGAAAAATTAGGGTACCATGGTCTTTTAGGCCCCCTCCTTAATTACTCCATTCTCCAGAGTAATGTTAGCCGAAAAACTCTAAAAGATTATAATATTCTCCAGAGTAATGTTAGCCGAAAAACTCTAAAAGATTATAATAGTTTTATTTCAACAGAGAGAGAGAGAGAGTGTTCAGTTAATCAAGTGATAAGCACAAGTAACAGTAAAAAAAAAAAAGTGATAAGCACAAGTAGTAGTCATAAATCCTTCACACATCCGTATATTCCCCTCATAGTTGCTTAATTAGTAGGCCGAGTTTGCAAATCTGGCTATGATTAAGGCAGAGAGAGAGAGAGAGAGAGATAGAGAACAGTGAATCAAGTGATACGCGCAGGTAGTAGTCATAAATCCTTCACACATCTGTATATTCCCCACCTAGTTGCTTAATTAGAAGGCTGAGTTCGCAAATCTGGCTATGATTAAGGCAAGCATATTTTATCAATTTTTCCTAATTAAACTCTAAAATTATTTTCATATTTTTTTTGATAATTAGAAGAAATTGATTAGATAAATTAGGTGGAAAAAAAGAAGATATATTAGTAAAAGAATACCAACAACCAAGCTTTTATGGTAGGATGCCAATTAATAATGGTGTTTTGTGTGCCTTACCCTATTAGGACCTATCATAATAACAATAAGATCCCCGCCCCCCCCAAAAAAAAAAAAAAAATCCAAATGTGCAGGGCTAAGAGTTTTGCCCTATTACGATCTACCATACAAATAACAAGATAAAACAAAATCCATTATTTAAAATTAAAAAAAAAAAAAAAAATCCAAACATGAAGGGCTAAGAGTCACAAAACTTTGATATTACACTTGATCTGCAAAATGCATGCAAGTATACACAAGTTTTTTTTTTCCTTTTTTTGATAAATCTCACAAATGGTTTCAAATACAAAATCAAATCAAATCCCAGATCAGATGTTGTTGAACCAAGGTTTTTCATAAATTTCTTGAAAATTCTTTTAATTTTTTTTGGCACATACTATTATTTATTTTCTCAACCCTGATCCCAATTCAATTACAGAAAAAGAAAGAAAGAAAGAAAGAAGTATGTATGTACTTATGTACTTATTAGAGTAATATTCATAAAATTTCGTTTTGTTTGAATTTTGATAAACCGGGAAAGAGTAGTTCACTTCATATTCCGAAGTTCAAGGCTCCTTTTAGTATGATATGACATGCCTTCCAAGGCCTTTGTTTTCAGGATCCGTTTAGTGCTTCTGAAGTACTTGTTATTACCACTATTATATTAAATCACTATTATATATTTACTAATTCCAAACTGGATTATCTGAAACAATCACTGCAGTATTAGCGGTACAGCATATTTTACTTATCAAAACCATGCTAATCTGACATAAGTTATAGTACCCTATCCCAAAAATAAAGTGAGAATCTGAAGGTAAGGCAGAAGAGCATAAAAGAAAAATCAACAAAATAGAAGTTAAAGCTACATAGACGCGCAGAGATAGCTAGTAAGAAAGCACAAAGAAAGTGTAAAAGAGAAATGAAATACCATGGCAAAGAAAGAAAGAAAGAAAATCAGGAAAACCCCAGATGAAAAAAAAAAAAAAAACCTTGTAGGGCACTCGTTTTTGTTTTTCTTTAGATTCATAAAAATTGAGCATATAACTAATAATATAACAGAGAAGAAGAAGAAGAAGTAATAGTAGTGAAAAACAAGCACATAACCTATGTATATATGAGTTAGAAGAAGAAGAAGAAGAGGAAGAAGAAGAAGAGTATAGTACCAAGAATCTGTGGCGTACTCAAAGAGCTTCCCTTTGTGAGAGAAGACAATCAAAGCAACCTCAGCATCACAAAGCACAGAGATCTCATGAGCTTTCTTTAAAAGCCCACCTCTCCTTTTGGAAAACGTAACCTGGCGGTTGATTTTGTTCTCTATCCTCTTCAACTGAACCCTACCCCTTCCCATTTTTCTCTTTCAAAAATCGAAAGAAAAACACGCACACCCCAAAAGAAGAAAAACAAAACCACCTGAAACTGAAAGAGAGAGAGAGAGAGAGAGAATTATTAATGGGTATTTCTTCTTCTTGCCAAATGTGAAGGTATTTGAGAAAGCATGGTTGTATATATATAGAAATAGTAATGGTTACGGAAATTTGACAGAAAAAGTGGTTTTTAAGTGAGTGGTTTATGAAAAAAACCAGGGTGGTTTTTGCAGTGTTTGTTGTCGACTTCTGATTGGTTGGAGTGTACTGTCTAGTCGTTGTGTCTGGTCTAGAAACCACATCATTCTTTTGTATTAGGGGTATACTCTCTAGACTCTAGGCTCTACTCACTAATAATTTTCTCAAAAAAAAAAAAAAAAAAAAAAACCCTCTACTCAGTACTCACCACTTATTACACTGCTCACTAGTGTAAAAATAAAGAAGGATTTGTACGGACTTTACAGCATCATAATACTGATGCCTATTTATGCTTATATTTTGTTGACGGCGCCTCTTGTGGTCTTTGGCAACATTCATTGAGATGGCCAAGTGGCTCTCTCTCTCTCTCTCAACTCGAAGGATTAGGGCACTAGGTTTTCTTTTTATATTTATTTACTTCTGTCAATTTTTTGTTACTTCTATATCTGGCTATATAGCATTATGTTACTCCAAAAGTTATAACTTAAAATGAATATTTGGTTTGTATGTTTGAGAATGCAATTATGAAAATTTTGTGAATAATTTTTAAGGTTAAATATATGTTTTTCTTTTTTTCTTCACTGTTTAAAAAAAGAAAAAGAAAAAGAAAAGAGAAAGTATATGGGGATGATATAACTCAAAGACATATTTTTAGAAAAATTAAAATTAACAACTTGTTTGGTAAAGAAATAAATAAATTAAACACAAAACCAGTAATATTTTTAATCAACCTTTCAATTTCATTGCCAACCAACAACCAATAATTGCCCACAAAAAACCAACACGTACCGCTGCAACATGGCACAATATATACAAGCCACTATCAAACTTCACCCCATATACCAAATCCAAGGACATATCTGCTTTGTCAAAGACGCACATCTTTCTATTTTCCCAATAGAAGGTTTTCCATTGCCTAAGAGATCTCTCAAAAGTCTGTATATTTATTAAATTGAGCTCTGAAGATATCTGTTTGACCCCGAATTAAAAATGTGCAGTGGATTATTCAATTAATATCTAATTATGCCAATTATTTAATCTTTGTTTTAGCAAATTAAACAATATATTCAGCAGTCACCAATCACAAAGCAATAAAAAAATTAAGGAATGCACATGTAATATGGTGACGAAGTAGAAAATCTAAAGAAAATGTTTCCAAGAGAAAAATCATTACAAGGGAAACATTCTGTTAGGGTTAAATTTTCTATATAATTGGCTAATCTTTTGACAAAACACACTTTACTTGTAATTAAGTAGATCTAAGTTGGGTTTAATGTATCAAGAAGTATGTTGTTCAAACATATCAAATGGTATCATTAAAGACATGAAGTTTGATCCAAGAAACAAAAGAAGAAAAGTTATTTCATTAAAACTCGACACTAGCTGCTATCGAGGATTAATGAAGAAGCTCAACACAAACTCGACACAAGCTCGATCTATCGAGAATTACGATTTTAGAATTCTCATATATGAAATTCGGCCCATGATGACTTGAATTATTAGGGTTTCTCTCTCTACAACCCTAGTCATATAAAGGGCTTAATTTTAAAAGTTATCAAGTATGAAAATAGAGACTCAGAACTCATATACTCTGTGTGAAGGTACTGCATTTGTATGTTTCAGGATTTTGTAACCAAGTGCTTCCTGATCTTCATCGTTTATGAAGTGAAGAATTTTGCAGCCAACAACAATTAATCAGGTTGCTAGAGTTAGTCACGTACTGGGATCCATGCAAATAAGTTAGTCATAGATTGAAGATTTGTGCAAAGCGAAGAATTCTGCTACAAGATCAAGTTCAATTGGGTATTGAAACAAATGTTCAATTGTAGGTTGGTATTTTGGGATAGACCAGGGTAGTGGTAATTAAGATTCCTCATACTTATAACTGCTTGATTATTGATTAGTGGATTCTTGGGAGTGGTGACTTGAAATTCATCCGGTGGGGGTTTTGCCTTGTAAAAGTTTTTCCCCATTTGTTAACAAATCACCATATTATTTATTTTTTGCTGCATATTAGTTATTTGGTGATTTGTTATTGCCTCCATGATTTACATGTAATTTGACCTAATTAATCAACTTGGGTAATTGAATTAATTAACCGAGGTCAATCTATTTAAACCCAACACCTTCCCCCAATGAAGAAATTCATTATAATACGAGAATGTTTACGATCTGAATTAAAACCTTTAACTGTAGACTCTATCCGGTACATGAAACTTCCTATAGAAGCCTTCTATGGTTTTAAAATTTCTGAACTCTTACTAATATGGATGCCTTCATTGATAACATATCCTCACTTCAAGACCGGAACATCTTATTGATTCCAAGAACCTCTTAAATATTTTTTTCACCGTAGTAACATACTAGGATTCTGTAATTTCAACCTTCGATCACACAATTATAGCAACCCCATATATATTGTATATCTCTCAATGATTCAATCTACACTCACGGGTTGTGGAAAATTGTAGGCTTGAATATTGTCTGATTAGGTATAGGACAATTTATAGCCTCTAGAGGCTATATATTGTCCAATACCTAATCAAGTCAAGTATAAACTGTATAATAGTGTCTTAATTTCATACTTAATGTAAGCAGTGAAAGAAAACAGCAGATTTCAGGAACTAAAACATGGCAATCCCAATTCTTGAACGATCGAGCCTCAATCGAGGTCCTGTCAAACTTTGATCAATTGGAGAGTGATTGAAGGACAGTCAAATCTTCACAGATTGCCTTTCTTGAGTTTCTTCTTATACAACTGATCCTGAACTTCAATGAACACGTTACCTATCTTTAATACTCCTTCAAGCAAGACTTTCAAGGCTAAGGACTATCGTACCAAGAGCATTTAAGCCTAAATAGAAAATAATTTCCTATGCTTTTTTAATTTGAAAACTTAAAGTGATTTCCATGATAACAACAGAATTTTGTAACCCTTGTCAATGTCTTCAATCAGAGCCGGCAGTTAGAGCATCCACAGCAGTGGAGCTAAATTTTTAGCAATTTAGCTCCACCAAAAGTTACTTTATCTATTTTACATACACACACGCTGCAGCAGTGGATCTATTTTAGCTTTCAACGTAATAAAATAATATAAACATCACAATAAAATATTATAACCACTACAATAAAATAATATATTCTACTACCAAAAAAATATTACACCACCAACCTCAACCACCTCTACCATTAACCACAGGCACAACCACCACCACCACCACCGCCACCACCACCACTACCGGCAGTCCACAGCAAAAAAAAAAAAAAAAAAAAACCCACAACGAGCACAAGCCCACTGCCACAAACACAAACACAAGCCCACTTGCCCACAACAGATCGGAAAACACAAACATAAACCCACATCGGCCCTGGGCATGAGGTAGCAGAGAGAGGGTGGAGCTCGGAGGTTCGGCCTTTGAGGTGGAGAACGCAAAGAGTGGTCGGCGCTGGACTGGACTTCGGTCGGCGCTGGGCTGGGCTTCGATCGGCGCTGGGCAGTGAGGAGTGGTCGGCGCTGAGCTTCGGAGCAACGGACTGAGTAGAGAGGCCAGTCTGATTAAAATGGAGGACTGGAAGAGGAAGAAAGAAGAGAAGCCGGAGAGAGAGAGAAAAAGAAAAAGGAAAAAATATTTTTTTAATAGAAGAGGAGAGAGAAATTTAATAAAATAATATTTTTTCTTTTAGATGTTATGAACAGTGCACATCTATTTATAGATGTGCACTGTAGCAATGGAGCTAAATTTTTTAGATTTAGCTCCACTGCTGCAGCAAGGTTTTTGTATTTGTGGAGCTAAATTTTAGCATTATAGCATTATAGCTACACTGCTGCAAATGCTCTTAGAGGCCTAAAGTTATAACTTTATATGAGCCGTTTTTTATATTTAAATATCATTTAAACAATATTTGGTAAATGTTCTCACTTCTATATTATAATATTTTATATTTAAATCCATTGTTCTTATTTTTAAAATCCACTAATTCACTTAATGATGATTGGTTTGAATTGCTAGTAATCCCTAATTTTTTTGGGAAATACTAAAAGTCTAAAACTACCAACAAAAAAAAAACATTACTACAAAACACTTACAAACTGATGTAGTAATTAATGTGATTGGTAACACATCAAAAAGATAATAAATGAGCATTTAAATTACTTTTTGTGATTGGTAACATATCAATTTATAAACTTGTAGTATTTTTAGTACCACTCTATTTTTTGGACCTTTTATGAGTTTGCTGTTCTATCAAGTTTACTGTTCTATTTTTTATGGAACTCGAGTTCCCGGAACTCGAGCTACATAAAATATTGGTGGTTATTTTTCATAGACTTGAGTTACATAACAAACTCAAGTTTCAAAAAATTGGTAGATCCCTAATTATTTTGTAAATAGTGGTAGATCATCAAATATTTCCAAAGATAGTTTTTGGTCATTTTATGAGTGGAGGAAAAAAAATGTTTAATTAAAAAATATCACTTATATATTGACCCATATTTAGGGGGCCTT
Organism: Quercus parvula; assembly: GCA_030820535.1. Classification (NCBI taxonomy): domain Eukaryota; kingdom Viridiplantae; phylum Streptophyta; class Magnoliopsida; order Fagales; family Fagaceae; genus Quercus; species Quercus parvula. The sequence continues at coordinate 61,913,230 of JAUAME010000005.1, read as the reverse complement.
GCTCTAGTATAGGAGCCCTAGGCCATAACCTAAGTGGCTTGGGCTTAAGGTCAGCCTTGAGTTCACTGACATACTAAAGTTCTAAATTGGTGTAGACATGTTTGTTTGTGGTGGAGATTCCATAGGTGAGATCCAATTAAGTTCATGTAGCCCATATGATGGGAGGTAAACAAATTGTTTGCTTAGCTACACATTAAGTCGGTAGGCAAATATTTTGTAAGTATAGGTTGTTGTAAAAAAAAAAAAAAAAAAATCTATAGTGATTTTCCAGTGGGATAGGTTACATTGAAAGTATTTTTTCTTATGACAAGTTCTTCAAAAGTTTTTCATTTTGTCAACAAATCCCTATATTGATTTTTCTTCTCTTTTTAGAGTAAGTATTTTACTGTTCTTAGATTTTGATGTTATTGTTGTGGCTGCTTTATCATTATGTTCGGTAAACTGTTATTGATTAACTTGATAAGCAATCCGGTTAATAGGTCAACGGGATCAAATTAGATTTTCATGTAAGATAAGCTCATCCAAATAAGCTCCAATTTAATATATATATATATATATATATATATATATATATATTGTGAGAATGTTTGGCCCATAAGAAAACTTGAAAAAGGGATTCCTTCGTTCCCTCTATCTTTTTTTCCCCCTTCTCTTTCACCCTTTCTAACAGGAGAGGCATCTTAGGGCACCTTTCCCTTTCAAATAATTGAACAAAGTATAAAGGAAAGAACTGATGCATGCATGGCCTTGTTATAGCCCTACCTTCTTTTTTTTCTTCCTTTCCTTTTTTATGCTATTTAAGCCTCGAGCTAAATTTTATTGGAAATCCAACCCACGCCACTTTCAATTTAGTCAAGCGACCAATATTCTTTGCTCCGCCTATAAGTTCAATCATGTAAACATGCCAGTGATCAGGTGGGGATTCAAGGTAAAGGTTTGATTTATCTGGTTAAGCATAGATCAATCAAATATACCAGACGTTGACATTAGCAAAAAAAAAATTAAACTTTCATTGAATACTTCAGTTAATAGAGTAATTAAGCCACCCAAAAAAAAAAAAAAACATGAAGTAGTAAGTTCCAAGACCTGTATGGTTGAGGTCCTTTTTTTTTTTGGTGGCTACATTAAAAACACAGAGAACAAAGCAAAGAAAAGATCAACCTAGAGAGATGTCCATCTTTAAAGCACGAACTACTCTGTCCGGGAAAGTCGATAGCTACTTGTCTATGGTTGAGTTTACAAGAGTAGGAACGAGTAATTTATATATTTATTTGTAGATATAATTTTTTTATGAAAAAGGGAAAAAGAAAAAAAATGTACCATGTGATGGTGATGTTGTGGCAAAATATTAAATGGTGTTGATGATAGTGATGGTACGTTAATGGTAGTGATGTGATATATCGATGAAAGAAGTGATGTTAGGGTGGTAGTGCAATAACATTGTCATTGATAATGAAGATAATGTTGTAGTTGTGTTTGTGGTATTGAAAATTGTTTATTGGATTGAGAAAGTGAGAAAGAGAAGAGAGAAATAAAAAGCGGAAACAAAGATGTAATATGGTGCAGCCTATCTCTATAGCAAAAAGATTTAAGATACTACATAGCTCTCTACTATATAAAATTTTTATGTTATAATGAGCCTAAACTATAGACTAATATTATAATGAGCCAAAATTGGGTTTGGCTTACCTCCAGTACTTTTTTAACTGGAGGTTTTCTTTTATTTTAAATACACAATAGCAAATGGTAGTGAATTTTAATCTTTACATTTTATTTAATTAATGTGTAATGTGATAATTTCTCATTAAAACAAAATGAAATTTCAGTTAAAAAAGTACTAAAGGTAAGTCAAACCCTTCAAAATTAAGGTGAAAACTTTAAGACATCTTGAGTTTAGATTATAGGATGTGAAAGCATGAGACAAATATGGTGACATTGAACGACGATGGAGATGATGGCTAAATTGGTGGCTAAAATTAAATGATGATATCGGCAGATGAAAGCCTCGTTGGTATTCTTTAACCATTGAGGAAGGCCACTTAATTAGGTAGAAATACCATTAGTCGACCACTGAATTTCTCAAGCCACCATGAGATCTACCAAATTTGAGGAATTTTACAGATGGAGAGATAAAATGAATGATATTAAAGGCCTCCCTCTCTTCAAAAGGGGGGTAAGCAAAATAAGAATATGAAGAGAGAACACAAATAATTCTTTTGATTACAATCCTTGCTGACTTAATCATTGGAGCGACTCTGGTCATCCCCCACTAGGCCAACTGTAAACATTTTTGTGGGTTTCTTTTGTAATTTAGGGAAAGCTAATCGGTGGTGGTGGTGCTCCTTTAGCCTATTATTTTTGTGATCTTTTCATTCCTCAAGTTCACCCTCCCATACTTATATTTTTTGACAAGTCCACCATTACATTACATTATCATCCTATGCCCTTAATACTTGCAAAAATATCATGATAATCTAAAATCAATAATCATCTCTTACATAAAATTTTTAATTTTCATTTTTCAATATATTTCTTTTTGTATTTCAATATTATACTCAAAACATGAGGTTACATATCAAATAATAACATTTGATGTACACAAAATTTTGTCTGCATATTAAAAAAAAGACATATAACCTAACAGTGAGATTTTTAATTAATTTATCAAAAAATATAATATCTATAAAAAGTTATAACATATATAATTCGGTCTTGACTCTTACACACACACCAACAAATAGATACATATTCAATTAAAATAACTTAGCTTGATCTAAGATGATAATGAAATGTGACATCAATGGTACCTGTTGGTATTAATTTAAAATTTCTTGAATTATTACAAGCATGATAAGGGAACAATAAAGGGATTACATTTGCAAGGGTACTAGAACAAAAATAGGGGCCAAAGATGATAATTCTTGCGGCAGTTTTTGGTGCACGAAATGAAGGCAAGTGTCATCAAGACGGTTAGGTTCTAAATGTTTAGTTTCTATAAGTTTAGTTTGTTGGCAAATTGAGTATATAAACTTGTCTAGGTATAGATCATAGTATCTATAGGTCATATTAGACATTGCTCAAATTGCTAAAAGTTAGAATAGAAGAACAAAGAAGCTGCAGGTTTAGGAATTCGAAATATGTCAGTTTTGACCGATTGAGACTGTGCTTTGATCGATCAAACTGTGAATATGCAGAATTTAAATTAAGGCCCATCATCTATTAGCCCATCAAATGATTAAGGTTTCAGATATACTTCACTAAGTATATAAAGAAAACCCTAAGGCATGTTTTGAGAAGACTTTGAAGTTGCTCTTTTGAGATCTAAAAGGTTTTGTACCTTCTCCTTTCAAATTTACTACCGGAAATCAATTTATATATTATTAGAACCAGTAGATCTGAAGTTGCTGCATACCAGTCATCAAAGGATCTAAACTTTTAAGGGTGGACTTGAAACCGTAGACTGGAGGTCTACATTGGAGATTTAAAGTATGAACTGGAGGTTCATGTTGGAGCAAATCCATATCAAAGATGTCTGAGGATTTCAAAGCTCAGTTTGATAATCATAGTTAAGTTTACTACGAATTAAATATTCTTGACTATAAACTTCTATTTGATAGTGGATTGTTCTTCTTGGAATTGATCCCCCAAAGTTTTTTACCTTGAAACTGGTTTGTTTCACTGGTTTTTTTCATTAGTTTTCCTAAGTTATCATATTTTATGTTATTTAGATTTTCCACTACATGATATGTTTGATTTATGTTTAACCTAAGGCTTTCATAACTGACTTAATTAATAACTTGGCCATAAAATCAGGTTAAACATTGTTTGTTCAGAGATCCAAAAACTAACAAAGACAATTTACAAGTAGTATGTAAAATTGTGACAAGTGTTATATAAACCCAACAAGAGAAAGATAGATGGATAAAGGAACAATTATTAATAACTATCAAGCCACAAGTATAGATAGGGGCCAATCCTTAAAAAAAGGACACTGCACGCATCTAGAGAATTTATTTTGTTAGGGGCAATCTTTAGTGTTGGGGAATTCCATGACTACTGTGTATGCCAAAATTGAGTTGTTAATGTGTCATTGAAGATTGGATCAAGAAATAGCTAAACAATGCAAGATACAACTCTAGTGTTCAAGTCCGTTAGAGTTCAACTAACCCTCAATTGTTGTTCGATAGATCGAAGTTTCGGCAGCCTTTCGATCATTGCTATCAATCGAAGATGTTTTTGTTGATTTTAAAATATCTATTATCATAGTGGATTTTCTTATTTGGAGAAGGTTTCTTTGGAGTGGGCTTTCCTTTGGAGTGTTCCCCATTAGTTTTCACTTCGTTAGCCATATCACCATCTCCTTGTGAATGACTTTGTGCGATTGGTGACACATTATTGAACATGCCTCTGCATGCATTAGAGTGCCTTACTCGTGAATTATAAATTAATATAATCAGACTAATTGAACAACTTGGTTACTTCACTTGGAATTCAACAACCAGGGTCTAAAACTTAACATATTTTACACAGAGAACATTGTAATTCTAGTTCCTTGTGAAGTGTTCATGCTTGTAATTGGTTCTTTGTGATCTTGTACTTAGTTTATATAATTTTATTTTTCATTACTTTCGATTCAATTTGATGTTTAGTCTTAGGCCTCGATCTATATATCCACCTTCAATTTAATTAATTTGATGCTTAGCCTGACTGCTATTTGGCCTTCAATATTTTTGCTTTAGGATGATCATGGATAACTTAGTTCTTGAAACTTGAAAGTTCATCAGCATAGGCTTCACTTCAAAATTAGCTTGATAACTTAGGATTTAATTCACTTGCTTTCCATATTCTAGTGTTTCTTGCATCGTTTCCATCAAACCTCAAAAGTCTTGAGGCAATATCAAACCTCATCCCTTTCAGCTAAAAGTCAGATTTTATTTTGAAACTTGAAAGAGACATCAAACCACCTGTGAACCTATCAAACAGATAAAAATTAAAGTATCCCCAAACAGTACCCGTTTGCTATAGCCTATTGGCAGGGGCAAAGCCACAACATAGCTTGGGGGGATGGTCCCCCAAATATTTTTAAAATTCTCTTCATGTATATGATTTTTTATAGTTAAAAAAAATATATAAGAGTAGCCTCACCCCCCCCCCCCCCAAATAACAATAAAAAATTGAATTGAACAACTAATCAGTGATCTAAAGCCAATAATTGATAATAACAAAAAAAAAAAAATCTATTTTTTTACCCCAAAAAAAGGTACTACTAGAACAACATTTCTCTTTTATTTTTCCTCTTATTTGGTGAGTTTTAGTTGTCATGTTCGAATAGTGAGTATTTAATAATAATAAAAATTCTTTTGCAAATTTTTTTTATTTGGAACTAAGCTTTTTGTTGTCATTGTTGTTAAGTTTCAAATTGTTTGTCAATGTTTGAATTAGACTCAAAATGTTAAATGTTAAACAAAAAAAAAGAAAAAAAAAAAAAAGAGGAGATTTAATGTTAGGAAGTGATAGTATTCAAAAAATTATAATAAAATAATGGAACTAAGCTTTTCGTTGTCATTGTTGTTAAGTTTCAAATTGTTTGTCAATGTTTGAATTAGACTCAAAATGTTAAATGTTAAACAAAAAAAAAAAAAAAAAAAAAAAAGAGGAGATTTAATGTTAGGAAGTGATAGTATTCAAAAAGTTATAATAAAATAATGGTGATTTTCTTATACATATTGATTGCAAAGTAGGTAATTTTTGCACATTAAAATTTATAAAGATAATAAGTTTCTTTTCAAAATTATATATATATATATATATACACACACAGGCTCATGTGTAAATGTATATGTGAACGTGTTTTAAATTTCTCATTACTAATTTATCAATATGTGATTTGACACCTCAAACCAAAATTTCTTACTCTACCCCTGCCTATTGTGAAAGAATTTGATATCCATGAGCCAATTTGCATGACTCCATAAATTGAGGTTACATTTCGGTAAGTCATGTTTGATTAATTGACTGAAATTAGAAAATTGGTACCACATATACTGTAACAACAGTTTCTTAATTGATCATATTGTTAAAAAAAATTCAAAATGGGAAAGTATGCGTTGTGTGTATGTGTTTTTCCAGTTATTAGTAACAGTACATAGTATTCCATAGATAATAATGTCATTTCTTAACAGCATAAGCGCAATGGTGTTGTACTTATACCTACCTTGCAATGAATAAGAACAATCAAAGCATGCATAAGCAGTAGCTTTCATTTTCCATTAAAAAAAAAAATCATAAAAAAGCAGTAGCTTTCATTATTAATGGCTATAGAATGACATCTACCTTCTCTTTTTTGTGGAAAAAATTGGAGGAAAAAACATCAACACCTAATTTCCATTTGAATAAGCATAGAAAAATAATAGACATAATTAAGTTGGAAAGTAAAAAATTATACAACCTCAAAAATTGGAATCCTTAGCCAATTTAAGAAAGTGTCACAAAAGGAATGTTTATAAACTTTGTTTCTCTAGAATGAAATACGTAACATAAATATCTTCATTCTCTTTAGTTCTAATTTTTTAGATGACATATCACTATTTTCCCACCATTTATGACTTGTGTGATCTGACATAACCTTGTGGTTGTAATGTGTAATATTTTGTCAATACATTTTGTTTCTTTTTGGTACGCCAAATAAATGTGAAGGTCACGGTGTTATATATGCATATTGACATATGGCGGGTTGGCACTTAGCACATAATTATCAACTTCATTTTTTTTTTTTTTTGAGAATGAACATAATTATTAACTAGTTAAAGAACTTAAGCATATTTTGTTCCTTTTCTTTTGCCACATAAATTTCAAAAACGAAACAGAAAGCTGGAAAATATAGAAAGGTTGGAAAATAATACAGAAGGGCATATATGTTGCCAATCTAGCAAATGGTCCGGGGAAAACACGCTTTGGGAAAAAGGTTTGTCTTTCAACACTTCAATGAAAAGGTGATAGCATGCTTGCGCTGAAAGTTTGGTACTTCAGAATTGATTGATGGAGAGTTCTTCTAGTACCACAAATAAATTCACAATTTTTACCACGATTCTTTAATTTGTTGTCTATCATTTTTACATGAATTTATTACTTTTTATTTAGCAATCACAATCAGCTATACAAAGACTTATGACAAAAATTATATATTTTATTGTGGTGCTAGATCTTTTGACTAATTAAATTGAAATGGATGTGATAGGCTCGACAAAATATCTACAAAGATTTCATTGTTAACCATTAATTCATTTCCCAAACATTGTACAAAATAGCAAGTTGATTTTTTGGTGAAATACATTTATTCAGGTGACAATAAATTTTACTATGAGAGGTATCTTTGCTATATAGAGCTAAACAAATTCTGTATTGCTAGTGACAGTAAAACAAAAAAAGCACAACCGAACGAATCTTTGCGCGTGGGTCGACATAATTCAATAATTCCAGTGTTCTAGTCTTTACCTTCTCGAGTTTTATCATGCACGTACGGGTGGCCATCTTGTGAGTTAACTTTTAAGTCCTTAAAAGAAATCTACTCTAATAACTTTACCGACACATTTTTTTGGAACGGTTAATATGAATAATTGTGATTGAAATAACATCATTTTTATATAAACTTATTACTTACATCTTATATTTTTATTAGCATCAATTACAAACATATAATATTCCATGTTGATTGTGTATATATATATATATATATATACAAGTGTAGGTTGTAATGTGCGAGTAATCTTGCTTTAATAATAAAAGAATGAAGAATGACTAGGAAATAAAAATTGAGTTTCAGTGGATCCCTTGAGCGAAGTTATCGGTAAAGAAAGTTCCCAAATCGACAAACTGAGAAATTTGTTGTAAAAGCGGAAGCAATAATACTAATTTGTTGCAGGAATGGGCCTCCAAATAGCACTCCCATATAAGATTTTTATTTTATTATTTATTTATTTATTTATTTATTTTTTTGTTTCTTTAGGGAAAAGAAACAAAAAATAGGAACCACAAACAAAGTAAATAGAGAATTTATGTAGTTCAACAGTAGCCTAACTATAGAGGTATTAGGGGATATATCAAAGAGAGATTACAAAGTGTTTACATACTTAAAAAACCTTCACAAATAACAAAATCTCTCTAGGCCTCTCTCAAACTAATTTAAAGTCTCTCTCCATGTTGGAGGACCTTTTGGTCAAAGCTATATTCAAAATGTTTATATAATACTTCAATATTCATCTTGATAGATAAGGTTTACGTACCTTGGACAATGAATACATTCCTTTGTAGACAAAGAGTACCATTACTTGTTTAATAGGAATAGACTTAATTTCTTTCTACACCACGAAGACCCAAACCAAGTAAAATAGGAATTTGGAACATTTTATAATAAAAAAAAGTCCACCTTGACTCAAATTCCACAAAGTATGAGTCATAAATTAAGCTATTTCGTAATACAAAATTAGATTGGCACTTTAGTTGAGCCTACTCGAGTAAGACTTCAGCAAGTATGGGTGGAGTCTTATAATGGCTCGCTCGATTGGCATTCGAAGGCCACTCAAGCGAGGTAGTTGCAACGTATTAAAATTTTGTTGAAAGCGATAGAAAAATAGACTTTTCCAGCCTGTAACGATTAGTAATAGTCAATGCAACATTTTAGAAGGCTTATATCAACCAAAGTGACATTTCAAGTTTGCATTTTTAATGGCAAACTTTAGAGAAATTCACAGGATTCTCTAAATTTGCTTTTGGAAGGAAATCTAACTTACTTGTATCATAGAGTTAAATTTCCTTGCAATTATTTTGCAAACTCAATCAAGTGGGGGGCAAATATTGTCTTAAAAAAAAACGATACATCCATGCCTTTAATTGCCACAAGCCCAAGTCTAGTAGTATTAGGAAACCAAGTTCACCTAGGAATATAATTCCTAGTATAGCCGACCTATAATATATATATATATATATATATATTAGGTTTGTGTTGAATTGCAATACACAAGAGAGAGAATATAGAAAGTAATTCCAATTAACCTAGTAAGCAGCAGCCGCATAAGAAGAAGAATAGAGTTTTCTTGTCTTGTGGGTAAGAGAGAGTTAGGGTGTATTGGGATTTGGGTTTCATGAAAGTGTTCTTGTGCACTATTGTATCTCCCTATTTTTTATAGTGAAATTTCTCCGTCGTCTCCGTGGAGGTAGGCAGTTTGCCGAACCACGTAAATTCTTATGTTCTTTGTGTGTGCTTGTTATTTAATTTCCACTTATTTACTGTTATTGATTTGAGTCCTGGGGTGCTATCTGCACAACAAGTGGTATCAGAGCCAGGTTAGGATTCAATCTTTTGAATACAGTAAAGATGTCAAGCACAAAGTACGATGTAGAGAAATTTTGTGGTAAGGGAAATTTTTCTCTTTGGCAAAGGCGAATGAAGGATCTCCTAATTCAACAAGGAGTTCACAAGGCCTTACTTGGGAAGGAGAAGAAACCGGAAACGATGAAGGATGTAGAATGGGTAGAGATGGATGAGAAAGCAGCTAGCGCTATTCGTCTTAACCTAGGTGATGAGGTCATTCACAACATCCTGGAAGCAAAGACCTCAAAGGAGGTTTGGGAAAAACTAGAAGGTCTTTATATGAGAAAGAATCTGACGAACAAGTTGTACGTGAAGAAGCAACTATATAGTTTGCATATGAAGGAGGGTTCTGATCTGTTGGAGCATCTCAACACGTTTAACATGTTGAACACCCAACTGTCAAGTTTTGGGGTGAATTATGAGGATGAAGATAAAGCATTACTCTTATTAGCGTCGCTTCCTACTTCTTTGATTATCTAGTGACTACGTTGATGTACGGGAAAGAGACTATAGTACTCGAGGAGGTGACTAGTGCTCTCTTGTCACATATAAAGATGAAGCAAGATTGCGATGGTTCTCAGGCTGATGGACTTATTGTAAAGTCTGAGTCAAGCAATAGGGGTAGAAGCAGGTCAAGAGGACGAAACTCCAACAGGAATAGATCACAATCTAAATCACGTGCAAAGAAAGACGTAGAGTGCTTTTATTGTCACAAGAAAGGGCACTACAAGAACCAGTGTAAAGAGTTGAAAGAGCATTTAGAGGAGAAGAAGAATGGAAAGAAGCCCCTAGAATCAGCTAGTGTTGCTGAAGAAACATCAGATGACAGTGAAGTTGGTGCAGATTTACTTTCAGTCTCTTCAGGTAATAATGTTCTATTGGAATCTTGGGTTTTAGATTCAGCATGCTCATATCATATGACTCCAAAGAAAGATTGGTTTGACACGTATAAGCCTTACAATGGTGGTATGGTCCAAATGGGTAATGATGCTACATGCCCGGTTATTGGGATTGGTACCGTGAAGATCAAGATGTTTGATGGAGTTACGAGAGTTCTTAGTAATGTTAGACATGTTCCAGATCTTAGAAAGAATTTAATTTCTTTAGGAGTATTGGATGATTTGGGCTATTCATACTCATCAAAGGGTGGAATCATGAAGATTACCAAAGGTGCTTTGATGGTGATGAAGGGACAAAAAATAAACACACTTTACAGGTTGATTGGGAACACAGTTGCAGGAAGAGTTGCAGTCACCACTCCGGTGGAGTCCAGCACTGACGACACAAAATTATGGCATATGCGACTTGGCCATATTGGTGAACGTGGTATGTTAGAGCTGCACAAGAGAAATTTATTGAAAGGGGTGAAGACATGCAAGCTAGACTTCTGCAAGTATTGTGTGTATGGGAAGCAGCATAGAGTCAGTTTTAAGACAGGCTCTCACACAAGTAAGGGTGTTCTTGACTACATTCATTCAGATGTTTGGGGCCTTGTATCAATTTCTTCTCATAGCGGTGCTCAATACTTCGTTAGTTTCATTGATGATTACTCTAGAAAGGTATGGATTTATTTTATGAAGCATAAGTCTGATGTGTTTGGCATATTTAAAAAGTGGAAAGCACAAGTTGAGAATCAGACTGGCAGAAAAATAAAATACCTTAGAACAGATAATGGACTGGAGTATAGAGATAAAGAATTCATAAGATTTTGTGAATTAGAAGGCATTACTCGTCACTTCACAGTTAAAGAAACTCCACAGTAAAATGGGGTTGCGGAGAGAATGAACAGAACCTTAGCAGAAAGAGCCAGATGCATGAGATTGAATGCAGGGTTGCCTAAGGTGTTCTGGGCAGAGACAGTTAACACAGCAAGCTTCATTATTAATAGATCTCCATCATCAGCCATAGATTTCAAGATTCCAGAAGAGGTTTGGTCAGGTAGACCAATTGATTATTCGAGTCTAAAAATCTTTGGTTGTCCAGCTTATGTGCATGTGCAAAGTGGAGAGCGTTCTAAATTGGATTCGAAGTCAAGAAAATGTGTATTTCTTGGTTTTGAAAAAGGTGTTAAAGGCTACAGGCTTTGGGATCCAATCTCAAAGAAAACGGTGACTAGCAGAGATGTCATATTTGATGAAGCCTTTATGTTAAAACAGAATGAAGCAGAGACATGTGATGATAGTCCACAGGAGAAATTAACTGTTGAGGTGGAGCTTGACGAGAATAGTTCACCTAGTGATAAGGGTGATGTTGAGATTGATCCACGACAGCAAAAAGAAGAGTCTTATTTAATTGCTAAAGGTAGAGAGAAGCGGGTTCACAAAGCACCACAGAGATATGGCTTTGAAGACATGGTTAGCTTTGCTCTCATAACTAGCAGTGGAGATCCATTGCCTTACAAGGATGTAGAAGAGATGGGGTCACTACAGAAGAAGAAGATTTGGGAATCCTCTAGTATGTTGACAAAGTCAGTTCCAATAGATAAGTTCAAGAGCTACTTGGACTTGGTTGATGTTTGCAGCTTGTAAGCCCTTAAGGGCTAAGGTGGAGGCGATGGAGGAGTTTGCTAGTATAGCTTGATCAATTCAAGCCAAGGTGGAGATTTGTTGAAGTGGGCCGTGTGTGTGGCTTGAATTGCCACAAGCCCAAGTCTAGTAGTATTAGGAAACCAAGTTCACCTAGGAATATAATTCCTAGTATAGCCGACCTATAATATATATATATATATATATTAGGTTTGTGTTGAATTGCAATACACAAGAGAGAGAATATAGAGAGTAATTCCAATTAACCTAGTAAGCAGCAGCCGCATAAGAAGAAGAATAGAGTTTTCTTGTCTTGTGGGTAAGAGAGAGTTAGGGTGTATTGGGATTTGGGTTTCATGAAAGTGTTCTTGTGCACTATTGTATCTCCCTATTTTTTATAGTGAAATTTCTCCGTCGTCTCCGTGGAGGTAGGCAGTTTGCCGAACCACGTAAATTCTTGTGTTCTTTGTGTGTGCTTGTTATTTAATTTCCGCTTATTTACTATTATTGATTTGAGTCCTGAGGTGCTATCTGCACAACAGTAACGATTAGTAATAGTCAATGCAACATTTTAGAAGGCTTATATCAACCAAAGTGACATTTCAAGTTTGCATTTTTAATGGCAAACTTTAGAGAAATTCACAGGATTCTCTAAATTTGCTTTTGGAAGGAAATATAACTTACTTGTATCATAGAGTTAAATTTCCTTGCAATTATTTTGCAAACTCAATCAAGTGGGGGGCAAATATTGTCTTAAAAAAAAACGATACATCCATGCCTTTAATTAAGCCTACTATTCTTGTGTTCTTTCTATTGTTTACCCCCATAATCTCCAATTCTCAACCATTATAAAAAAGATGGTGAAATTTATTGCATTTCTTCACTTGCTGAATATTTCACTATTTGGGGTCCTGAAACCATGTGATAAATCAATTTGATATAGTTTAGTATTGTTTTTCAATTAAGGGGAGATATAGACCAAAATGAGAAATATTAAGGGGTGAAATGAAATCTTTGGGTATAATTTGTTACTTTTGAAACTATTGGGACTATAAAATAGGATAAATTTCTCTCCAAATTAGTTTAGAGAGGAGCTTTTCCAACTCTCACTAAAAAATTAAAATGACTATATATTTTGAAAATTTAACTGTTAAATTGCATGTTCTTAACATGCATGTCAAATTTTGTTAAATCGAATGTTAATTACTATTCTATCCAGAAATGTATTTTTTATGCATAATTTAAGACTATAAAAACTTGAAATTTGAACATTTTATTGATAATATAATTATCGATCTTTGATCTCTTTGAAAATTTGCAAGCATGGAGGATATATCTTTGATCTTAACATGCATGTCAAATTTTATTCAAATCAAATGTTAATTATTATTCTATCCAGAAACATATTTTTTATGCATAATTTAAGACTAACAACTTGAATTTTGGACATTTTATTGATAATATAACTATCAATCTTTGATCTTTTTGAAAAATTGCAAGCATAGAGGATATAATAAGAAAATGTAATCTAACGGTGGTTTGTCAAAATTCACTTCCAATCAAAAGATATAAGAGAAGTGTTGGGTTATAGATTGACTACATTTAATTAATTCAATTACCCAAGTTAATTAATTAGGTCAAATTATATACAATATCATGGAGCCCCTAACAAATCACAATTCTAATCTAGAGTGTAGCAAAAAATAAATTTGACAAAATGATTTGTTGACTAATGGAGAAAACATTCACAGGGCAAAAACCCCACCAAGTGATTTTCAGGTCACCACTTTCAAGAATCCACTAATCAAAATCAAGTGATTATAAGTACAAGAAATCTTACCCTCCTGGTCTATCCCAAGGTACCTATCTACAATAGAATCTTTACGCTAATCTCCAATTAGACTTAATCTTATAGAGACTTCTTCAATTGCACAAATCTCCAATCCATGACGAACTCCCAACAACTTGAAGTTTGTTATTGGATGCAAAGTTCTTCATTACACACTTGTAGAAGAGAAAGCAACTTGGTCATAAAACCCTAAGGTGCATAAGAACGCAGTAGCTTCACAAAAAGTGTATAGATTCTCTGTATGATTCTTTGTGTATAATGACGGTTGTAAAATTAATTTTATATCATATAGTAGGTTAGAGAACGAAACCCTAGAAAAGACACGTCATCATAAGCTGACAATCAAATATGAAAATTAACTCGATAAATCGAGAGGTATCGAGGTTCATTTATTCTCAATAGAAGCAGGTATTGAGCCATCAATTTTCATCATTTTTACACTTATTTCTTTGTACAATCTTCATGTCTTCAATACTACCACTTGTAAAGTCTTTTCAACATATTTCATAATATTCTTGAATCCACTTAAAATTACCCAAATACAAATAAAGTGTGTTTTGACAAAGGATATGCTAACTACATAAAAATAAAACCTTAACAAGAAGTTTAAAGGAAAAAGTTGACATGCATGTTAAACTATCTACATATATTATTTAAACATATCATATAACTTATTTAAAAAGTATTTTGAAAAAGTATACATTCATGGTCTCATAATATTTCTATTATAATTCATATCTAGACTTATATTTACAATATTATTTTAGTTCAACAAAAACACTTTCATATATCTATATCTCATTTAAAACATTAGTTCTTCACTAAATATTTTACATGGTTGAGTCCAAATTTGAAGAACGTAAACATTTACTAAATATAATCATGGGTTGAGAAAAAAAAAAATTTATTATTTCAATGAGGAATAAAATTATGATTTTCATCTTTAACAAACTTAGTTAAAATAATAAAACAATAATTTTTATAATGAAAAACAAACACACACTCAAAAAAGAAAAGTTTCTAGCATTATAGGAACAATATGTTCTCGGTTTAATTTTATCCCAAGATAGGGTCCATTATTTTTGTCGTGTGAGTGGTCATTATAACACATTTCCATACCTGGTTCGGCCAAGGGATCAGTCACACTCTCTCCAAAAGAAACAAGGTTATATGCCTATAGGCATGCTAGTCCATGTAATTGGGAATAGCCTTCAATAGGAACCTGATTCTTACAGAGATTTTCCTTTTTACAAAATTCTAACCCTAAGATCAAGTTTGGGGCTAAGTTACTTACTAATCCACTTTAAAAATCAAGCTATTAACATCATAGAGCCAATAATCTAAACATAAAACATTAAGTTCATCAAAATGTGAAGATCACACTTGTTGGCTTAAACATCCTAATCATGAGAAATCACCAAATCGCAAAAAAAATAAACTACATTCCTGAAAAGGTTATAGATGATTGATGCAGGTAGAAAGCTGCAAGAAACATAATACATCTATTTCAAGATGATAATCTATTCACAAGGAATACTCCAGAATCCACCAAAAAGTAAAAGAGAAAAATGTATTGCCTTGGAGGGTACAATGCTCTTAAAAACCCTGATTTGTGTCAGACACTAAATTAGACTAGAAAATAGAAAAGACTGCCAAAAAATGGAAAAATTGCAAAATCAAATATTACGGATTTTTAAGTGGAGTTTGTGGTGTGCCTCAGTCCCTCTCCCTTGTATGCTTGTTTGTTTCACAAAAAAATAAAAATAAAATAAAATAATCCTACAGTCTCTAGGAGACATCCTAGAACAAATGAAACATTATTCTAACTTCTAAATTAAAAGTTATAATGAAAAGAAAAATCACTATAAATAACAAAGATGATTAATTAAAGGCCTAAATAAAGGAGTTTGCTTGAAAATCGATATAGGTCATGGCCAAAAGCATAAGTATTGATCCTTACGACGATTCCCTTCAGGTCACCAATTTTCATGCGATTTCATCAATGGCTTCAATGATTTCTACTAGTACTTTTCATGAGTATTGAGTGATCTTAACCCCAACTTTCTCTCTTCAATCTTCTCTCCTTTGCAATGCTTAATAGGGAGTCTCTCTTTCTTTCAAATTCTTCGTGAACATAAGCAGTTTGATTAGTCTAATATTAATAGGGATTACAAACCTATTTTTTCTAAAAACCATGATTAAGTTTGAGAAAATATAATATTAATAACCCCAAGGTAAATTTTTACTAAATTAACCAGTTTGATAAACCACTTATTACTTTGTTTCGATTGTTACACCAACCTTTTATACATTAGCTAATGATGATATCAGAGAAGCTGAGTGTCAAAGAATATTGGATGTATTGGCTGTCTACGAGAGGGGTTCGGGGCAAAAAATTAATCGGGAGAAGACCAATATTTTTTTCAGCTCAAATACCCAAGCCCAAGTGAAATTTCGGATCCAAGCTCTTTTGGGGGTCCCGGCTATCCGCCAGTATGAGAAATACTTAGGGTTGCCAGCCTTTGTTGGTCGAGCAAAGAAACAAAGCTTTGTCTACATCAAGGAAAGAGTTTGGAAGAAGTTGCAGGGTTGGAAGGAAAAACTCCTATCCCAAGCCGGAAGGGAAGTCCTTATAAAGGCAGTGATCCAAGCCATCCCTACCTATACCATGAGCTGTTTCAAGCTCCCTAAAGGCCTGATAAAGGATTTGGAAGTCCTAACTTGTAAGTTCTGGTGGGGATATGGGGATGGTGGTAGAAAGGTCCATTGGGTTCATTGGAAGAAACTTTGTCAAGATAAGGAGATGGGTGGTATGGGATTTAAGGAGATTGAGAAATTTAACGATGCTTTGTTGGCTAAGCAAGTTTGGAGGATGATAAATAATCCCAATTCCCTTTGTCATTGGGTATTTAAAGCGAGATTTTTCCCTTCCTGCTCAATTTTGGAGGCAAAGGATTCGATCTCGGGGTCATACGCTTGGAAGAGCATCCTTAGTGCAAGAGATGTTATTCGGAAGGGGATGGTGTGGCGCATAGGTAATGGGCAGATCGTTCGAATTAAGGAGGACAGGTGGCTGCCGGGTAGCCACAGAAGTTCTATTATCTCCCCCTACCCTCTGTAGCAGCTGAGACAAAGGTACAAACTTTGATTAATCCGGAGTTGGGAGTGTGGAGGGCTGACTGTGTCCATCGCCTCTTCCTGCCGCAAGAAGCAGATGCCATTTTGGGTATTCCTCTGAGCCGCCAAAGCCCACCAGATAAAATAGCATGAAGCTGTACTCCCTCAGGCGCTTTTAGTACAAGTAGCGCCTATAAGCTTCTAGCCTCTGGGGTGGATGAGAGTCAAGCAGAAGCATTAAACCGGTCTGCTCAGAAACGTTTTTGGAAGGCAATATGGGGGCTTCGGGTCCCTAACAAGTATAAGCATTTCATCTGGAGGGCATGTAACAACGCTCTGCCTACAATGAGCAATCTGTTCCGGAGAAAAATCACCCCATCCGATCAGTGCGAGCTCTGCAACCTCTCCCCTGAGGATCCGCTACATGCTATCTGGTTATGCAGAGATGTGGTGTCCGCTTGGAGCTCATCTCACTGCTTTAACCAAGCCAACCTCCCCCATCCCCAGAGTTTTAGTGACTTACTCTCTCTTTTTTTGCAGGTCTCGGAGGACTATAGAAAGGAGGTGTTTACCATTGCTGCGTCGCTATTGTGGAACCGGCGAAACGCCATCCACTTCGGTAAACCGGTGGGAACTACGAACCAAATACTATCATTGGCAGGGAACTTGCTACAAGATTTCCTGGCAGTCCAGCAGATTGAACCGGTCATACCAGCCCCACCTTCATTGAAACACTGGATCAAACCAGACTTACACCATCACAAAGTCAACTTCGATGCTGCAGTGTTCAAGGAGGCGCATTCGACTGGTATTGGTGCCATTGTTCGAGACTGGAGGGGCGAGTTTGTTGGTGCATTATCTTCCCCAATGATGCTGACTCATTCGGTTGCTGAATTGGAAGCTCTAGCGTGCCGGAAAGCTGTCGAATTTGCTGCAGAAATTGGAGTACAGAGAGTTATTTTTGAAGGAGACTCAGCTATGGTTATCAATGCTTTAAACCAAAACAATGTTGGTCTCTCATCTTACGGAGTCGTCATTGAAGACATCTGCAGTCAAGCTTTTGTGTTTGAGTCGTGTGTATTTGCCCATACTAGTCGAGTTTGTAATTGTGTGGCTGATGCTTTTGCAAAAAAAGCCAAAGTTTTTAGGAGTGCACAGGTATGGTTGAATAGCCCACCTGATGACATAGAGTCCTTACTTCTGTTCGATGTTCACTGAACTATTGTTGCCTTCTTTTTCAATAAAAGCCCAGACTTTTAGTCTGGTTTCTCAAAAAAAAAAAAAAAAAAAAACCTTTTATACACTCCATATTTTGAAACATTATTAGATATCCTCAAAATACGATTGACGTGGTACTATATACCAATAAAAGCAAGTCACCTAATATAAAAGTTAGTATTTTCATATAAATTTTTGAGCTTATGTCAATTTTTTACATTAAATGGTTTGTTTTTACTAGTGTGGAAATTGAAATATCACGTTAGCTATATTCCAAGACTACTTAAGAATTATTTACACATCTTATTTTCAACTTAAATATAATTAAGATTTATGAATTATATTCCAAACCCATCTCACATATATATATATATATATATATACACACACACACCCATCTCACGTGTACTTAAGCTTAGAAATCCAATCTTCCAAATAAAACATTCAAATTTTATAAAATTTTTTTTAAAAATCCAACTTTTATTAATGGTGGAATATGTAGATATTTCTGTTTTGGGAGAGAGGGAGAAATTATAATTTTAGAATGTATAATTTCTAAGTTTTCTTTTACTTAGATATTTCAGTATAAAAGTGTCACACTCATACCCTAAACTTTTGATACTTGGCACCAGAATGTCCATGGCCTGAGCATCTTGAGAGATCAATGGGCTCATAAACTCTCCTTTGGACATTAGTACCATCGCTATCATCCTGGAGCTAGCGTGATAAAAAGAAACTTATATTGATCTGGGTAAGGTTTGAATTCCACCTACGGTTGGGATGGGTAGAAAAATCCATCAAATCCATCTTAGTCTCAGAGTCATCCTTTCTAAAAATTAGAAAAGTCTAAACAAATTATTTTCCTTTTTAAAAAAAAATTATATATATATATATATATATATATATATATATGGGTCAGGCTAACGGGTGCCCTTAGGGTAATGGTTAACAATCCATTTTAGAAAAGTTTTGACACCACTTTTATGGGAAATAGAAAAAGCTGTCAAAATATTAATTGTTTTTTTTCCTTTCCTTTTCCCATAAAAAACTTTCTTTAAATTGATTATTAATCATTATCCTAAGGGCATCCGTTAACGGATTTCCTTATATATATATAAGTAAATGACTTTAATAAGAAAGGAAATAATCAAATTATTGATAATAATAATAATAACAATAACATTTTCTCAAAAAGTACAAAATATTAATGATAACAATATTTTGGGGCATAAACCTCTTGTCAGCATTTTGGAGTTATCCCCTATAAGATTCCTTCCTATAATAATCTACATGCACCCGAGGAAATAATCAAATACTCAAAAAGGTTTGGACGCCCTCATTTATAATTAAAAAAAAATGATAATAATAAGAATGTCCTCTTCCTTTTGGCTTGGTTGACAAGATGGAAAGGTCCCTCTTGTTGAGGGTTAGGTGGAATTGATTATATCAATCTAATCCATGTTTATTTGTATTCACCCCCGCCCCCCTCTCAAATTAACGTCATCTGCTTCCAATCACAATTGTGTTACATTGGAAAAGTCAAACTACGAACCATCATATAATAAGTTAAAGGAGATTAATTGTCATAGTAAAATAATTTTTTTTTTCAAAATTTGATTGACAAGATGAGGGTGACAATAATTTGCAAATTTGATACAATTTCAAACTGGATGTGAAGCACATGTGCGGTGTCTTGCTGCTTGCAGTAGGATACCACTTAGAGCATTCTCATCTGGAAATGTCATCCTATCATATTTTACCATTCTAAAAAACTATTTTATCAATTATACTATATCATTTTACAATACACTCAACATTCCATTTCTTATTTACATCATCTATTCATTAAAATATTAATTTCACAACCTCTTTCTCTCTCTTCCTCTCCTCTCTCTGTCTTTTCCCTCAGTCTCTCTTCCTCTTCATTTTTCTGGGTCTAAAAGATCACCACCACCGTAAAATCTTGACTTGAAAATCCAGCCACCACCAAGAAAAAAAAAAACTAACAACCACTATCACTCACATCTCAGCAAACCCACCATGCTACTAGCTAGCAACCATCACCACAACCACAATAGCCACCACCATGCCACCGCCATGCCAACCACCAAAATCCATTAAAAAACCACCAAACCCACCACCAACAACAACCACCACAAGAAACAGCCACCACAAAAACCACCAAAAGCAAAAAAAAACACAAAGAAATCATCAAAAATCACAACCAACAACCACAAGAAATAGCCACTACAAGAACCACCAAGTGAAATAAAAAATAAAAAATAAAAACACACACACACACACACAATACACACATAAAGAAACCCACAATGCTGATCTTGTCGACAACAAAGAAACCCACCAAGAGATCAGCCACCACCGTTGATCTCGTCAACAACAACCACAACCACAACGCCAAACCCAGAAACCCACCACCATCGATCTCGCCGATCTAGAAACCCACCACGCCAATCTCCAACTCAACCGTGCCACCATGCTAATCTCGTAGATCTGGAGTTTTGATATGGGTTTGAGACTAGGTTGATGATCACGATGGAGCTCTGTTGATTATAGAGTGAATCTGAAGTCTAGACTATGGCACTGGTATGAGGGAGAAACAAAGAGATGATAGAGAAAAGGGAGAAAGAGAGGAAAGTGAGTGAGAGACAAAGAAAGACAGAGAGAGATGAGAGTTCATGAATGAGAGAAAAAAATCTAATACGAATAAAATATTAATATATTTTTTTGGTATAGTGCTATAGTACCATCATACATTTATGATGGTACTATAGCACTATGCCAAAAAAATTTACAATTTTTCAAGTTTAACCTTCTGGCTGGTGAGATAAATTGGGCCTTAATGTTAAAATATGCTTACATTTGGCATTTACAAGCCCAGCTATGAATGCTCTTAGAGGTCTACCGAACCTAAAATAGCTACAATACCAAATAATTTTTTTAAAAAAAATTGACATACTTTCTTAGCTTTGATTTTAGGGAAATGTTGACCAATATAATTGGGAGAATAATAAAATAATAAATGTTATTGACATCTTTTTATATTTCCTATGAAAATTATGTCAAAACTTTCTCATTATGATTTATTAACAAATGCCTCAAGGGCATTCGTTAACTTTTTTTTTTTTTTAGGGACAAGGACATTTGTTAACATGACCCATAATTTTAAGCACGTATTTTTTTTTTTTAATTATTGGCAAACTTCCTTATGGGGAAAAAGAACATGTATAATAATATTGACCAAATAGCCAAGAGCCTTACCAGTCAATGACATAACTCACTTTCATTTATGGGGAGGATCAAGATTTAAATTCCACCCCTCTTATTATACTATTGAATTTTTTTTATTATTATTATTAAAAAACCCCTATATTGATAGTATATCCTAAACTGAATAACTGTCCAAACTCATTATTGTTCTAACTTCTAACAAGAAAAATAAGACTTTGTGGTGTCTCCAGTAAATATCCATATTTGAGTGATAACAAAAAGAAACTATGTTCAATAAAGATTCAGTGTAAAATGGTGTTACATTAGATTTTTTTTTTTTCTCAGATTAAAAGTACAGGGATTAACACACATTTCTTTTCAACTAATATATTCTGAATATTTAGAAAAACCTAAAACAAAATAAAACTATTTATGGTGGGTCGTTGCTGGAGATGATGATGGAACAGGAGCAAAGAATTAAGAAGCATGGGGAGTAGATGGACAACATGCATGTGCAGCTAGCAACCTCGGTACCAAAGCCAGCGAACAAGAAAAAGACCACAAAGCGTGTTGCGATTGTGTCACTACAAAAAAAGGGGCTATCCCAGCATTTTCAAAACCATTGGGATAGCCCCAAAAAGCGCTAGGATAGGGTCAAAATTCCTATCCCGGCGCTTCAAACCGCTGGGTAATGAATGTGGGTATAGGGTCGCCAGACCTGTACTGGTGCTTTTCAAAATCGCTGGGAAAGGCATACGCCCTATACCAGCGCTTTTGAAAGCGCTGGCATAGGGGGCACTTATTCCAGCGTTCTAAAAAGCGTTGGTATAGGTCTTAAATCAATATAATTTAAACGGCTTATACCAGTGCTTTTGAAAGCGCTGGCATAGGCTGTACCTATTCCAGCGTTCACAAAAGCGTTGGAATAGGTATCGGGTCAATATAATATAAAAGGACCTATGCCAATGCTTTCAAAAGCATTGGTATAAATCCTTTTTTTTTTTTTTTTAGCACCTGTAATGTACTTTAAATACATATTTTCCAATAGCAAAAACCATATCACATTAAACCAAGAAACTAAATATAATTAATTAAACCATATCAATAATTACATCCCAAATGTCTAAAATTTTATACACAAAATAATACATTCTAAACAACTATGTACAATGTTCTACACAAAAGAATACTTTCTAACTATATAGAATGTCCTACACAAAAGAATACATTCTACTGCGTATCACCTACTCCAAAATAGATGCCCAAAGTATCACCTACTGTGTATCATCAGATGATAAGCACTGAGCACCGGGAGACTGGATATCCACTGCAGAATCACCATCACCATCCTACGAATTAAGAAACACATGATGGATTAGTGTGCTAAACAACTAGTATTACTACCAAGTGCTACATTAGCAATTAAAACACACTCAAAATGACTAATTTTAGTTAAGCATATCAATTAGGTATTAATCTTTCAATAAATTTCTCAAAAAGTGATTAGTGAGCAATTTATGCAAAAGATTCAATAAGTACGAAACAACCATCAATACAAAGAAATGGAAAATGTTTTCCAAGCTCCTAGTCACAAAACCAAAATACAGTTAATAACTAAGATAAGTTTTATGAGGATTTAATTAACAACATAAAAATACACTTACAAAAAAATACTTATAGGGTGACTTTAAATTCAAGATAACTTCTAAAAACCCATAAATTTACCTTATTGTATTAATAAGCCCGAGTCTAAACTCTAAACAAGCTTAATTTCATTTTCGGAATGAATGAGTTTACCTCACTTTGCTGCTTGCAATAATTCAAGGACAAATAAGCAACAAAGTCATGGGGGCACAAAATTGTCTCTGAGGTCTACGGCCATTGTTTAAAGAAGACTTATTGACACAATCACGTGCAAGTTTCGAGACTACGGATTCCTTCTTTTTTTGATTCTCCAGCAAGTACAAGCACTCCCACTTGCATACTTTTAAGCTCTTTAGTGCAGCAACTGAATGATCATCAAGCTCTCAATGAAATCTCCTTCTTGATAATTCTAAGCATGTGTGAAGGCAACCACCTCTAGATTTCACAAGAGATTCACACACAGAGCAAATAGAGCAACCTCAAAAATGTGGCCAGGGTTTTCATTTTATACCTACGACAAAACATAAAATCCTACACGTTATATGGGCTTAGGACTAAGTTGGAAAATCTACAGAAAAAACATTATGCCCGACTTTCGATCGGTTGAGTCTAAATCTCGATCGATTGAGCCAGACCAAAATGCACAATGAATTCTGCAATAGCTCGATTCCAACTCTACATAAAACACATACTTTGAGCAATTCTAAAACAAGACTAAAAACTTGTTTTGATCATGGTTTGCCAACAATATAAATTAGAGTTCTAATACATTAGTTCCTAAGTACTTAGAACCTAACAAACTCCCCTTTTGGCAGTCCGTGACAAAACACAAACACAATGCTCAAAGTTACAAGTAAAAGCCCTTTACAAAAATAATGCCCATTACAAAATAATCCAACCTAACTACTATCCATTAGTTGTAAGAGTAGATAGCAGCATGACTAAATCAACCTGTATATTTCCTAAAATACTCAACAAACACATAAACGCATGTGTGGAAAATACAAGTAAAACAAAATTAAATTCTTGACTTCACAAAACACAAAACAAAGACATATATCATGAAGAACTCATAAATATAAATCAATGAGTAGTGAAACAAGAAACATAGATAACAATGTATCTCCCCCTAACATGAATAGCCCAAAAACAATACATCAAGAGCCAAAAAGAATACATACACAGTGAAACACCTAGATACAATCTAAACTCCACAAGCTCCAACAAACAAAATCTCTCCCCTTAACTACAAAAAAATCCTCTACAAGTGTCCAAATGTACTCCCCCTTTTTGTGACGGAATGCCAAAGAGCAATTAGAGTCCATCATCAAAAGGAGATGGCGAAGGTGAACGTTTAAGATGTGCCAAATCTGCTCACAACGCATGGAGCTCATCAAGCACGTCCAACAAAATCTGACCATGAGCCACCTGAACGATCATGACAGTCTCCAATGTACGACGAATGTCAAAGTCATCCAAAGTAGATGGTGGAGGAACAGCAGCAACAACACCACCAACAGGATCAGCAGACGCCTCACCAGAAGTAGTACCTGTAGAAGAAGGAGGGGGTGCGGTATTAGAAGGCTCAACACGAGGGCGTTTAGAGCTTTCTCTCATCTGAGCAACCCTCAGCCTAAGAAAAGTGGCACCTATAGGAGCAATAATGTGTACGGGCTCAGAAGCGGAGAAACCATCTAAACCTAAAAACAATGAAATCTTATGAATGAAAACAGGATGAAAAAGAGCATGAGCGGTAGAGAAACTCCTATGAACTTCGTTCAAAGAATGAAGAAACAGATGATGAAAACTAATAGGAGCATCCGTAATAAGAGTATACAAAAATGCACATCGCTCCAAAGGAATGGTGTGCAGATGAGAGATAGGCCACAAGGAATGACACGCTATCCTAAAGAAAAGATAGGTAGTCTCAGTGAGCTTAGCAGAAGTGTTCCGAGGATCAAAACTCCACCAGATAGAAGTACCAATGATGTATGACATGATGTCGTCTAGGGGAGGAGACCC
Organism: Quercus parvula; assembly: GCA_030820535.1. Classification (NCBI taxonomy): domain Eukaryota; kingdom Viridiplantae; phylum Streptophyta; class Magnoliopsida; order Fagales; family Fagaceae; genus Quercus; species Quercus parvula. Next base: position 61,888,257 of record JAUAME010000005.1, on the reverse strand, counting down.
ATCATAAGGATAAATAGGGTTCAAGACCATAGGTACCCCAAGAGCATTAGCCGCTACTCTGGAAGTAATAGTGAACTCTACACCTCGTATCCAACTCTTTATTAAAGTGTTGGAATCATAAACGTGGATAGAGAGGTTCGAGTAGAACTCTCTAATCAGGGTAGCTGAAGGAGGATAATCAATATCCAAAAGTGGCAATCAGCCCCGACGCTCAAATTTTGCCTTAATGGCAAGATCTAGCTCATCTAACAAAACCTTATGCTCAGCCTAAATCTTTCTCTTAAGGTTTAGTGTCTCATACAACTCTTGGCTTTTCTCACTCCAAAACAAAGTGCCCACAGAAGGAGCAGAAGAAGAGGAGGATGTCCTATAGGCTCTAGTCTTCTTAGGCATGGTGCTAGAGTAAGGACAAAGACACAAAAAAAAAAAAAAAAAAAAAAAACACTAAGGGCAGACTGCAAGTTAGCACAAAAAAAAAATACATATATATATATATATATATATATATATATATATATATATATATATATATATATATATATAAATAACAATCTATATGATGCATGAACAGATAAATGTCATGATGCATGCTCTAATGCAGTGATAACAAGTTCAATTTAAGTTTAGAATCACAAAATTGGCTTGAGCATAGAGTTTATAACAAAAACCCCAAAATTTTGAAAAACCACTTGTTCAATTTGTACTAAATTGACCAATTAATCATCACACAAGTTAGAAAACAGTTTATGATGATCAAATTAATCAATCCAACAAGCCAATTTCATCAATTAAACTCAATTTGAACAAAAACCCTAAATCGGGTAGTTTCAAGCCCTAGAATTTTCAATTTCTCATAATACATCAAAATGATCAAATTAAACACCAAAGATCATGTTTATAACATCCCTCAACAAAAACCCATTGATCAATTATGAAAGAAAAGGCTTAATTCATCAAAAACCCCAAAAATTTCATAGGTTCGAAATTTCCCAAATAATGTATGATTTGATGCATGAAAAGTGAAAATAAATGCAAAAGGAATGGTATAAAGGTCTTACCGGCCTTGGGAGAGAAAAACCTTGCAAAAAGAATGGTGGAAAATGACAAAAAATCATATTGGAGCCTTGACCGAGTCGTATAGAGAGAGAAAAAGTTGAAAAAACTTTTGAAAAAGTGAGTTTGAACAGGTGAAAATAAGTTTTTAAAAAATTCTCTACATGATTTTCGATCTATCGAAAAAAAAATTTGATCGGTCGAAAATGCTTCGATTGATCCAACACCAATCGAGCACCGATCGAAACAGACAGAGACTCACAAACATTTTTAATCGCAATTTTGATTGGTCGAAAAACAAGTTCGATTAGTCGAAAATCTGAAAAAATCAGATTTTTGAAAAACAAAGCAAAATAAAGCAAAAACTCCTCAAAGCATTGAATTTTATGAATCACATGCATGAGTATAAGATGAAATGCTTTTCAAAAACACATGTTTTGAACCTAGTTTTCCCAAAATTAAGATTTTCAATTCATTCTCTTAAACATCAAATATGTTTTGCATAAAACTTAAGGAATTTTCAAACTTAGTTGGTCAAACCAAAGACACACATAGTAACATGTACAAAGTTTAACAAAGAGTAACTTGTGTAGTGCATGCAACTAGCAAAAACTTGAAATACATGTGAGGTGAGATGTGAATAGCAATCAAATGCAAAGTCTACAAAATTCATCACATAGAGTTTGAAAGAGACTATCACCTAAAGAGTTACATCATATAACTCCCACATCTCCTAGATCATAAGCTTGCAATCATGTAAGTTTCTTGGTTTGCCTCATATAGTACACACAAATTTTAATTTAGCAGAAACTTATTAAAATAGTCGGGATAATGTACACACCAATTTTATTTGATTTATTTAACTTTAAGTCCAATAATGTACACACCAATTTTAAGCAATTAAACCGAGGCTACACCTTATTTTCTTTTTATGCATGTGCTACACTTTCTCGAGCACAAAATCTTATGATATGCATTAAGGTATTCATGATTGGCTAGTGAACAGTGGTGAGATAGTTATTTATACCTTTCTCAAAAGGTTCAAGTTCGACAGTCAAAGACATGTGACTTCAAGATTAAGATAAAGTGATCAAAAACTATAAACATCTTTCCCACACAACATGCACTACAAAGCTCAAACTAGTAAAGTGCAATAAATAAGCTCATTCAAGCTAAACAAGGTACAAAGACATGTTATGTGTAAATAAATTGACCAACCTTATTTTCAATGCCAAGAAAATAAATGCAAAAATACAATTTGCTTCCTTTTTTTTTTTTTTTTTTTTTTTTTAAGAATAAAAAACAACCTAGAATGAAATGCATGAATGTAATGCAATGCAAATCCTAGAAACAAAGAAAACAAAAACCAAAGAACAATGGTCACAAAGAGTAAAGCAATGAAGCACAAGGACCATGTCAGAAAGACTCAATTTGATTGAGCTTTTTGCATCCAAAACTTTTTAGATGCACCTCAAGTATTGGAGTTATTATTCACATGAGAATGATTACCAACTCCAAGATTGGAATAAATGTTTAGAGCCTTTACTAATTCATCAATAAGTACCATAAGATCTTGTGCTTGAGGCATAGGTACTTTTGGTATGTTTGCTTGCTTAGCAGCATGCAGCTTGTAACAGTTTGGATGAATATGCCCAGACTTTTCACAAAAATGACAAACTTATGCAGGCTTATCGTGTGTCTTGCCCTTAGGAGGATTAGAAGCCTTAGGTTTAGACTTATGAAGATTAACCCTAATCTTCCTAAAAGGTGTAATTTCTACAGATTTAGCCTCACTCATAGAGGGTTTGACAACCTCACTCACAGGGGGTTCAGAAGAAGAAGAAGGAATAAAGTTTGTGGAATGAGGTGCAGGCACAGAGATGCTTTCTATAAAACCTAAGCCAGTTTTGTCTGAAGGAGACTTCTGAACACTCAACATCTGATCAAGTTTGGAACTAGCAGACCTATTAGTTTGTTTACGAGCAACAGATAGTTCATGTTCCAAATTCTTAACTTTTTCAAGCAAAAGCATGTTCTCAGTCTTCACATTATTTAAAAGTTTAGTTGCATCAAACAAATTCACAAGCAAATTTTTCTTATCAAGCTCAAGAGATGCAATTTTCTTTAAACCTAATTCAACACTCATCGCATCTTTTGCAGCAACTTTGCAAAGTTTATTGTATGCTTCTTGAAGATCTGCATCCTCAGAGAGTTTCCCATCAGAAGGGTTCTCTTCAGCAGACACACTTTCATTGACTACAGTAGTAGCAGTGAAAGTAATGAAGTTTCCATCCTTGTCACAACCAGACTCATCATCAAAAACTTCATCATCACTAAGGGTTACAACCATAGCCTTACCCTTTGACATTAAGTATGTAGGACATTTAGATTTCATATGATCATACCCTTGACATCCAAAACATTGAGGACCCATTGAATTATTAGAAGGTTGACCTACTTTTTCTTTAGGTTTTTCAGTGCTATTAACCTTAGTGGGATCATTCCTCCTAAAATTTCTAGATTCAGCAGTGTTCTTACCTCTAGCCCTTCTGTTATTATTCCTAAGAAAATTTCTAAAGTTTTTGGCAAGGTAAGCAATCTTTGTAGTAGAGAGATCATCATCAAATCCACTCGCATCAACAGACTTGAAAGCCATTAATTTGGATTTGCCAGTCTTAGGTAGGTCCAACTCATAGGATTGAAGAGATCCTATAAGTTCATCAATAGGGATAGAGTCCATATCCTTGCTCTCAGTGATGGCAGTCACTTTGGATCTAAAATTTTCAGTTAAAGATCTAAGAATCTTCCTAAAAATTTTAGGTTGATTATTGATTTCACCCAAATTATATGCAGAATTAACAATATCATTAAGCTTAGCATAGAATTCATTAAAAGATTCATCATCAAACATCCTAATGCTTTCAAATTTAGAAGTTAATTACTGCAACTTATTAATTTTAACAGCCTTTGTGCCTTCATGCACAGTCTGGAGGATATTCCAAGTAGTATGAGCAACCTCAACATTAGAGATTCTCTTAAATTCCTCCATAGAAACAACGTTAAAGATAGCATTCATAGCTTTACTATTGAACGTGGCTGCTTGTTTTTGAAAAGTTTGCCACTCACTAATAGGAGTAGTGAGTTTCTCCCATCCGTATTCAATGGAGTTCCAGACTCTCTCATCAATTGATTTCAGGAAAACTTTCATCCTTACTTTCCAATAAGCATAATTATTCCCATCAAAGTGAAGTGGAATAACAAGAAAGTGTCCGTGTTCCATGACAACAGGGGTTAAGGATCAGTTCAGGGATCAAAAGATCTACAACAAGAGAGCTACCCGCTCTGATACTACTTGTTTGTTTTTAGACTCCTTAAAACACAATTGGATTAACCTAGTTAATAAGCCAAGTGATTACTTAGTCAAATTATTCAAATCTAGGTTAACACAAATATATAATCATATCAATGTAAAGTGCAAAAAATAAAGAACAAAAAAATATGATGACCCAGGAAACCACACTGGTAAAAACCTGGGAGGTTTTAACCAAGCTATCCTCAAGGTAAACTGAATGCACTATGAAAGAAACGAAGTTTTACAATAGCGACTTAGACCACTAACATCCTATTGCTACCTCATGTAGAAAACTTACTAACACGACCACGTGCAAGCTCCGAGACCACGAACTCATTCTTTCTTGGATTCTCCAGCAAGTACAAGCACTCCCGCTTGTGTACTTTTAAGCTCTTTAGTGCAGCAACTGAATGATCATCAAGCTCTCAATGAAATCTCATTCTTGATAATTTTAAGCATGTATGAAGACAACTACCTCTAGATCTCACAAGAGATTCACATACACAGCAAATAGAGCAACCTCAAAAACGTGGCTAGGGTTTCCCTTTTATATCTAGGGCAAAACATAAAACCCTATACGTTATATGGGCTTAGGAATAAGTTGGAAAATCTGCAGAAAAAACATTCTGCCCGACTTTCGATTAGTCGAGTCTAAATCTCAATCGATCAAGCCAGACCAAAATGCACAATGAATTATGCAATAGCTCGATTCCAACTCTACATGAAACACATACTTTAAGCAAGTCTAAAATAAGACTAAAAACCTGTTTTGATCATGGTTTGACAACAATATAAATTAGAGTTCTAATACATTAGTTTCTAAGTACTTAAAACCTAACAGGTACTATACCTTTCCACCAATGTTTGGGATGGAATAATCCATAATGCCTTCTACTCATTCAATTATGGGTAAATTTTAACTTTAAAAAATGACATTCACAAAAATCTATACATGATAATACAATTCAATTGATGGAAATCCAAAAGTCCATGGCATACCTACTCAAATTGTTACTCATCCATGGAATAGGGATGTCAATCAATGGGACATGGTGGAGTCAAATTAGGAGTACCATGTCCCTACCTCGTCCCTTCTTTGGGGTGGGGAAACCCACACGGGGTATGAGCATGACAGGTTGGTAACAAGATGGGGATGGGAGCTATTTTTTTTCATCTCTAATTAGGTGGCTCTGGAGAGAAAGGAGAGGGTCAATCGTGAGATTGCTAAGAGAGAGAGTGAACAAGTGTTTTGGAAGATGGTAATCGAATATGTATAAAGTATGGGTAAATTGCATTGACTTCTCATGAGGTTTTCGTTATTATACACTCACCTTCTCTTTAGTTTGGAATAAGATAGCTACCTTGCTTAAAATGCAAATATTTACATTGACCTCTAGGGTGATTCAAAAACGGCTTTAGTAAATTTTGAATTTTTTATTTTACCCTCCATCTATCATTCATACCCTCTCTAATAGGAATTTTGGGATTTTTAACACTTTTTTTTTTTTTTTTGAATTTCTAAAACATTTTTCACCATTACAAGGGAAGTTAGAGTAAATAGTTTGCATTTTAGGAGAATCGAGTGTTTTATTCCAAACTAGAGGGGAGGTGAGTGTTACGAACTACTTTGAGAATCCAATGAAATTGATGCAAAGAAAACATTTCTTCATTATAGTAAAACCAAGATAAAATTAGTTTTCTTGCACCCAGAACCATGGACGGAGCCATGGTTGGACGTGGCGGCAATTCCCCCCCCCCCCCCCCAACTTAAAAAAAAATTTATTATATATATGGGTACTTTGTGTGGGTACTAATTTTAACAATTTTGTTTTAGAATATTACACTTTTACCCCTTAAAAATATCATTGATTCTTTTAAGAGTATTTTTATAGTCACAAATTATTTCTATAACATTTTTACAAACTGTTAAGGTAGCAAATTCTTATTAGTTCGCATTTAGATTCATCACTTATCAGCAATTTGTAAAAAAATTTGTAGTTCAAACATTTTCCTCATTTTAAAGACCATTAAAAAATTTATAAATCTAAAATCTAAAAAAGAAATATACAAGCCCAAAAAAATTAATACAACAAAATCAGAGGCCAAAGTCACTGCACACAATCAACAATAAAGTCGCCCCTCTAACTCTAATTTCTGACTTTATCCTTGCCCAGAACATTTATTCATCATCTCCACACAAAATATATGCAGATATTTAAGCTACAGACAGAAATATACATTATAAAAACTTTGAATTGCATGTCCAATACCAGTAAGAGCCTTTTTATTAAGAGTATCAAAAAGTATTAGAAATTATTTATTACATTCCACTTATTAGCTATTGCTCATGTCCCCTAATGCTCTCAAGTTGCCAGATAATATACTGAGCTTTGCAACAATTTGAGCTACAACACTATTACTGTAGCATCTGCTTATTGCCAACTCTTGCGGACAACATTACAACAATGATAAGTAGGTGAGCATGACCAGTCATATATTTTTTTTAATAAAGGTTAAGGTTATGATGAATTTCAAATGTGACTTCAAAAATCAAAGCATCCACCCTGGAATGATGCCATTAGCATTTTCAGCTGAAGTTGCAGAATTTGCCTGATTTGTCACTGAAGGATTGTAACTGCAGAAAAATAAATAAATAAATAAAAGAAAGAAAAACATACATACCAAACTATCTTTGGACAGAACTAAAGCATTAATTACAAATGCCAAATATTTACCAAATGTGCAATGTGCTATCACATCGTAGAGGCTGAAAAAATTCCTCTTGCTGTGCTGGGTTGCAACTATATGGAACATTTTTCTCCCTAGCTTCCCATGTTGATTGAAGGGCAGCATTACCTTCTTCCAACTGTCCAACATCAAAATTAAGGACATTAACAAAATAACACAATCCTATGAAGTTAAAAGATGGATTGAGAGGGACAGCAGAGGAAATGCAACACAATAGAGGGGTTCACTTCACAGCAGAAACCTGGACCTACCCCCAACCACCACCTGCTGATAGCATTTGTGCACATGATAATATCAGCATTGATGATAGAATCATTGAGCTCCCACATTAAAAAATTAAAAGAAATTACAGATGCTCAAGAATATATAGGGATGAGAAGTGTTCTGGCCCCTTCATCATTATGACCCGAGTTTTTCGCCGTTGTCATTCCCTTTTTTTCTCTTATTTCTTTAAATCTTGTTGGGTTGACACTATCTCATTAGGTATAGCAAAATGCCTCTACCCCACACCGTCCTAGCCCACCCTACTCCAACCAACGTGTAGGTTTTTCTTACCCCAAAGAGTGAATGGGGGCACTCATGATTTGGTCATGCCTTGCCATACCTTGTTGCATTTCCTAGTGAAGAAATTATTTAAATCCAATTCATATATATATATATATATATATATATATATATTATCACATTCTAGATATAATGAAGTAAGATGAATTGATCGATGATAGTTTGTAAATAAGTACGTTGAATATTAACTTATTAATTTTTTTTTTGTTCGGTGGCTTGAACAAATTCAATAATTTCTGATCTGAAGTGGATACCTCTGTAGGATTTGAATCTAAATGAATAGTTGACCATATTTGAGAGGGAGAAAAAGAATGGATCTTGTTGGATTTCTAAGAAATTCTTCGATTTCTCACGTCCTATATGTGAATTGCTCAGTATTTTATTAATGATTTTAAATAACACACTGTCGTATATTGGTAAATTTGGCCTATAAAGAAATAAAAAGCAAAGTTGTATTTACGTAATTTAACATAAGTAATTGGATCCAAGACTTTGTTAAGTCAAGTTTCAGTTCTATCCCTATAAATTATTTCGAAGACTCCACCTTCCCCAACCATTATCCTTGGGTAGATCATGAAATGAGTATTGGTTTTAAGTCTGAAGGGTTAGGTTCTAAATATTTAGAATTAAATGTTTAGATTCGTATTTTGTGTATGTTGGCAAACCGAGAACAAAAACATGTCTAGATTAGGTTTTAGACATTGCTCAAGATTGTACAAATCAAGATTTAAGAACTTTCAAGTTGCAAAAAGGAGAGTTCAAGTTTTGTGAAACTCGACCGATCAAATATTAAACTTGACCGATCGAAAATCACAAATAAGTCAATTCTGCATAATTTAAATCAGGTCTAAGCTCGCGAAAACGTTTAGGATTTCGGTCCATCACTACTTGGAATAAAAGGAAAACCCTAAGTACGTTTTCAAAGCTCATGGAAGACTTGTGAGTTACTCCTGTGAGATTTGAGAGGTTTCTATACCTTCTAACTCAACAAGCATCTATCGGAATGAGATCTACAATCAAGAACTAGTGGAAACAAGTTGCAACTAAAGATCTACTGCTGATGGTGATTTGAAACATTTGAGTGGGATCACAAATGGGGAGTTTGTGTTTAGTAAATCCAAGATAGAAAAGTCCGTGGAGTCAAAGCTGCACGTGGTCATATTAGTAAGTTCTACTTAAGATAGCTTTAGATTTATGGTTTAAATCTTTTGTAATCTTCCATTCTATCATAGCGGATTTGTTTATCTTAAAGATAACTAGGTTAAATTTTCTTCAAATTTTTACCTTAAAACGATTGGTTTTATAAGTTTTCCTAAGTCATCATAATACTGTCTTCTTTACTTTTCAGCACTAAGTAATATGTTTGCATGTGTTTAACCTAGATCTCATAATTAACCTAAGTAAATACTTGGCTAATTCATTAGGTTAAACTAATCTATTCATTAGGTTAAACTAATCTGTTTCTCAAGGGGTCTAAACAAACAAACAAGTGGTATCAGAGAGGGTTAGCTCTTATTTAGGTAGTTTTACCTTGAATTGATCCCTGGCCCCTGCTATCATGAAACACAGTCACTCTCTTGTGATTCCTCCCCACTTTAATAGGAATAACTGTGCCTATTGAAAGGTAAGGATGAAAGCCTTATTAAAATCTCTAAATGAGAGAGTTTGGTTGTCTATTGAAAACGGTTGGGAAAGACCCACCACTCCTGTGGGTGAGTGGACTACTGCTTAAAAGGATGCAGTAAGCTTTAATAGCAAGGCCATGAAAGCAATATTCAATGTCATTTCTATGGAAGAACTCAAAAGGATTTCTAATGTGGAGGTTGCACACACTGCTTGGCATATTTTGCAAACTATGCATGAAGGCACTAAGGCTGTGAAAATGAATAAACTACAATAGTTAATTTCTAGGTTTGAGAACACTAGAATGGCAGATGATGAAACTTTTGATGAGTTCTATGCCAAATTAAATGACATAGTCAACCCAGCCTTTAATTTGGGTGATGTATATGATCAACCTAAGATAGTTAGGAAGATTCTTAGATCTTTAATTGAAGATTTTAGACCCAAAGTCTTTGCCATAACTGAAAGCAAGGATGTTGACACCATTCCTGCTGATGAACTTGTAGGGTCCTTTCAATCCTATGAGTCTGACTTACCCAAGACTAGCAAATCTAAATCTATTCTATGGCATTAAAATTTGTAGATGATGAAGATGATTATGGAGTCGATGATGAGATCTCTTCTATAGAGATTGATAATCTTGCCAAGAACTTTAGAAACTTTCTAAGAAATAATAATAAAAGGGCGAGAAATCGAAACAATGCTGACTCTAAGAATGTGAAGAAGAATGAAACAACCAAGAATACTATTTCTGAAAAAACAAAAGATATAGTTGTTCAATCTTCTAACAAGTCTTTATGAAAGCTCAAATTTGTGTTGAAACACAAGAGCTTGTTCAGACCCCTAATTAAAAAATGTTGCTAGATTGCTTTTACTCTAATTTAAACAAAATGTGGAATAAGAGTAAATAAGCACAATGAACCAATAACTCTACTCTAAGCCATATTCATCCATCATCAACAATAAAATGAAAGGCTAAAGAGTAGGGAAGAGAGATGCAAACACAAGATAACACCAAGACGTGTTATCGAAGAGGAAATCGAAGAATTCGGCGAAAAACCTCTCCGCAACCCTCCAAGTCAAAATCAATCAACTAGAGAATAAAGTTAGAGTACACAAATAACAAAAGACCCTTCAAACCTAGCCTACCCCATGTACTTGAGCCCTCCAAACTCTTGCTACCAACGGACTTCTCAAAGTCTTGTCTTCTCTAACTTTCCGGATTCTTCAATTCAGCCTAATTGCATCCGCCAATGAATGACTCATTCCAATGCTTCCCAGTAGCACCAAAATCTCACTTATCACTCAAAATGGATGTGGTAAATGTTGGGCTAAGAACCTTTTAAGGATCTAGAGATGGAGAGGTGGGAGTTTGAGGAAAATTACAAGGAAATGTGTAAATGATTGTAGGTATAAAAATCTCTAACTCTTAAGTGTATTTGCTAGGGTTTTCTCTCTGAAAAGCATTCCTTACAATTCGTAGGTAATGAGAGTATATATAGTGTGGGTAAAGGATTTTGTAAAGCAACACAACTTTTTGCCAAACAGGCAATTTTGCAGGTACTTCGCAGGTTGGCCCTTCTTGCGAAACACTCGAAAAATTCACAGCCTGGTATGACTTTTTAGCTTCTAGACATGTGCTCCACACATGGCCTTTTCGCAAGTAGCTTCTCACGAGTTAATCGCGAATTCCACTGATTCATCTTTTGAATTTTGTTCTTCACCGATCTCTCACACTCATTCTTTACAAATAAACCAACATACATACAGGGAAAATGATTGAAGAAATTACAATCAAATTTGGTACAAAATTAAAGCCAACACAAAATAGTTGAAAACCACAACTTTTTACACTTCAGGCCAACAATGTTTTAGTTATCAAGGGTATAGTCATGTTAAATATGAATGTCCCACATTTTTTAGGTCTGTTAGGGTCATATTTTGTATAATTGGTTAATCTTTTGACAAAATGCATTTTACTTATAATTTGGTAGATCTAAGATGAGTTTAGTAATTCAAGAAACATGTTGTTCAAGTCAAGTATTAAAGACATGAAAATTAGTCTAAGAAACAAGTGAAGAAAAGCTGTTCATTAAGTCTCGACAGAAGCCTGCTATCGAGACTTAATGTGAAGCTCAATAAATAGCTTGATAGCAACTCGATCTATCAAGAATTATGATTTTAGAATTTCCAAATTTAAAATTTGGCCTAGCCTTGCATATTTGTTTAGGGTTTTTTTTCTCACAACCCTAGATATATAAAAGGCTTATTTTAAAGGTCGTCATACACAGATATAGAGACTTTGCAGCCCACAACATCCATTCAAGTTACTGGAGTTAGTCACGTACTTGGGATCCGTGCAAAGGGTTAGTCACAAATTGGAAATAAGTCATAAATTGGATCCGTACTTGGGATCCGTGCAAAGGGTTAGTCACAAGTTAGTCACGTACTTGGGATCCGTGCAAAGGGTTAGTCACAAATTGGTTTGTGCATTAGGGGAAAGAAGACTACTACAAGATCAAGTCCAATTGGGTATTGGAGCAAAGGTTCAACTGTAAGTTGGTATTTCGGGATAACCAAGGGTAGTTGGTAAGATTCCTTATACTTGTAACCGCTTGATTGTTGATTAGTGGATTCTTGGGATTTGTGATTTTAAAATCACCCGGTAGGGTTTTTGCCTTGTGAGGTTTTCCCCATTTGTCAACATCACCGTGTTCAATTTATTTCCCGCTACATTTAGTTAATTTGGTGATTTGTTGGTGCCTCCATGATTTGCATGTAATTTGACATAATTAATCAACTTGGGTAATTGAATTAATTAACCAGGGTCAAGCTATCTCAACCCAATAAGTGGTATCAGAACGCATACCCTGATTAGGTTTTAATCTTTGCTATGTGATCCATTGGCCCCTGTTGTTATGGATCGTGGGTAATCTTTGATTATTCCTCCTTTATTTGATGGGATTAATTATGCATAGTGGAAAGTACGTATGAGGGCTTTTTTGTAGTCCTTGGATGAGAAAGTCGTCTAGCTAGCGGTTGAAGTAGGTTGGACAAAGCCTGAAGAGCCACCCGCAACATAGGATGATACTAAGATCAAGGCTGCCAACTTTAACAGTAAGGCACTAAATGCTTTGTTTAGTGCTATAACAAATGAAGAATTCAAGAAAATTTCTTCAACCGACAATGCCAAGTAAGCTTAGACAATTCTTCAGAATACTTATGAGGGCACTAAAGCTGTTAAGAACTCTAAACTTCAAAGGCTCATTACTAGCTTTGAGGAAATTAGGATGGATGAGGATGAATCGTTAGATGAATTCTATGCCAAGCTTACGGACATAGTGAATTCAGCATTCAATCTTAGAGATTAAATTTCAAAGCCCAAGATTGTTAGGAAGATCCTCAGATCTCTTCCAGAGAGATTCCATGCCAAGATCACTATCATTGAAGAATCAAAGGATCTTGATTCTATTACTTTGACTAAATTGATTGGAAACTTGCAAACTTATGAACTAGGGTTAGCAAGGGTTGGCAAAGGTGGCAAAGGCAAGAATATGGCCTTGGAGACCAAGAATGATGACAATGATGAGTCATTTGATGACGAGGATACTAAGTTAAAGTCATATATCACTAGACAATTCAAGAAATTTATCAAAAATGTGAATGTCAAAACTGGTGATAAGGGTCGAAAACAAATTGCTTTCTCTCAATATAAGTCTCAAGACAGAGGCAAGAGAGAATCCAAGGATGCTGGTCAAGGCAACGGTATTCCTGCTAGACCAAAGTGCTATGGGTGTCATGGATTTGGACATATGAAATAAGAATATCCTACATACCTCAAATCTGTTGGTAAAAGCAAAGCCCTAGCTACCACTTTAAGTGATTCAGAAATAGAAACAGATTCTGATAAGGATGACCAAGAAGGGATTGTAAGTGCTTTTACAGCTACTTTTGAGTCTACTGAGGGAGAAGTAAAGGTAGTTGATGAAGAAGTAGAGGTAGTTGATGAAGAAGAAGAGTTGATGGAATCGAAGTGAAAAATGGATGATCAAGATGACATTCACACTGCTTACACCAAGCTCTACAAAGTCTCTAAGAAGCATGAGAAACTCTACAGGTTGACCATAACCATAAGAAAGCTCAGTGAAGTAGAGTTAGAACATGAGGAACTCTCCACCAAGTTTGATGAAGCTAATCAAACCATTGGAGTAGTGAGATTAGAGAACAATCTTCTTGTTGAAAAGACCAAGAAGTTGGATGTTGAACTATTTCAAGTTAGAGCGCAACTGGAAAGGACTTTAAGCGCCAAACTAGATGAAATGTTGAATGTTCAGAAGTCAACATCCGACAGAACAGATATCGGGTATGATCACTCTCTCTCCTTTTGTAGTACCTCTTCTAATGCTTTGAATAGAGTTGTTTTTGTTCCTCCTACTAATAATGATAACTCTAAAAACGATGAGGTAATTGATGGTAAAACTGAGAACGTAAGTGAGGATATGAGTGATAAGGGAAAATCTATTTTATGAGCACCCCTTAAGGTTGGTAAGAAAGAGACTAAGCAGAAAAATCATCACTCCACCAACAAGAAGTCTCCACCAAAGAAGCCTAATTTCTGTTACTACTGTAGAGCATCTGGGCACACTCGTCCAAATTGCTATAAATGGTTAGCCACTTAACAAAGCAATAGTGTGTCATCTCTGAGGAACCAAAATCAACTTCAACTCTCTTTAGCCCCTCTTGGTGAACTTCTGAAGGCGGTCATGTTTCTTTTGAACTTCAACAGTTTCAACTCTCCTCCTTATCCATCTAGACAAAAGTTCATGTAGAAGAAGCGATCTTCATCCAGGTCTCCTGTCTGGAAGGAAAAAGATCCTAAGTAATTTCCCCTTTTTTCTCATCTCTTGCATGGTTTATGTTGTGGGTTGAGTCAATCTAGTTTTGATGCTTTATTTGTTTGTTTTTTTTTTTTTTTTTTTTTTTTTTTTTTTTTTTTTTTTTTTTTTTTTTTTTGCTTTGTTTTAAGTTTTTTTTAGTAAAGAAAAATTAGAAAAATACAAAAACAGTGTGTGTTTGTGTACTAGTATACTAGTACTTGTGTGCCTTTGATTGCCTTCAAAACAAAGTTTCCCAACTTTGTATCTCTTGTAGCTTAGATGAGCATCCTCATGCACAACTAAGCAATGTGAGCTTTGTGGCTCGTTTTATGTGATTTGTATGATTTGGTTGATCTATTATCTTTCATATCTTAAATCACTCTTTTTGATGAGAAGGACTAGAAAATCCTAGGAGAAAGACATAAATAACCATCTCACCACTAAAACTCGTCAATCATAAAACATCTGTGTGCAATTCATAAAAGTCATGCTCAATAAGGTGTAGCACCTGCACAACAAAATAAGGATGTTCAAGCTTACATAATTGGGTATTTTCTTTTATTCCTCTTATATGCCCATGCATGATATGCTTAAAAGAAAAATATGCAAAGAACATGAAAAGTAAAAAGAATCAAAATGCTTTTAATATAGTTGCAAGCGTGTTTCTAGGAGATGTGAGAGTTATATAATGTGCCTCAAAGGTGATAGTTCCCATCAAACAGTTATAATTGTATATGATTGTGTTTGATCCTCCTATATCATTACTTGTCATATAATGATGCTCTTGCTCTCTTGCATAAGTTTCACACACAACACGCATAATCTTTGCTACCTTTGATAGTATTGTACAGGTATAATATGATTTGGCCATCACAAGGAATACATATAGTAGTATATGCTCTCTAAACTGTCCAAACTTGTTTTTAAATAAAATTTGGTTAGACAAGTTTAGTGTGTTTTGATCTAGGAATGCTTTACATCTAGAATTGAGGATATGTATCTATGCTTTAACATGCCCTTTGAATGTTTGCTTTGATGGTTATCTTGTTTGCATTCATCTTGTATTGTTTCTCTTTGTAAAAATCTCTTCTTCAGGGCTTTCGACAAATACTTCGATAGAAGTCTTAATACCTACTCAGCACCTCCTCGATACAAGCTCTTCTATCGAGATTTCTGGGTTTCTGCTCAATACCTCTCGATAGATACCCCGATCCACCGAGCCAAATTATTTGGAGTCTCTGTTTGCTCAATAGCACCTCGATGCCTTCCTCAATCTATCGAGATTTTTTGCCTTCGATAACTCCTCGATAGCTCTCGATCTATCGAGCTGCGTTTTTTATATATAGTTTAAGGTCCGACCGGTTTTGTTATTTCTCAAATATTTCGACTTCTCTCTCTCCTCTCGTGACCTAAACATCTCTCTCTCTCTAAAATCACTCTTCCCATCAAATTTTCAGCCTTATCCAAGTCTCCCTCACTTGGTAAGTGTTCTTAATCTCTTATTTTCCCTTGTCTTCATGCATTCATGCATTTTTTTACCTAAGTTTTCTTCTTTTTTTGGGAAATTTTTGGGTTGAGTGTTTTTAATATGAACACATATGCTCATGCATTACATTCTACGCTCATTATAACAATGTTTCATGCATTCTAGGATTGTGTGCTTGATTAAACACTATTAGTACTGTTAGGTTGGATTGGGTCTCTACCCATGATGCAATTTATTTTTGCACATAACATGTTTATGCATTTTCATGCATTGCACGTTTTAATTCTTTTCTTTACTGTGCCTTGCCTTTTGTTGTGACTCTGTTTCTATCTTTTCTCTCTCTCTCATTTAGTCTCCTTATCATGGCACCCAAAAAGTCTATTCCTTCTAAAAACCCAATTCATCATGGTTCTTCCTCTTCTTCTTTTCCCCCTGATTCTGTTAGGTTCCATGATGAGAAGGCACGAGCTGACATCTCGGAGAACTTTTCTGACCGGGCGATTCATTCGGAACGCCAGGTCATTCTGTCTGACTTTCCAAACACTCCTCTACCCGATGCTATTAGCTTTCGAGGATGGGCTTCTCTTTATGAGAAACCCTCGAGGTGTCCTAACGTGTTCATAAAGGAGTTTTACTCCAATGTGCACGCCATCGATACTTTTGTGCCTCTATTTATTACGGTATTCCATGGTACACGTATCGTAGTCACCTTGAACTTTATTTCCGAGGTACTACATGTTCCTAGGGTGGATTGTCCGGATTACCCTAGTTATCCTCGTTTCACTTCCATCTCTCGAGACAAGTTGGTCTCACTCTTCTGTGAGAATGCCATGTTGTGGGGAGGTACCCTTAATTTCTCCATAACAAAGTTCACTAAGAGACCACGGTTCCTTAATATGGTGATAACCTTTGTTCTCACTCCACGGTCACACTATAACACTATCATCGAGCCTCATGCTCTTTTTCTTCTTGCTCTTATAGAAGGTCTTTCTATAGACTTTCCTTCGCATATGATAAAGTCCATCATTGACTGCTATTGTGACATGGCTACACGTGATAAGCTCATCTTTTCTTCAGCTCTCACACATATGCACATCACTATCCTTCCCTCTCCTCATTTCTATGTCATTGGTGCCATTAGCAAGGAGTCTATCTGGTGGAGTGCAGCGTAGCTTGCTACAAAGCGACCGTGGGTGGAGCCTTCCGATGCAGCCTCAGTTGATCCATCAGCCCCTTCTTCTCGCCCTTTTTCGTCCTCTGCTCCTTCTTCCTTATCTCGAGCCACTGTCTCCCTTGCTGATATCATAGAATAGCTTCAGTACATGCGTGTTGATTTTGGTAGTCATCTGAACCATCTATTGATGAGATATGTCAAATGACCACCAGAATTGGTCACATAGCTCGCTGCTAGTCTCAACTTGGTAGTTTTGTGCCCTCACCTTCATCGGAGCTTGCTAACGAGTCTTCTTCTTCAGATGGTAGAGATGATGTTGTTGATGCCTTTGGCTCGAAGTATGATGATGAGATGACGACCTCTTAGTGATATACCCTTTATCAGTCGTGACAAAAAGGAGGAGTAGTTTTGTAGATGAGAATAGTCTAGGTATTAGGGGGAGAGTAGTTTTTGAGGGATGTAGTGAGGTTTTGATGTATTCTTTTCTCATTACATGTACCATGGTCTTGTGACCACTTTTTTACTTACATTGTATTCTTTGATATATATATATATATATGAGATGATGTATGTTTTTCTTCACCTTTGTCTCACATATATTGTTTCTTTTCTATCTTTATACACATGTTTCTTCTTGTATACAACTTGTCTATGTTTCACACTTGATACCTTGATGAATCTCGTTTAAGTGTTTCAGTTAAGACAGGTTGCAGGTCTACCATGCCATGATCTCTCCTCTTGCAAAGTTTTTTAAGAGTTCATGTTAAGGTTAGACTTATGTTCTTTTGTATATTATGGAATAGTTGTGTTAAGACTTCTCTCATAATTGTTTTTCTATGGTTTTTCCATGGATTGCCCAAGGGGGAGATTGTTGGGGTCATATTTTGTGTAATTGGCTAATTCTTTAACAAAATGCACCTTACTTGTAATTGGATAGATCTAAGATGGGTTTCGTACTTCAAGAAACATGTTGTTCAAGTCAAGTATTAAAGACATGAAGATTGGTTCAAGAAAAAAGTGAAGAAAAACTGTTCATTAAGTCTCGACAGATAGCTCGACAGAAGCCTGCTATCGAGCTTAATATGAAGCTCGATAGATAGCTAGACAGCAGCTCGATCAATTGAGAATTACGATTTCAGAATTTTCATATCTGAAATTCGGCCCAGCCTTGCATATTTGTTTGGGGTTTCTTTTCTCACAACCCTAGACATATGTAAGGCTTATTTTAAAGACCGTCACACAAATACAGAGACCAAGAGACTTATTTTCTCTATGTGAAGCTACTACGTTTGTATGACATAGGGTTTTGTAACCGAGTGCTTCCATATCTTCATTGTTGATGAAGTGAAAAACTTTGTAGCCAACAACATCTGTTCAAGTTGCTAGAGTTAGTCATGTACTTAGGATCCGTGCAAAGGGTTAGTCACAAATTGGAGATTTGTGTATCAAGGGAAAGAAGGCTACCATAAGATCAAGTCCAATTAGGTATTAGAGCAAAATTTCAATTGTAGGTTGGTATTTCAGAATAGGCCAAGAGTAGTTGGTAAAATTCCTTATACTTGTAATCACTTGATTATTGATTATGGATTCTTGGGAGTAGTACCTTAAAATCACCCGGTGAGATTTTTGCCTTATGAGGTTTCCCCATTTGTGAACAAATCACTGTGTTCAATTTATTTTCTACTGCATTTAGTTTATTTGGTGATTTGTTGGTGCCTCCATGATTTGCATGTAATTTGACATAATTAATCAACTTGGATAATTGAATTAATTAATTGAGGTCAAGCTATCTTAACACAATAAGGTCAAAGGGTAAAACTATGGTTGTTACTTTTAGTGATGTTGAAGGATCTGATCACGAGTCTAATAGTGATCAAGAAGGAAATTGCATGGCTTTCATTGCTATAGCTATAGTAAGTGAAACTGAGATTGTTGAGGAGAACCTTTCTGACGAGGAAATCTTTGAAAATGCTAACTTGCAAAAGGCATATAACAAGTTTTGCAAGATTACTGCAAAAGATGCCATGAATGTTGACCTAGGATTAAGAAAGATAGAAATTCTTGAACATGAAAAGAAAAATCTCTTGGTCAAATTGTTTGATACTAGTGAACTCATAACTGCTATTAAGATTGAGAACATGTCTTCGAATGAAAAAGTTAAAAGTTTAGAATCTAAATTGTGTGTTGCTAGAGAACAATTCGATGGGACTTATACTTCTAAACTTGATCACATGTTGAATGTTCCAAAAATCTGCATCTGATAAGACAGGTTTAGGGTTTGCTGAGAGTGGTTTATCTTCTGTTATGTCTCCTCCAAAAAAATTTCCTGCTATATCTATACCTAAACTTGATGTTAGGATACCTAAGGAAGAGGTCCTAGCTACTAGGAGAGTTAGGGTAGATCTTAGTGAAACAAAACCCAAGAAATCTACTCATTCTATAGGTAAGAAACAACACAAGCCTCAATGGTTTTGTCACTTCTATGGTGGAGCTGGGCATACATGCCCAAATTGTTTCAAGTTGCTAGCAACTAAACAAAAAGTGTCTATGCCAAAAGCACAAGATCCCATGACACTTATTCATGAATTGGTAATGGCTCTTAGTCTCTATACCAATGCTAGAGTTGATCAAAAGTCTCATGTGTCTAGAAGCTCCAACTTTAGTCTTGTACATATAACACTCATTCCTAATTTGAATTGGATCTCAAAGTCACAAACGGGAAGTTTGTGTTCAACAAATCCAAGAGTCCTTGCAGTCGAAACTACACATGGTCGTGTTAATAAATTCTACTTAAGGTAGCTTTAGATTTAGGATTTAACTATATTGTAATCTTCCATTCTATCATAGTGGATTTGTTTACCTTAAGGATAGCTAAGATAAATCATCCTCAAGTTTTTACCTTGAAATGGTTGGTTTCATTGGTTTTCCTCAGTCATTATATTATTGTTTTCTTTACTTTTCCGCACTAAGCAATATGTTTGCATGTGTTTAACCTAGATCTCATAATTAACCTAAGTACATACTTGGCTAATTCATTAGATTAAACTAATTTGTTGCTCAAGGGGTCTAAACAAGCAAACATGAAGTTTATTAACTAGTAATTTATAAGAAATTTGTACAAGAAAAAAAAAAAAAAAAAAAAAAAAGACAAAAGCGGGGGGAGGGGGCTAATATATAGAAGGTAGCACAAGCACATAAATATTCACAAGAGATCTAAGATTTCATTATAGAAAATATTGTGATATTTTATTGTGCCAGATTGCCAGTAGAAGAACTCATGCAAAAAACCACAAAATAACCTAAAAATACTCGTTTCATGTTGAACAAAAATTAAAGGCCAAAATAAAACCTTGGTAAATTTCCTAAATCATAGTGATATTTGATTTAAGATTTTATTTCTTGTATCTAAAATCTATATGGTGTCACTTATTTTAAAATTTTAATTGGCATGACACTGTTTACACTTTTAAATTTGTAATATTTAATTTGAATAATAAAATAGATTTATTTGAAATATAGAGATAATATTTTTCCGGAATTTTAGAGATATGTTTAGTACCTTTATCCTTAAGGCTTTGTTGGTTTCCAAGAGCAGGTCTTCCTGCACAATCATCAAGCCTTGATAATATATGTCATATAACTACTTACATAGATATACAAGAGTAAAAATTCTAGGCATCTATATATATACCTTCTTTTGAAGGTCAGAAAGTTGACCAAGCAAGAACTGCGTCTGCAAGACATGGATACCATAATACATAAGAATTAATTTGGTAATAGAAATATCATAAAATAATGGTTCAGAAGCATCTGGGTTTTTCTATAAGATATGTGATAGATAAAGTCTTAAAAAAAATGTAGACAACGATCTTATTACGAAATGAAAATCAAAGTGATGAAGAGAGCTGAGGACAAACACAAAGTAAATGATTAGAAGAAAAGGTTAAAGAGATATAATGATAAGAAGAGGACTCAGAGATAAAACGCACCGGTATAAATTCAATGGAACCAATACTAGTTGCCCAAATATAAAATCCACTCTGTTATAAATCTCCAAGCACATATCTAAAATAAATAAACCCTCCTAGTGCATACATAACTTTTGAATACCTTTGTTGATCTTATTTGCTTCAGTGTTTGGTCCAGCTGATGCTCAAGCTGATCAAGCTCTTTTGCGCCCAAATGCTCCAACTCTTCCCCAAGAAGATTTCTAAAGAATGTTAAAGTTTTAGGTGAACATTGTCTAGTACTTGCATTTGTCTAGTGTACATTGCAAAATGCATGCTTTGGCACAAATGGAAAAAAGTAACTAATTAATTTACCAAAGTTATCATCATGCAAACATATTTACAGAGATGGCGGCTAATATTCTTAATGAGAAAGTAAAGAGAGTAACACCTAGTTATCCGTGTCGATTTTCTCTCATTGTCTCTTATTTTTCACTGAGTTTGCGTGAAACAAAAATCTTAAAACACACACACACACACACATATATATATATATATAAACAATGATGATACCTTTGTGTGTGTTGCAAGGCTTCAGCTTTTGCCTTCAGCTTCAGATATTCTTGGTAGCTGCTCTGCTAGGACATGTGAAAGCAGTTAGGTAACATTGTCACGAATCAGCATGACAATATATATGCGGAGAGGAAAATCATTCACATAATATGGAAAGTATAATCAACAAAGAAACTATTCTTTTCCTTTGATGTGACATTAATTAATGCATGAGTTAGAGAAAAAGATTGAACTACCTGTATGTCCTTTGCAGGTTGGTTTGCCTCTAGTGTTGCATAACTATATCGTTGATACTTCTCAAGTGTCCTAGCCATGCTGGAATTAAGGCAAAAAAACAGTGGATAGTGAGGCTGCTAAATTAAAATAACTAGATAGGTCGCTTTGCAGTGAATAAAATGCTAGAAAACCTTTTATATATGAAACTATTTAAAATCTTATTTTCAAGTTTGTAAATATTCACAGATGAATGGGCAACAAGTTACGGATTTGAATCCAAACAATAACAGTCAGGAATGGGCAACAAGCCTAGGATTACATTCCATTATGTAATGTAAAAACAAAAACAAAAAAACAAAAAAACAAAAAAAACAAAAACAAAAAAAAAAAAAAAAAAAAAAAACAGAAAAAGGCAAATAAAAGTGAAAGTTAAAAACCTAGGGTAGATCAATGGTACCTCCTTTATGCAAATGAAGTTTCTTTACCACCCGAGTAAAGGCCACATGACTTACATTCTGCTCTCATAACTCCAAATAAAAGTCATTTTTTTTAATAGGAAGTTTGTAATGTTTCATATCTAACTTCAAGCTCTATTCATATCATTGGGGCTTAGCCCTAAGACCTATTGATAAGGACCGAACTTGTGAGGTCATCCCTAAATAAAACTGGAGACCATTTATGATGTATCAACCTTGAAGCCAGCTAATAGGAGAAGAGTTTCAAGGAAACACAAAACAGTACCCTGAAAATTGTAGCCTGTTAATATATATATATATAGAGAGAGAGAGAGAGACACACACACACACACACCCCTCATCTTTTTGTTGATCAAACCACTCTGGCTAAAAGTGAGAATATGTATAATTAACATATGGTGGGGGAATTTGAACCTAAGTTCTCCTCTTAAGGGAGACTAGGCAATGCCATTGAATCCTAAAACTCTTAGTGAGAATAACTATAATTGAGACATCCAAATCACTTCCAAGTCAGGAAAACTAATAGAATTATTGGAGGAATAACACCTTACGGAGACTCTAATTTGAGTTTTTTGCTTTAGAAGATTAATTTGAGTAGTTAATATAATATATAAGAACAATGTACTTGATCCAAAAACTTAAGTCAATAAATTTGGGAGTAATTATGTTATATTAACAACTCATTTTTGTTCCATAAAAAATAAATAAAACAACTTATTCTTGTCATTTGTATCTAATGTGGAGTTTCGTTACTTAACTATCCCATTCTACTTCATCTCGTCCTTTATCTAGGCCATCTTGGGCCAGCCCTATGCCTAGGCCACTTAGGCCATGGCCTAGTGTCCCATACTAGAAAAAGTCCCCTAAAGGTGGGGCACCAAGTGATAATTTTTTTTTTTTAAATATGTTTTTTAAGTATAAAAAATGCTAAAAATACATTTGTTTTCTCCACTTTTAAGAACACTTAAAAAAATAAGTAATGCTAGAGATAATACAAATTTTATTACATAGTTCTTCAAATAGATATATCACCAATCACAAGAAGAAATTCAAATAGAAAAATACTAGAGATACTATAAATTCTTATGCAATCCCTCTCCCCTTGTGTCTATTTATTTCTCAAAAATAAAAAATCTTATACATAGACTTTACAAATTGATGTCATAAGAAATATAATTAATATATTTCAACAATATAATAAATGCATGTTTGAATTATTTTTTTGTGATTGATGATAAATCTTTATAAGTCTCATATTGTAAATTTTATAATATCACTAACATCATACATTCAATTACTTATTTATTATCTTCTTGAAGTGACACAAATCACATTCATTATTACATCAGTTTGTTAAATTTTGGTATTAGAATTTGTTATAACTTTAACATTTTAAAAAAAAAAATCATGAATTAATAGAAATCTAGCTTAATCACTATTAAGTGAATTAGTCAATTAAAAAGAAAGAATAATATATTTTAAATTTTTTTAATGTCTTCCATCTCAGAGGTCACTCACTCTTCTTCTTCTTCTTTCTTTCCTTTCCTTTCCTTTACTTTCCTTTCCTTTTTTTTTTTTTTTTCTTTTTTGAATTGGATATTTGAAATTGAGTCATGTGTAAATTTTATGTATGAATACACATACATACATACATGTGTGAGTACATGTTATAAGTGAAGAACAAATAGATATAATATACTGGAAAACGCTAGAGCTGTGGCAAATATTATAGAATAAAATTTACAAATTTACAAATTGATTAATAAGCTTCAATGACTTGATAAATGATTTTTTTTTTTTTTTTGGTGATCGGTGACACATCAATTTATAAGTTCTATGTAGTAAAATTTGAAGTATTCCTAACGTTACTCCAATATATACAAGCAAATAAATTAAGAAACCCCTTGACTTGACAGATACAATCCTAATATTGTAGGAAATATTCAAATGCATTCAATCAGCCAAACGAATATACCAAATTATGTGGATTAGATTGCATAAGCATGTGAGTATGTGTTGTGCGAATATGTTCTAAGTCTCACATTGATCAGTGTTTATCAAGTCGAACTAGATTATATAAGAAATTACAAGTAATTCCAATTGTAAATTAATTAGTCCTTCTAGGGTCTAGTGCAAATGTGGCTATTCTACAGGCCATAACAAGTCTGCACTTATCATCCAATAAAAAACAAGATTCATTTCAAACCATAATAAATTACACTTTAAACTCCAAAATTTAGAGGTATCATCTAATTAAACCCAAGACTTTCAAAATTTTTGATAAATCTTATACCAGTAATGGAAAATGCCTAAAGTGGTTATTTGCAACAATTGCATCCATTATATATGAAACTATGAATATTATTTCACTTCAACTCATTTAATACGGAGTTATTTTGTTTTAGGAATTTTCATTAGCAACATTACCCATAATGGGTTTATGACCTGAACTAAAACATATTTGAAAATACAGAGGTTAACTTGAAACTTTTAGAAGTGTGTAATTTAATTTAAAATGAACAATAAATTATGTGGTTTAAATGTAATTTACCAAAAATATTATATCCCCTTCCCCAACCATAAAAATCTTTTATATATTCCATTATATAGGAAATGCTGCATTCTATTTGGCCGCCCAACATAATTTTCTGAATCCGTACTTGTGGGAGAAACTAGAAAGCAATGATCGGTTGAGAAGCTTGTGGAATTTACAAATAAATATTATAAATTATACTTTACCCCCTAAACAATACTCTCTTTACACTTATCTTTCTAAACTAAAAGAATGCACACTTTACCCCTAAATTATACTCTCTTCTACATTTACTCGCTAAACCATGAGAATACACGCTTTACCCTCCTAAATTATGACTCATTTTACATTTACATCCTTAAAATATGGAGAAGTGCAACATCCACAATATTTTCACAACAAATCATAGGTGTTTAGTTGTTATTAGTTTTAATTTAAACCTACCATTTGTCCCACCAATATCAACATATAACCTACCACTTAGAATTTGTTATAAAAATATTGTAAAAATATTGTTAACATAGCATTTCTCTAAATTATGACTCATTTTACACTTATCCCCATAAATTATGAAAATGTGCATTTACTTCCCTAAACTATTACTCATAGAATGAAGTACAAAATGTTACACAAATAATAGTTTAAGGGTAAGTTTGCACTATCATAATTTATGGGGTAAATGTAAAAAAATGTATAGTTTAAAGGAATAGTGTATAATTTTCCTGAATAAATACAATGAACTGTTGAGCCATGCAAATAACCCTCCTCCTGGGGACAAGGGCCTTTGTTTGCACCCAAATCTAGCTACCAGTTAATGACTGCAATTGCAACGTAAGCGATTGTCATGAGTTGGTTTTTTTGTTCCACTTATCATTCTTTTCCAAGTCTGCATGCAATGGTTAGTCACTCGCAAGTCACAACCGATTACAAGAAAACTAATAATGATTGAAGAGATTTTATAATAAACTGTAAAAATGAGATTCTTTATTTCTTTTTAATTTGTTTAAACATTACAATATCATTCAAAACTGAGCAGACCTCTAGTACAAACAAATTCTCAATAGAACATTCACATCAAATGTAGTAAAAATTTTAGGTTATGTTTGGTAACAGTTTTTGTTTTCTATTTTCAAAAAATTGTTTTTGGAAATATAAAGAAAAAACAATTTTCTTGTATTTTTGAAATCAAAAACATGTTTGGTTAGTTGAAATTAAAAAGATAGTTTTTTGAAGAAAAAAATAGAAAATACTAAAATATGTTGTTACTAGAATTTGAGCTCTGATACTAACTCATTAAATGATGTAGATTTATTAAATTAAATGCATGTTTTCATTGACTTTTGAAAATTAGAAACTGAAAACAGTATTTTGTATGTTTTCAGTTTCTTTCACAAATTGAGTTTTGAGAATAGTTTTTGTTTTCTGTCTATTTTGAGTTGCCAAACAAGTTTTTTAATCCAAAAAATAGAAAAAAAATTTTGAAAACAGAAAATAAGGGTAAAAAGCAGTTACCAAACATACCATTAGCTTTTTGCACTCAAAAAACTACTTTTTCTATTTTAACACCCCACTTTAGAATAACCATACATCAAATCTTCTATTTTTTACATACAACTTATTAAAATAATATAAATAACCCAATATATTAATTTCTTTATAATGTCTCTCTCTTTCTTTCCAACCCTCGAAAATAAATGAATTAAATAAAACTAGCAACATGCTACAGTAGTCTGCTACAGTAGCAAATCACTTTAGCATGTTGTCTTTTAGCTTCACAGTAGTCTGCTACAGTAGCAAATCACTATAGCCTGTTGTCTTTTAGCTTTTAACACCTTTGATATAAGCTGTATTTTTATGTTTGAAGTGCTAAAAATAATTGTTCAGTGGTTTTACAACCACCACTGTGCTCCCATAACAAATTACTAGTCCCCAACACTCAAACTGTTACGAACGAATCATTTAATCATTATTCTTTTAGACCTTTAACATCTTGGACTTGCCAAACTATTGGATGTTTGAGGGTGACTTGGTCAAACACTCTCCGAAAAATATTGCTTTGTTTTGGTCATTCATGCACTATGATGGAAAATAAACAAAGCACAGTTTTACATGACAATAATGTTGCTTTTTGAGACAACAAAATATGATGAAAATGAAACGCCATAACTGTGTTGGATAGTGTGCCAATGGAGAAGAGAAAAGACAAAATTTTGAAGAATTGATGAAAGTTGAACTTGGAAATATTATTCATTAGTACATGACTAGCTATGAGATAAATTAGAAAAAGAAAAAGAAAAAGAGACCATATATAGATACAATTATGCATATAAACTCTAAGAAATATTTTGTTCAGTGAAGAATATATTGATATAGTACGTCCTTTAGTTAAAAAGTTCTTTTGAGTGCCCTTTGTTCAAGCAATAAAATTCAAGGAACTTCATCTTATACTCTGATATATTTATGAAAGAAATGTTAACTTGGAAAATTTTCTGACATTCCTGCCAAAATTATATAAAAAATTTAAACATCACAAATCACACAGAAATTTCATTTACATAAAGAATTTCAGAGATATTCATTAGAGGGATATTCTTTTTTAGTTATATAACAAACTTCCATTGACAAATGTAAGAGCTCCCAAAACAAAATTTTTTATTTCCACAAATTATGATTAGTATATAATAAAAGTTATATCATTAGTGGACTCTTGCAAAATCAGGTCATTTTGAACCAAATTTGAAATCTTAGTAAGTTAAAAAAAGATTGTTAAAAATTGTATTCCTAGCATTGTTCTTGTTCAAATTATCTTTGCAAATCCTTACAAAATATATAGCAAGCATCCAATATTGAACGTTGAGGACTCTCTCTCTCTCTCTCTCTCTCTCTC
Organism: Quercus parvula; assembly: GCA_030820535.1. Classification (NCBI taxonomy): domain Eukaryota; kingdom Viridiplantae; phylum Streptophyta; class Magnoliopsida; order Fagales; family Fagaceae; genus Quercus; species Quercus parvula. The sequence continues at coordinate 61,860,748 of JAUAME010000005.1, read as the reverse complement.
TCTCTCTCTCTCTCTCTCAATGGAGGTAGAGATTGATATAAAAAAAATTTAGTGCCCAAATTTTTTTAATCAAATTTAGAGAGCTCAACATTAGGTTTTCAAGAAAGAATTTGCAACCATATTGTGGTAATCATTAGTGGGAGATATTTATAATATATATAAAATCTAAGACATTTGATTTGTGGTTGAACTCATGAATTTGTGCCACGTAGGCTTTAAAAACCTAACAATTTTACATAATATTATTCTAATATATATCTATAATAAAATCAAAAGTGATTAACTTTTGGTTAAATTCATGAGTTTGTGCCACATAAAAGCTTTGGAAGCCTCACAATTTTACACTTCATTAGTTTAATATTTTTTAATTGAAATTAAATTATATTCAATATTTAAACTCTCCTTTGGATGTAATATTTGGTCTCAAGAAAAAAAGAAACAAAAAAAAAAAAACAAAAACAAGAAACTCTCCATTAAAATCCCAGTTTACTATATAATATATAATTTCATATATAAACACAATCTTAAAAAATGTCTAATATTAAAATATATAGTTTCATATATAAACACAATCATAATAAATGTCTATTAATAACAATAATAATGCCTTAAAAAAATAATAAGAATCATAATTACTAAATTTCATATTTAGATAATATATATATAGATAGATAGATAAATAGATAGATAGATTATGTTAAACTTGGCCACGCATTGCAAGAGTTGTCATCTAATTAATGAATACATATAGCACAATCATTCAGAGAGATTAAAATTTGCATCCAAAGCTCTAAGTCCTTATTTCTTCATATTTCTTGGAAACCTATCCTATTGGCCTCACAAAAATTGTTGACCTTGTCTTTTTTAGGTTACCCTTCTTTTTTTTTTTTTTTTGAGATAAATTTTTTAGGTTACATTTGAATATATGTAAGTTAGCTTTAAATATGAGTCGAATTAGTTTCCTATTATTGAGAAAGAGGGTTAAAAAAAAAATTCAATAATTATGTATATTTTTTAATCATTAGATTGTGGAGAACTATTTCTCCTAATAAAAGAAAACGGTTTATGTCATTCAACTATAAGGTTTTTGACAATTTCCTTTATTAAATTAAACCCAAATCTCAAATATGGTAATTATACGTTCGTTATCCATAATAATAATTAAAAGCTACAAAAAATATATAAAAGAGGAAAAATTTATAATATTAGCTTACCATCGAAATTGAAAACCATAATTTTTCAATGATAATATCATGAAAAGGACTTCACTTATATGACCCAGATCTCACACAAATTTGAAAAACCCAGATAAAAATTTGGCAACATAAACTCAGGACCAAACAGATTACCCCTACATGATCCATCTATACATTTCAACTACACAAATCACCATCAATGACCAAACTAACCAACATGTAATACACAACACACAACAATTACTACAGTTTCAAGCTCATCATCCAAATTAATAACCCCCCATGCATAAAAAAACAACATTAAACATTAACAAAAGAACCTATAGAAGATGTATATATCTATATATATACACACAGACAATAAAGACATAAATATAGGGATAATACAAATAAAGATAAATATATATATATATATATATATGTACCTAGGGCTGCTGCAAAACTCATAGAGCTTTCCACGGTTGGAGAAGATGATGAGGGCAACTTCTGCATCACATAGAACTGAGAGCTCATAAGCCTTCTTTAGCAGTCCAGTCCTTCTCTTTGCAAATGTTACTTGCTGATTTATTTTGTTCTCAATCCTCTTTAGCTCCACTTTCCCCCTTCCCATTTTTTTTTAATTATATTTTTCTAAATAATAATAAATAAATAAAAATCTATAAAACTGCACTATATATATATATATATATATGTGTGTATATATAGAGTTTGATTTTTTTTCTTTCACTTTTTTTCTTTCTTCAACTTGCTCCTTTTAGGCTTATAGGTTTCATCTCCTTCATCTTTAAGTTAAGAACTGTCTCTCTTTGAGTAGGTATTAGGTTTGGTTTTGTACTTGAAAGGAAGTGAAAAGGTTCTGCATAAAGACGTGGGGTGACTCTGTATTTGTGATAATATATATATATATATATATATATATATATATATTTGTTCTTAGTAACAGTTTTAAATTATATTTTTAGGTACTAGGTTACAGACTTGAAGTTTTGTTTGTTTCTCTGATATGAGGCCTTTTTAAAGTAGCTAGTCTTAAATATCACTTTTCCCAATTGAAATGACTGCATTGCATTACATCACTATCAAAATCAGGCAATCCTATGTCTTTTGGGGTTTAACGTGTCGAAAAGCCAATGGAGAACTTGAGTACTATGTGTTCTGTTTGATAGTGATAATACTCATGCCATATTAAAGAGTGTAGCTAGCTAAATGTGAAGTACTTGTCTGCATTGGTGGCCATGTGAACATATATGGAATCGGTTCTAAAGTCTGAATCTGGTCAAAATCAGAGAGGATTATTTGATTTCTTCATAGATAGGTATCAATTATCATTGGATGTATCCTAGTTTTTTTTTTTTTTTTTCCTAGGTAATTATTAGAGATTTCTCTAGAGATGTGTTTTTTATAAATTTTTTTGTGTATTCAAACTTATATTATTGGTTCACTTGATCATAAAATGTTCTTTTTCATAAATTAGTAAAGTAAAAGTTTATTAAGATTTTCCAAAACTTCTTAATGATTTTTTCTAAATGGTATGTAACAATTAGTAGGCATGCAGATAAAATTATATTCTCTACAATTAGCATAGTGTGATCTTGTAATTTGAACCATGTTATATAGAAAATCATGTAAAATAAACTTGTGTCTATCTCAGAAAATTCGATTCTATAACCGTTTATATCCCCCACTGAAATATCATGTGGTGGTGAGTAGTAGGGACTAGGGAGGAATGTATGCAGAGTATATTCTCTATAATTAATTGTTAATACATATGTGAACCATATTCCTATTTGTAATTATATGGATGAGATTTATATAGGAATTGTATAGATCTCACAAAATGAATAATATAAATATATGCATTACACTATAAAAATACTTTTCTATGCTCTTTTATTTGTGTTCCTCTAAAACTGAAATGACTAGGCAATGACTTTCAAGGAATGTCACAATTCGATCTTGTCGTGTCTTTTTTTTTCTTTTTTCTTTTTTCTTTTTTTTTCTTTTGAGAAAATTGTCATGTCTAACTTTATAAAATTTGTTCATACCTTCCATGTTAAGTATTGTAGTCAAATTATTAACATTTTCTTTTACAAATTTGCTTTCATTATAGAGACGAAAAACGCTTGCGATAGACCCAAATTTTCACGTCCTCATAATATATGAACGTCATTGTATCACATTTTCCTCATATAACTAAGTACATTTTCCTCATCTACCATGATTGCTCGGCTAAATGTATATTATAGTGCGTTTCTCACTCAAAACCCTGTATGCAATCCACTAGCTTAGCAAAAGATCCCAGTTATTGAAGATGCCTAGTGGCCATTTTCCCTTTAAAGCTGCTCTAGTTCACGCGTCCACTTTCACATTTATTTCTTTCATGACATAAATGATGTTTGGATATATATGCTCCTAATTAAAAGCAGACTAGCTACCATGCCATCAGAGGTAAGTGACCGTCATTTGTAAGCACTATAGATAGATTTGTAGAAGATGTATGTAAGTGAATTGTTTCATTCATTTTGAAAAACCTAGCTACCTATATATTGTTGGTGCAAAGAAGTTGAAACAAAGTGTTAAAGTTTTCTAAGAATAATATTGTGAAAAAAAACCGTCTAAAGAAAAACAACTCTGCTAATTAATGTCATCATGTTAGGTGGATTTCAGATTTGTTCATGGACTTTAAGTGTATTTTGTGCCAAAAAGTAAACAACAAATTTAGGACACCGATACTTTTTACACAATTCTCTTAACATGATATGTAATGATAGATATATAATAAAAGTTATGTTTGTAATGAATTCAAGTAAAAGTAAAGGTACTCAAAACATACTTAATTATTATTCTTTTCGTCCCAAAGTAAGATATTCAAGGCATTTCAGATATATATTAATTAAGAAATTAGAGAAAAATCAAGAAGATCTTCTCTCTCATAGCTCAAAGGACTTGGTTTGATTATCCTAAGACCACTTAATTAAAGGTAAAAGAAAAGAAAGCAGTCGCTTCCGAAGAAGACCAATCCATCACAGGAATTAAGCACCAAAGACGTGTCGAACAATGGTTGGTTAGCATGCATGCTGTAGCTTCCTTTTCTGCTTTCTTTATTTGCTTGCTAATTGCTATGGCCCAAGGTAAAAGTTTCCGATGCTCGACCTAAGCCCTGCAAATACGTACACACTTTGTTGAATTTCGAGACACTCCAAAATAAGAGACAGTAGTTTTTTTTTTTTTTTTTTTTTTTTTAGGAACATAAGAGACAGTACTAGTTTAAGTCAATAGGGCAGGAGGGGGCCATGTCCGCCACTTATTCTTGTAATATGAATAGTATGTCCCATTAATGGGTAGGATCCCTTTGAAAGGGGAGATACAAGAGTACTACGTCTCTGTATCGTCAAAGTACTTAATAAGTTTTATTTTCAAAATGAGAAGTGATTCTAACAAAGTTGGCAATTAGAATCTGAAAATTGTTTAATAATCATATGCATTTAGATAATTAGGAGGGGGCATTGATCTAAATATGCATTTAGATTAGCTTTTTGTCCATTAGTTTATTTTTTATATACAATTTTTTAAAGTCTCATTCTTTTTTATACAAATATGTTTATGTCAACTTTTAGAGTCAATTTATTTTTTCGTTTAACTTTTAATTTTTATGTATAGTTTTTTAGAATTTTATTAATATACTTTAACACATTTTTCAAAAAACAGTTTATGCAAATCACACAATTAGAGGGAAGCAAGCCCCATATCATAGTTAAGACCAGCATAAGGATTCTATAAGATCAATGATGATGTTGTGTTTGAGCTTTGAACACTGCTTAGATGATAATTTTTACTTTTTATTAAAATATTATATTAATGGATATTTTTAAAATAATTATTAATAAATTATTTTAAGGAACTTTTGATGTTTTGATAAACCAATACCAATGAGACATCAATTAATATTTATCTTTGTTCAAACTTGGGAAGGAAGACGTTTTAAAGCCGCTTCAAAGCAAATTCCTTTGTGGTCCCCTATTATTGCCAAAGCCTTTCCTATCAGGTATAGGCTCTGTACTTAGCAGAGCGGCAACAACTCCAAAGACTCACTGTGGAGTTTGACTCTAAATAGTGAGCTTGGGGCCCCTATTGAGAGATGTCTTCCAACCAACTTAGAAGTGATGTTTTGTTTTCTTCTTCTAGACTATCAAACTGATAGGATTTAGATTGGTATTATCCGGCGTTAGAAAAATGTACTATGAAAATAGTCTGTAATATGTTGATAATTTATTAAACAATGGATCATGGCTAAAAGCCTAAAACTGTTTAAAGATGTAAAAATTGGGGAAAATGTTCTTGATTCTCGCTCGAGCGAGACACTCAAGGGCTGTTTGGTTTTAAAAAAATCATCATTTATCATTCTTCATTCAATTTTCGTCACTCATCACTCATCACTCATCACTTAAAATATTTCAATTTCCTAAGAACATCCGCAGCAGATGTTCTATAAAAAATGTTATTTTGACACACCAAAAGTCTACTTTATTATTTTACCACATCATTTTACAACATCTCATTTATCAGATGTTTTATCATTCAATTCTATACATTAAAATAATATTTACAACACATTAAAACAACGCCGACAGCCACCATCGGCACAAACCCACATCCACCAACACCACCTTATAAAAAAAATAAAAAACACCACCAAAATCGATACACAACCACCGCCACCCCCCGACCCACCGCATCCCACACACCCACCCACTGTCACTGCCAACCCACCCACCGTCAATCCATCCTTTGGAACCCATTTACAGGCCGATCCTCCCACCACCGATTCGCCCATCACCAGCTGACCCACCCACCACTAAATCTGACCATCGCAACCCACCACCAGTGATCCGCCAATCACCATCTCAACCCACCCATTGCCGAACCAAGTATCAAATCACTGCCAAAAAAAAAAAAACCACAGCGACAGAGATCGAAGTGAAAGAAGAAAAAACTAAGGGTGATGTCTGAGAGGAAGAGAGAAAAACAACAAGATTGGGAAGAAAAAAGAGTGAAAGAAGAAAAGAATGGAGAGGCTTGATGTCTAAGGAAGAATGAAAGAGAAAAGAAATGAATAAAGTGAAGAGAGAGGAGAGAGAAAAGAGAATAAAAAAAATATTAGATCGTTATACCATTTCTGTCTATACCGTGTCAAAATTGAAAGGCTACTGTAGCATGTTGCAAAAATTTGACACATTTAACATATCTGATAAAACTTCATTTTTTGTGTTTGGTATACCAAATGCCAAATATTATAGCATTTAGCACAAATACCACATCTGCTATGGATGCTCTAAACCCCACACATTTGGCACATCGTTTTCAACTTCTCATCACTCAAATATTTCTTCTTTTTGTGGGACCCATACCTGAGCATTTGGTCAACTATTTCTACTTCGTTGATCTGTTTCATCAAATAATAAATTATAAGCATCGTCATCAACATTATTATTCTAAGCCCTCCAAAAAAAAAACAAATAAGAAAGCAAAAAAAAAAAAAAAAACCTTTAGGAAGCCAGATTTAAGGTTGAGCAAAGCCACGGCTTTTCCATAAGGATTTTCTGCTGAGAATTCAACGACTGTCATGAAGTCTTGTCAGAAAGAAAAAAGAATGGGTGAATTTAATGGAAGATGGTGTTTCAACTAAAGAAGCAATAGATGTGAAGAAAGGAAGAAAAAAAAAAAAAGAATCCACCTTCAACGGATGGAAAGAATGGAGGAGGAGCAAATGTGGAAAAAGCTTTTGGTGTTTGATGTGACAACACAAAGGATTGGATCCCACAGATTCCATTTAATTACCAAATTGTCATGTAACTCATAACTCAAGTATCTAAAAGCACCTCAAACTTGTTTCTAGTTTTCATAACTCATTACTCACTTTTGTGAGAATTGAGTGATGAAAACAAAATCTGAAAACACATCCAAACAAGCTATTGCTCCATAGGACCCACCATTTTTGAGTGATGAGTAATGGAAACAGAGTGATGGGTGATGAAAACACCAATATCCAAACAGTCCCTAAGTTTGCTTGTCTTCGATGGTTAAGCGAGTCATCAAACACCTATAAATTGGCTTGATCTTGCTCAAGGCTCACTAAAACGAGAGTTGTATATTTAATTTTCCCTATTATGTCTGTTAGGTTCTAAAAGTTTAGAATAATTGGAAAATCGTGAACACAAACTTGTTTAGATATAGATATTAGAGTTTATAGGGTTTATTAGACAATACTCAAGGTACTACAAGTTAGAATAGAAGAAGAAGGAAGCTACAGGTTCAAGAATTTGAAACATGCTAGGTTCGACCAATCAAAAATCGTATTCTGCAAAATTTAATTAAAGCCCAACAACTTGTTAAGCCCATTAAATGATTAAAGTTTCAAATCTAATTCTCAAAGTATTTAAAGGAAACCCTAAGGCACATTTTGTTATGACTTTGGATGTGCTCTTTTGAGATCTAAAAGGTACCGTGTCTTCTCCTTCCAAAGTCACAATCGGAAGTCATTCTCATATTATTAGAATTGGTAGATCTGAAAGCGCTGCTACAAGATTATACATAGCTGATGATTTAAAGTTTGGAGTGAGATCTCAAAGTCACAAACGTGGGTGTTTATGTGTGATAAATTCAAATAGAAGAGTCTATGAATTCGGAGCTGCACGTGGTCGTGTGAGTAAGTACTACAAGAGGTAGCTTTATATTTTAGGGAGAGAATCTATTGTAAAACTTACATTCTATCATAGTGAATTTGTTACCTTGAGGATAGTTTAGGGACAGTTTCACCTTGAAACTGGACGATTTCATTGATTTTCCTAGGTGATCATATCACTTGTTTTCTTTATTATTCCGCTATATGTGATATGATTGTTTGTGCTTAACCTAAATCTAAATAATAAACCTAAGTAACAACTTGGTTAATTGATTAGGTTAAACAATCTAAGTGTTCAGGGGTCTAAATGAACAAACAATGTCTTTTACTAGTCATCATTTAAACCATATTAATTTAGAGCACCTCTATAAAGAACCTTAAACATGACTTTTCAAATATTGAGGGCCTGATTATGCAATCTCAAACACAGTTTTCAGTGTTCAAATACTGAAAATTGTGGACCCCAAAAAGAAAATTATATTTGGTTGGAGTTTTTTATCAAGAGTGTTTGAGTTACAATTCTTAATTTAGGATGTTTAAAACATATCTTTTGAAAACTCACCATATCAGTTTTTAATTTTCAAATAATGTTCCATATTTAGTGCACCTCTATAAAGCACCTTAAACATGACTTCTCAAAGATTGATGGCCTATTTATGTAATCTCAAACACAGTTTTCAGTGTGTAAACACTGAAAACTATGGATCCCAAAAAGAAAACTATGTTTGGTAGGAGTTTTTTTATTAAGAGTGTTTGAGTTACAGTTCTCAATTTAGAGTATTTAAAACATGTATTTTAAAAACTCATCATACCATTTTCTTAGTTTTCAAGTAATATTGCTGAGTGGTTTTTTTGTAAATAAGTTGAAAATCATGGGACCCATTGACAAGACTAAAATTTTTTTTTTCTTTTTTTCCTACGGGCCCACCACTTTGCCCTTCTCTCTTATGTTTTTTCTTTCCTTTTCTCTCTACGTAAATAAAATAGCATTCTTTTCATTACTTTTAAAAATAAAATAAACACATACACATACCGAATACACAATTATACTTTTTTCATATTTTAAAATATGTTATTTGAAATATAGTACTAAACACATTTTTTGCATTATAAGTACTTTAAATATGTATTTTCACAACACTTTTTAAACTACAGTTTTCACATCATTTTGAATAACAATACTTGAGCACCACTACCAAACAGTCTGAGAGGTTGGAAAACCATTGATAGTTCATCATTTATGCTTGTGATCCAAAATTTTCAAGAGTTTTAAATCAAAAAAAATTGTTTTTTAAATGAGTTCATTGTAGATAATTCTTCAAGTAGGTTCTATGAAGTGCACAAAAGGTTTTGGTTTGTGAAACGAATGTGTCTTTTGTAAAGGGCTGCATATCGAAGAAGTTAAGAGATTTTGAAATTGCTATGCTGACATCAAGGAGTAGTCCAATCGAAAAGTCTACTCACAAAGATTTTGTGAGTAGTTGCAAACTTATTATATAGTGAATTTCCTTGTTAGGGTACATTATCCAAAGTGATTTTTTTTTTTTTTTTTTATGATTAAGTATATACTAAATTGTGTGGTGAAATATAATTATTTTGCTGATCAAATATTTGAAATAAATTGATAATTAATTTATGGCTACATTGTGCATTTAACAAAGTCTAAACTAGAATTTTTGCAAAACAGTATAACTCCACTTCTAGTTAAATGGTTTTTCAGTTGAAATTATTTTTGTGTTTTCTCCTGAGATTTGTAGATATAGGTATAACTCCACTTCTAGAACATAGCATTGTGGTATGAGTATGGTACAGTGACATGAGTAATTTTTTAAAAATTATAATATGATATGGCATATAAGATACTGTTACAACACAAATATGACACCTCAAATGAAATGTCCGTATATCTTAAGTTTTCTCTTTTTCTCTCCAATTGATATAAAATGCGTTGGTGAGGAATATTTGCAACTCCGTTGTTGATTAAAGGCAATGCTATGTTCTACATAGACACATCATAGATATATATCTCCTTAACATTATCCTTTTTTGAGAAGAATCTCCTTAACATTATCTAAAAGTAAAATATAAAGAATTAAACCCATTATAAAAAATTTCCTAACAAAAATATCTAGTTTAATGAAGACATACCATCATTTCATAAGTTTTTACATTAAAATTTCAATTTGATGCTCATGTGAAGAGTATTTTAATGTCTGTATACTATCATTGGGTTTCAATTAGCTTAACTAGTAAAGTCTTTAATAGTTGAATAAGAGATTTGGGGTTCAATTCCTGCCTACACCAAAAACTGATAGGTGTCTTGGTCTGATGATAAAAAACTATTATCAGAAGCGGACGTCATATGTTGAAAATCTCATTTTGGAGGATTTACCGATTTCATGGCCTAGAGGCGACCATCTCGCTACCTAGCTTGCCCGCAAGATCCATGTGGCAAGTATTTTGGATGAGAGTGCAGTCGTGCATCTCCATACTCTATATCGTACCTATCCACTGTTCATTTGCCAGCACACACACAGCTGTGAGGCTTGGCAAAGGGCCTCAAATAAGGGTTGAATAAACCCAAGAAATGTGAGAAGAGTGAAGATATTGAAGCCAATCCTTTATATGAAAAAATAGAGTTTTTTCCATAAGAAAAACCATAACTTCCATTCCCTCTATTCCATCTCTTTCATTACATTGATAGAGATTCTATAAACACCTTCCTCATCCACAAAACAGACCTTGTGAGTGAGAGAATGGCATTGGAAACATGAGAAACCATATCTAAATCCAAATCTTTTGGTGGCTTTTTGTTGGCAGCTCAATGATGGTGACTCCAGGAAGCTAGGTGAAGAAAAGACTCATGGAGTTAGTTACTAGCTAGAGCTTGAAGAGCTCAAGTACATAGGAAGATATAGGCTTGGAGGGTTTATAGCCATCCATATATTGCAACTATTCATTCTAGTGGAGTTTTTCTAACAGGTGGTCGAGGGAGAGGTTTTTAACCGAGGCTCGGGTTTTCCTCTTCTATAACACTTTGTATTGTCATGTGTGGTTTGTTTACTTTACTTTTTATTTCCTTTATCTTTCTATATTGTCATGTTTATGTGGTGTAGTATGTTTGGAATTTTACTAAGTAATTTACACTTGGACTATATTGTTTTGTTTAGTGTTAAAATCAACTTAGCCATAAAACTTTACCTTTCTAAATATTGTGCTGGGGTTAATATAGCATATTTAAAGTTTAGTTAAACAAAAAGAAATTTGTTATACTACAATAAGAAATTTGATAATCTAAAGAGATTCATCTACGTTAACTTTCCATACAATGTTATAATATGTACGAGTGACATATGATGATATGCTACACCTGAACATCTTAATCCATTAGTATAAAAAGGTACTCATGAAACTTGCTTCCTATTCACCAAGTCCACCATTTAATATTGGGTCTTGTTAATGAATGTCCTTAGGACACATGTTAAAGATTAATAAACACTTAATTATGAGCATTAATATGCACATTTTTCATTTAAAAAACATATGTTAATGATTCATTGGCTTATACACATAAGTTCACTATTGTTGTAGATTTTTTTTTTTTTTTTTTTGAATATATGTGTACAATATAATTTTTTTTTAAAAATTTACATATATAAAAGTACTATTTAATGAAGTATTAAATGCACCTTAACCACTATTCTTAGGACACTCGTTAAATTTTTTATTTATAAAACTTTGGTTAGTATGGTGACAATCGCCTACTACTCCCCAACCCCTCCCCCTCCCTCTCAACTTTCAAGTCCCTAGGCAGGTGCCATTGATCATCTCAGTGTCGGCAACAAAAGCCTCTTTTAAACTTACACTATCAATCAATGGAAGTGAATCTAATAGCTTAGTGCCAATGAGAATGAATGTCACTCAATAACATATGAAAAGAAAAGAGGAAAACTGCAACCATTGTAAGATAGCGGTCCAAATTCCAAACGCTAAACTAAATAATGTAATAGAAGCATGGAGTGGACCAGCAGGGTATACCAAAAGAATCGACATCGCCGCAAAACATAGTTTGACCTCAACTTTCAGCACCCATCATATTGTATGACTATCAATTTTCTTGGATTCAATGAAAATGAAATCTATGATGTTACTCTTCAAAGAGTTAATTGGAACAAGCTTCAAGTATATATAATATTCCATTTAAGAGACATGAGACTCAGAATTGAAACAATATATAAACTGCATAACCTAAAATTGCCAGTCAATTTTTCGTAGGACTCAAAAATATATATAAGTGGAGGTCCTAATTAGGCCCCAGTGGTTGGAACAGTTAATTAGCCAATGCATCAACTTTAGCACTTTTTTAAATTTTATTTTAAATATCACCCCCTCGAGAAATTATAAGATTCACATGGTGGACAAGTGATGTGGTCTACCATTCAATTAAAAAAATTTCACATGTTTAAAATTATTAGTTAGAAAAAAATTTTAAATGAAAATTAATTATTGACTCAGTAATTTTAAACAAATGGAAGTTTTTTAGTAGAATGGTGGACAAATAACGTAATCCACCAGAGGACTCTATAATTTCTCCAGCCCCTCAAGGAATTTTTTGTCAATTCGATGAAGATCACGAGAATCATTTCATTGCACTAGCTACTATCTTATAGTCATTGTCAATTCATTTCGCCGGGAGAAAAGAAAAAAAAACCCAAGTGCTTTCATTTCATGAAGGCTATAAATGCAGTTTTGTGATCTTGTCTTGCCTTTTTTATGAAAGAGTCATCAATGACTTTCTTGACTAACATTAAAAACATAAATAGCATATATATTATGCAAGCTAAATTAATTAGAAAATGAAATAGCTCTATATATTCTTTCACTTAAAAAGCAAAAGAATAGATCATTTGTATTTATAAACATAAATTTCCGTTGTTTGGTTTTAAAAAATAAAGAAAAAGTAATTTGTCTGAATTTAATAATAGGCCCCTAACAAAAAAATTATTTTCTATTGGTATCTAAGAAGTAAAATTTTCCATTATGATATAAAATATTTTATTACTTAATTAATAAATAAATACGACATATTATAAAAGTGAAAATATCACATTTATTATATTAATTTATTTTTCTTTCCCCATGCATTTTAACTATAAGGAATTTTTTCTTGATTAGATGAATTAGTTAAATTAAAACATTATAAAAGTAAGCACAATACGATGTTTCTCCAACCTCAACTCAATCTTGATATTGGTGGATACTTTAGTTAATGAAATGAATGTTTTCCACTTTCCTTAAAAAAACAAAAAGATTTTTTTTCTCTCATTTGCCTCCAATTCCTCCAATTTGAGACGATATGTTTTGGTGGGCTTAGGTGGAATGTGGAAAACTATCTTTCCTTCTACCCAAATTTCAACCCAACCAAACAGATTAAAACTCATTTCATCCCCCATTCTCCTTCCATAGATTTCCATTATCCCTATTTTCTTCCAACCAAACTGATTATGAAACTTTTGATGCATGTTTTATAGAACTCATAAAGGTCCCTCTTTTATTTACTTTTTGTTACGTTCTAAATATTTAGGATTAAATGTTTAGATTTCTAAATTTATGTATGTTGGCAAATCGAGATCGATACATGTTTAGATTAGGTGTTAGACATTGCTCATGTTGGTTCAAGTCAAGATTCAAGAATATGTAAGTTGCAGAAGGAAGAGTTCAGTTTCTGCGAAGCTTGACCAATCAAAAAATAGGTTTGACCGATCAAAAATTATGTTTTGCAGATTTTAAATCAGGTCCAATCCCGCATAAAAGTTTAGGGTTACAGTCTAACACTACAAGGTATAAAAGGAAAACCCTAATTATGTTTTAGAATTTCTTAAAAGTCTTGTGAGTTACTCTTGTAAGATCTGTGAGATTTTTGTAACCTTCTAACTCTACAAGCTTCTACCGGAACGAGATCTATAATCAAGAACTGATGCAAACAAGTTGCTGCATAAAGATCTACTATTGATGGTAATCTGAAACCTTTGAGTGGGATCTTAAAGTCACAATGAGTTTGTACTCAGCAAATCCAAGATAGAAGAGTCCGTGAAGTTAGAGCTACACGTGATCATGTTAGTAAGTTCTACATGAGGTAGCTTTAGATTTAAGGTTTAAATCTACTGTAATATTTCATTTTATACCTTGGTATGTATCGCCATTTCTATATGACTCATGTGCACATTCTTAGGGAAAGAAATTCTACCTCGTGCACATGAGTAGGAGGAGAAAGCCATAGAGGAGATACATATACCAAGGGGGAGAAGACATTTTATTTTTATGAGAAAACCTTGTTTTGTTTGTTTTACTTTATGTTTGTTTTCTCGTTACTTTATGGTACTTTGAGTTACATTTAGTATCTATACTTTGTTGCTCTCATCGTATCGTGTTTAAGTGTTAGACATGCATACACCCTTATGCTATTATACTTTATTAGTTGCATATTCAGATGATCATTTGCTTTACTATATGATCATTGTAGTCATTTCCATATAATTGTTTTGTGTTTGATCAAGTTGCTCATATGTTTCACAACATGTTTACTTGATCGTATGTTTACTTGTTACATTATACTTGTCCTTTTATCACTTGATTTACCTTGAATGTCTAATGCGTTTTGTGCAAGTGTTTCAGGTTACAAGTATTTTGTTCCAAGTTCATCACAACTTCTAGAATTAGGTGTGAGTAAGTTTTGCCATTGTTCACAAACTCATATTTAAGTCTAGAGTCAATTATTGGTGTTTTGTCACGGAATAGCTAAAGGGGGAAATTGTAAAGTTGTGATTTACAACTATATTTTATGTTGGTTTTATTCCATGACAAAAAGTGTTGTAATTACTTTAATTTTGTCCCTTATATTTTGTGGGATCTTATTGTATTGGGTTTAGTATTAAGTTGGTAAAGACTCAAGCTTAATTGAAGATCAAGTGGATTTCGCGAGAAACTTACGAGAAGCTATCCCGTAAAGTAGCCATATGAAAAGCACATGACTGGAAGTTGAAAAGTCGTGCCAGGCTGTCAGTTTTGCGAATGTCTCGCGGGTAAGGCCTTCTCGCGAGGTAGTCGCGAAATATTCTGCCTAGAGGATTTTTAAGTGTGACTTTCTTACCCTTCACCCATACTATATATACCCTCATTACCCACAAATGTAAAGGAGATCATTCAGAAAGAAAAACCCTAGATAGGTTTTCAACAACACACACACTCATCTTTTAAAGAGAGAGCTACTTATCCTTAGTGAAAAAACATTCTAGCCTCTTATCCTTCCCTCTCCCATTGTCATACATTGAGAAGAAATTTGTACCCAAACACAACCCACACCTATTCAGAGTGTAGAGAGAGTTTTGGAACTTGGGAAGTTTTGGGGATTTGCCAAAAGAAACCGATAAGGCTTGGCGGATGCAATCGGGCGTATTACGGGATCCGAAAAGTTAGACAAGACATGGTTCCGAGAAGCCTTGTTGGAGTAGGAGCTTGGAAGGCTTAGGTGCATTGGGTAGATTAGGCTTGAAAGGTCTCTTGCTATTCGTGTATCCCAACTTATTGTCTACTGGATCGATTTACTACTTGGAGGACGGTGGAGAGGTTTTACACCGACTGCTTCAGTTTCCTCTTCGAAAACACAATGGCGTGTTATCTTGTGTTTGCATCCTTCTTCCCTACTCTTTTAACTTTCATTTTACTACTGTATTTTGATGAATATAGCTTAGAGTAGTTTTATTGTTTGTTCGCTCACATTTACTTTATTCCGCACTTAGTTTAAGTAATAGTAAAATCAACCAAGCCGTAACTTTTAATTTAGGAGTCTAAACAGCTCTTATGTTTTAACACATAATTTGAGCTTTCACATTCTATCACAGTGGATTTGTTTATCTTGAGGATAGTTAGGTTAAATCCTCCCTAGGTTTTTACCTTAAAACAGTTGGTTTCATTGGTTTTCCTGATTCATCATATTACTCTTGTCTTTACTTTTTTGCACTAAGTAATATGTTTGCATGTGTTTAACCTAGATCTCATAATTAACCTAAGTAAATACTTAGCTAATTCATTAGGTTAAACTAATTAGTTTTTAAAGGCCTAAACAAATAAACACTTTTCTTTCACTGAATAAATATGTATGTATCATATTAGCAAAAATAAAAACAAAAACAAAACGTAAAATGAAATCATGGAGTGTGTTTTTGTGATATTTTCGGTCTTAATCATAGGACATGACTTTATACTTTCTAAGTAACATTGCATTTCCAATTTGAAAGCTCATAAAGATGAAAGGAATGAACTACGTTCTTTTTTTCTTTTTTTTCTTTTTTTATCAAACACCCCCCACCCCAAACTTTTAATGTCATTTTCAATTTGAAAGCTCATGATAAAGATGAAAGGAATGGACTACTTTTATTTTTATTATTATTATTATTATTATTATTATTATTATTATCAAACACCCCCACCCCAAAAAAAATGTTAATGTTTCTGCTTATTTTTAAATTTTAATGCATTACAAAATTATAAAATTTAGGTACAATTCCTTTCTTGTTATTTTTAAATTTTAATGCATTATAAAATTATAAAATTTAGATACAATTCCTTAATAGAAGGAAATTGGTCAATGCAATCATGTGTTTAAAATTTATTATTTTTTAGATACATTAAAATTTCAATCTATGATATCCAATCAATAATGATTGTTTTTTATTATCAAGTCGAAACATCAATCAATTCTTGGTATAGGCGGAATTTAAATGTCAAATTTCTATTCGGCGACAAAAATCTTTACCAAACAAGTTAACTAGAAGTGTGAAACCCACCATATCTATATGTTTAAATTTTATTGAGAAATCTAATGTCTTGCAAAACGTACAATTAATTTACAATGGGTTCTAACTTACTTGTCGGTATCTTTAATTACTGAAGAGCTCTTGGGTTCCAACGTAGCTGGCCCTTAAGACACATTGTAACGACTGCACATGGCCATTCGTTATATGGCCCAAAGGCTTTGGCGATGATATCACAATGAATATCATCATTTAGACGGTACAACTTATAAGATAGCTTTGATTTATGCCCAACATTTCCTTTTTTGGAGTAAAAGTTAGGTTTTGCCCAATATTTCAATATGGCTTAGATTTATCATTTTGATGTGAACAATTCCTTTCTTCTTCTTCTTCTTCTTCTTCTTCCTTTTTTTTTTTTTTTTTTTTTTTTTTTTTTTTTTTTTTTTTTTTTTTAATGTGCATTGATAATAGCTTAATTTTGCATATTTATATCATTGTTAGAAAGTATTATCATACTTATTTTGAATTAATTTATGCATTTTATATTTGGTTTAGGAATAATGCTTAATAATCAATTTTATGCTTAATTGAATTTTATTGCGTGAATTTGTCTTTTGTATGAGAATTGAATTAAATAAATGGATTTATGCAAAGAAGAAAGGTAATGGACTTTATTTTTGCAAGAGACATGATGAAGTTAAAGAAGGTCAATCCAATTAAATTTAACTTTAAATGGAGCAAGGAATCAAAGGAAATTTGAACCAAATCCAAGTCCAATTCAGATTAGGATTCCAGCCTGCACATCAGTTAATATTTCTGACATAACTTTCGGCTCAGGCATCCAATCGAGATGATTCAAGTTGGGATTGAAATTTAGCTTAAAGGACTACAACTTTGTAGTTTACCAATAGTTCGAATTATGAAGTTAAATGGGGCCAAAATCGTCGGTTAAGCAAAGCCTAAAAATCTAAGATTTTCTCCAAACGAGAATTCAACTTATAATAGGATTCATTGACCTATTTAAAAGCTCTTTAGGGAAAAATTCAAAAGAGGCTAGTGCTATGACTAGGGGATGAACATATAGAGCGTGGCTACGTCTTTGGTTTTCTTCCATTACAGTTAGTTTTTTTTGTTTTTTTATTTGTCTAGTTTAATGTTTAGTATTTTATTTTTCTGTTTTCTTTCAATTACTATGAGTAACTAAATTTATAATTAAGGTTGAGGATGAAACCTTGTTAAGGATTATTAGTATTGTTTATGTGATTTGATTTTTCTTATAATAGTTATTCTTTAATGATTTAAATTGTTCTTACTTCATATCAATTGACTAAGATGGGATTCTACATATGAGTTCAATCATATTTTTCTCATGATTTAGGATTTATCTTAATTAATTAAATGCTTGGTTTATTATTTCTTGATTATAAAATTGGATATCTCTTGTGATTTGTTTGTTAACGAATACAATTGATGATTTGATTTTATACTTGAGAAGCGAAGAAGAGCATGTTTTAGATATTTAAATAGAATTCCCTCTCTCCTATGTGTGTGTGTTTGTTTCTCAAAAAAAAATAAATAAATAAATATAAGTTTTAATGATAATATTTTCCATGGTAACAAGATTGATTCCTAGATTATCATGTAGCAGTTGGGAAAAATTAATGATCATAAATATATGCTGATATGACTTACAAGGCGAATTCCAAAACCTTAATTCATGTCTCTAGATTGTTTACATCTCTTTACTGCTTTATATTATATCTTTACTTAGTTTAATTATTTGTTTAGTTTATTTAATTTCAAAACAACCAATTTTTATTAAACTAGATTAAAATTAATTTGGTTAAAGTTTAATTAATTTTCTTACGTTCATTCAAGTCTCTGTGGGTTTGACCTCATTCTTGTCAAACTATATTAAGGTACGGTTCGCACACTTGTGAGTACTTTAAAATTTCTCAACATTTGGATAATTCAATAATTGGGGTGAGGGAATTTAAACCCTAAATATGGACCATCTAATATTCAATTTGAATTATGATTTGAAAAAGTTCAAATAGCTAAATTTGGAAAGTCACAACAGATTTTTTAAGATTCCAACTAAAGAGTTCCTTTTATCTCTCTTATAGGAAAATTATTAATAAAATCTAGAACCCTGAAATTTTATTATGGTACCTCAATTGTTATATGATCGAAGTATTGAACCCGACCAGAAAATAATGTGTGGTTCTTTTTTACTCACTCAGATTAAAATATATCTACCAACATAAGATTAGTGGCAGAGGTATTTTAGTTTAGATGGGCAAAATTTATAACTAATATACTTATATCTCAATATATCCATAGACGTATATTTACGCATGTATACACATGTATGCGCATAACACACACTTACATATATAATATCTAAGGTCAATATAGACAATAAAATGTCACTCATATTAATATTTTGAATGCTAAATAACCTATAGAAAGATAGCATATCCACTCTATTTGGTTTATTTTTTTGGATTTTTTTTTTTAATATATGAATAAGTTATGTTGTATTTTTTTCATAAATGAAACTCTACTTATAATAACATGCTATGATTTTTAATAATTTGATAAAAATTAATTAAAACTTATGTAGACTTTTGTTATACTCGTAAAATGATTAAATTATAACAATTTAAAACCATATATTAACCACTTATGCATCTAAAAACCCTAGAGTTGAACTTAAGAAAAAAAACTCAAATCAAATTATGGATATTATATTGTTTCCAAATTTTATTACATATATTCTTAAGTAAAATAATCTATTATTACAAAAATAATATGAGCTCTTACACTTTTTATATATAAAAATATGGGGTAATTATACTAAACCTATCTGTGGTTTGGCCCGAAATCACTTTGCCTATCCGTGACTTAAAAAGTGTCACTTTACCCACCTAAAGTATGTTTTGTTTGTTTTCCGTAACCCACCTCTATTAAAATCAGGGGTAAATAGGTATTTTTGCTCAAATTTTATGTCTCTCTCCTCCCAAAACAAAATATAGCACAAAAATGCAAGAGAAAAAAGATCAAAAGCTAGTATTGGTCTCTCTCTCAATTCACATAAATCTTGAACATGAAGAAGATACCCAAAAAAATAAAACCCAGATCAACCTACCCAAATAACTAAACAATACAATATTGCCTTTCAATCAACCAAACAATACACTATGACATGTCTCAATCAAAAATGTTATATATACACGATTTTCTCATCTCATTTGTGGGTTTAGTGCAGCTTACATTGTTGAAGGAGATCCTGTACAGAAAATGATGTTGATAAAATTCATAAATCAAATGGAAAGTTGTACCAGCTCTACTAAACGAAGAAGCACAGGAAGTGATAAATATATGTAATGGTCTTGAGGACCATGCGTTGCACGAACTAACAATACACAAATACACAGTGCTCCATAAGGCCACTTACTCGAAACAAGCTAACCTGGTGCTAAAAATAGCTTTTGTTTCTGCAAGAAGAAGATTGAGGTTGCTCTTTGTGCATACTTTTTTCTTATATTGAATCATTCAAACTTACTCAACACAATGCAAAAAAAATCAGGTAAATCTTGTATTGATTCGTTCATACTTACACAACCAAAATCCTAAAACCAAACACCCATATCCAAATCCCACATATACATACATACACACTATTCCTTATAGTCTAATCCATTCATACTTACACACTATTCCCCAAACCCCAATACAAAATACCCAAAACCCATAATCCAAAACGGAAAAAAACCCATAATTGAGAAATTAGAAGGATAACTTACACACTGAAAGTTCCCGAAACGGTGTCGTTTGCGAACTTGACCGCAGATTCGAGATCGAAACCCAAACGCAAACTAGAGCTCTCCTTTGGAGATTGAGTAGCCGTTTAAGAATTCCAATCTGCTAACAGAGATGACGAAGGCTTTTGCTGCTGCCCTTCACTGTTACTGCTACTGTTGATCCCAAAGAACCATCCTTGCGCCATTTTCTCCATTGGTCTCGGGTTTTTTTTTTTCTTTTTCCTTTTTTTTTTTTTTGTTTTCTTTTTCTAGGATCCCAAACAAGTGTATAGCTTTTATGGGAAAGTTTTGGTTTTTTGAAATAAAAATTAAAACGTTTTTGTTTTGTTGTTTTAAAGTATCAAAATTGTGGGTTTTCTGAGATTATTGCTTTGAAAGCAAAATGATGTTGCAGGTAAGAATAAATTGTTTTTGTTTGTTCCATTGTGTAATTTGACTTCGGAATTAAGCAAAAGCGGTGTTGTTCTTACCTCAAACGACACCGTTTTGTTTGGGTGCAATTTTTTTTTCCTCAAAACCCTCCCTTTTGATCTTATTTCTCTTACATTTTTGCGCTATTTTTTGTTCTGGGAGGAGAGAAATATAAAATTTGAGTAAAAATACCTATTTATCCTTGATTTTAACAGAGATGAATTACGGAAAATAAACGGAACATATCTTAGGTAGGTAAAGTGGCACTTTTTAAACCACAAGTAGGCAAAATGATTTCAAACCAAACCACAGATCGGTTTAGTGTAATTATCCCTAAAAATATTTTCTAGAATTTTCCATAAATTTGGCATGTATGGCTATTTGCAACTTAAAAAAGAAGAGTGAATCATTGAAAGTTTGTGTTTCGTCTTTATGCAAGAGATATTTTTCACCTATTACAAGAAATTAGAAAACACAAGAGAACCAAGATGGGAAAGCACTTGGGGATTCTTTGAATCATGATAAAAATACAAGACAAGTGATCATTAAAATAAACAAGATAAGTACATGTCGTTGTGGGGATAAGATCTAATTTTTTTTTTTTTTTTTTTGAAAGATAGAAAAGATAAAATTATTATTGATGCAGATCACATGCCAAATGATCATTACAAATCTTATGTCGAACTTTCTACGATCATCTTCTATGGAACCTAAAAATGATATTTTTGCAAGAGGCTTTTGGATTTGGTAATAGAGCACTACATGTGTAGCCAAAGTTGCCACGTCTCTTTTGAGCTATACAAAAGTTAAAGAACTAGGTTCGTGTGATATAGATGGTAGAGACAAAACATTTTTTATAATCCAAAGATGTCCCCCATTTTATAAAATGTACCTAATTAAAAATTGCATTGCACTTCATACTAGAGAACATCTCCACCTATCCCCATATATCCAAAATCATCTTCTTATCTTATCTCATCTCTCATTTCTTTCTTCTCTAAGAACACTTTATGGATACAAAAGCTAAACTCAAATTGATGCAACCCCATTGGAGAAGATTGCATATCAGCAATCAGAGTTCCGGCCACTATGTGGGTGAGTTTGGGGAACAAATTAGGGTCACGTCCCATATTGTCTAGGTAGAAAACACAAAGTAGGGTCTTGTGGGCCCAGCCATTAGGCCTTTGCTTCAACCTGAATTAAACCTATAATGGGCCAAAACTAGCCAAAATAATGGTGTTGGGTCAGTGTCTTAACAAAGCCTTGATAAGATCTATTTCTAGCTGGGGCTCTCTTTCTTTGGTTTGTAATAAGTTAAAATCTTAGAGTAGTACTCCACTAACCACTATATCCACATTGAGCCAACTTTGTTTCATTTTGATTCGATGCTGTATTGAAAAGGGCATAACTTAAGACTACGGTGATAGAGATGGGACTCAAAGGAAAACCATGTCCATGAAAGGTGACTTTTAGAATGAATGGTGCAAAATCAAAGAAAGCAACAAAACATCACAAACATGTATCTAACCAAGATTATGAGGTCTTGGCTAGAGGGCATGAAGACATTATTAGTTAGCTTAGCAATGTGCAAGTCACGACAGCCGTTAGATGGTCATTGGCATAATAGCATTATGACCCTGAAAATAAAGCCAAATGGCCCAAACATGTGTGGTCACCTTCCAATCAGGTCCATCTGTTTTCATTGATGTAGGCCCTTCTTAGACCTTTGATAAGGGGCACACAGTAAACCTGGTTACTGAAGCTTGGCCCTTTCTGCAGGAGATTTGTGGTTTCCTGCTAAGTTGGCCCATTTTATGGTATCCAAATCTATAAGTCATTGGCTTAAAAAACGAAGAAGCAAATTTGATGGTTTTGATGGTGAGTGAAAGCAAGGATGAAGCCACTAGACTTTCTGAAAATTTACTGTTAATTCTATTTTCAAAACATTTTTGGGTATTTATCTAATTGCACCCAATTGCAATAAAGTATCAAGTTAAGAACTGTTTATATAGATAAAAGATAACATTTCTTCCAAAATAAAATAAAATAAATTGTAATTAATTGAAGAATCCTCGAACATTTCTTCTTTGCAAAGGGTGAAAAAGTACAATTTATTTCTGGAACACGAAGTTCCGGATTTAGCCCGAAAGATTACACTAAAGAAAAGAAAGAAAAAGAAAGTAAAATTTATTCCATTAATTAATATCTTGAAACAAAAGGGAGGGATGGGTTCAACAGAATAGGATATAATTCTATTTTTTTGTCCTTCCTAGAAAAAGATCCCCTCCTTATGAGACAAGGGTGGTATTTATAGAATTCTTCATGGGGCTGTTTGGACATGAGTTTTAGCATCCTCAAATCATTAAGTGTCTATTTGGTTGGAAGGGTGAAAAAATGGGAGGATGAAAAAAAATAAGTTTGTAAATTTACTCATATAGCCTTGTTAAAAAATGATACCCAATTAAAACAAAAAAGTATCAAACAACTAAAAAAAATATTAAAAAATCACCCAAATTTATTATTAAAAAATTCATTCCCAAAAAAAACGTAAAAAAAATATATATACATGTATAGTTAAACCCAAAAAAGAACAAAATAATAAGAACAAAACTTGCATGGCTGTATCATGCCCAGGAAAAAAAAAAAAAAAAAGCAACCAACATGTCCACGCCTAGGAAAGCAACAAAAAGAAAAAAATGAAAGAGAGAGAAAGAAGTGAGAAAGTAAAAAGAAAATTCACGTAACAGGAGAAAGAGTAGTTCAATCATTGACTGTAACTATTCGCATCCCCTCTATTTTCTCTTAAAATTTGAGAGATAAAATTTTGGTGAGAAACCAACATGTCCACGCCTAGGAAAGCAAAAAAAAAAGAAAAAAAAAAAGTGAGAAAGTAACAAGAAAATCCACGTAACAGGAGAAAGTAGTTCAAACATTGATTCCAACTATTCGCATCCCCTCTATTTTCTCTTCAAATTGGAGAGATAAAATTTTGGTGGGTTAAGGGAGAAAACATATGGCCCCCCAATTTTCTATCTTCCCCTGCTCTCCAACCAAGCACCTATAAAATCAGTTTTCTTCCCTTATTTTCTTTCCTGTTTTACTCCAACCAATCAGACCCTAAAAGGGGAAGATGAGAGAGGGGGGGGGGGGGGGGTGTGGGGAGGAAAGAGCGCAGTTGAAGGGATGGATAGTGCCTTTTGTCGCCCTAAGGGCGACAATAATTATAACTCCAAATTCAATGTCTGCGAACGGAGGAGGGTTTGACAAAGAGTAAATGCATTTAAATTTAATGGGGTAGTGACATTTACCCCTCAAACAAACAAGCTAACCAAAGTAGTGGTGGCTTCCCAGACAAGCTAACCAACTAGATAATGGAAAAAGATGGAGCTCGAGGCATTTGCATACTTCTTCAGATTTTTGGATGGACTAGTTCATCAATTTAAGAGTACATTCAATTCCATCTGAGATTGTTGATACAGTCGGATGCTCTTTCTTGGGAATAAGAGGCTGTTAGCTCAGCCATCGAATACTTGACTATATGAAGGGGGACCCATTTGTGGACTTTTGGGCCTTATGAAATCAACCAAATTCAACTTGATTATGATTTAGACCCAAGTAAAAATTGCGGCTACTACCAATTTAAAGCTTGATTGTGTACATGATTAGCTAATTAACATTTGTAAGCATTGATTAACATATATACTAACACAACCACAGAAAATCAAAGGCACAATAACACACACATGTCTTATTAAAGAAGAAACCCTGAGTGACAGGCATTAAAAAAGTTCTTTGTCGCATCACCGTCGAAAAATGATCCAATATGATAAATAGTTGCAGTATATAATACTCACAATAATAATTCATATATATTTGAGTTTAATTGGCTCCCCTGTATTAAAAATCATTACGAATGATATATAACAATCATCTCTTTTTTAATTAAGATTTTTTTTTTTTTTTTGGAGAATCTAGGCCGTGGGGCCCTTGTTTTATTCATTGATGAAAGAAATTACAAAGCATCTCTAATAACTAGAGGAGCTATATCATCAAGAATAGACTCAAACCAAACCTATAGCTCATTGTCTTACTTAGAAAATTTGGCAAGAAAAATGGGCAACGGAGTTGCCTAAGCATTTGACATGAGAAAAGTTAAGAAAATTCTACATGTTTACGTTGCTAGTACAATGCAAACCTATAAAACTCAATTTAATTATATATTATATATGAAAACTTATTTATTACCACACTAACATAAAATCCTAGCTCTACAAGGGTACCCTATTGTTATGACCTAGCCATTGGACTGGGATAAAAAAATCATGTAAGCATGATTGTCAAAGCTTTTAAGGCAATGTGGACCATATGCAAACTTTTTTTGGTAAGAACAATTTGAAGTTACTAGAATATTGATAATATTCATCTGTCGTTGCCTTCACAGTACAAATCACAGACATTGATTTTAAGATGAATCCATCAAATATGACACCTTTGAATTAGTTCTAAATATTTTGAACTTATTAATACTTTGACTGAATGACTGTCGTTGTTTTATATGGGCATACCATGTTAAATCAAATCTGAATGTGAATCAGAGTATCGGACTTGGCTTGTTTTATATATGCTTCTTATACCTACCAGTGACAGTGACCAAAGTTTTATCACAGTACAATTTACTTTTTCTACGTACGCTTCAGAATTCAGGAGCTAAGAGCAATCTTTTAAGAGAGAGAAGAGTGAAGAAGAAGAAAGAGGGAATTATTTTTTTCTTTCTTGTACTCCATATCAATTTGACTATATATAATCTACTGGTACATCTATGTGATATTGTGATTTTTGAAAGCATCAATTATAACGAGTTTGCAACAGGAGGACTCATATAAATCTTCTTTTAGATAGTGACGCTTGAAGTTGGATTCTCACAGGCAAAAGGGTGGACTCTTTGGTGGATTTGTGGTGGTGATGAAGGCAAAGAGAAAGGGGGCCATCATGTTTTCACATGATGATCAATGAGGAAAAAATGGCTAGACACCATAGTCTTATTTGAAATGTCATGATCATTTGACTCAGCTGGCTTTGGAAGATCTTTCAAATTGATACATCACATGTTTTTTTTTTGTTTGTTTGTTTTTGTGATGGAGATACATCACATGTTGGTAGCCCAAGAATGACAACATACAAGTTGATGTGTGTAGTTTTTGGCTCGAATCCATCACTTAGGTGTCATGCTGATACCTGATATGTTCACTAATATGACCACTACCATAACGTTAGAAGTAACTAGATAATATTCTGCGCAATGCACGAATGCTTGGAAATTTCATTTGTAAAAATTAATATTTAAAATAATAAAATAACATCTAGATAAAAAGTAGACTTTATTTCTAAAATCAAACACTTCCTCAACCACTTCATTCTCACCACCAAATTCCAAGACCCCAATGTCAAACTTTGTTCATAATCTAAATTAAACAAAATTATTTGTGTACTAACATAAAGAGAACGTAATCAAAAAATGAAAAATAGGCTAAATATACTTCCATTTATCAATTTTTAATTGCCTCTAATAGGGCCTTTATATGCTTTTAAAAAAACAAAACAAAAAACAAAGAAATTCAAGAAAAGTATAAGCTAAAATTGGGAGAACTAATCTTGTATTATTAATTTTACACATGAGCTTTGTCATCATATAGAGGAGTAGATCAAACTAATTAACTTACAATCATATATCAAAACCGTAACAAAAAATCAAATAATTTGAAACTAACCATAAAAAATTGCAACAACTATAATTAACAGAACTAACAACTAAGTAATCAAAGAGATATATGTGGATGAGTACGGTATGTGAAAGATACAAGAGAAAGAACATAAAATTTATGTGAAGAACTACTTAATTGTAGTTTTGATGGAGAGAACTAACAATATGACTGTAGTATGTATACCTTTTACACACTATTCTTGAATAGCTACATTTAAACTTGGAGTTGCAACTAAAGCTGAGATAATTTTGATTCACAACAAGGAAAACTCCAAAATAATCATCATTTTTTTACTTTTATGGTTGAGACTCATTCCAATACCACACTAAATAGCAGTAAAAAATTAAAAAGAAACCAATAAATTATGAGCAATAAAACAAAATCAAAAAGCATATAACTTATGGCAAGATGAAAGGCTATGGGTAGGTGTACATAAAGTAGCAGAAGTGCAAGAGATGAAAATGGTAAGATGAAACACGAAAAGTTTTGTGTTTTGTGAAAGAGGGGAAAGTATTGAAACAATAAGTCTAAGAAAATAAAGAGTCCTTATCTTTTGAATTTTAATTAGTCTTTATTTCTAATATGGCACTTGTGGATGTTTTGATATAATGAATCTAAGAAAATAAAGAGTTCTTATTCTTTAAATTTTAATTAGTCCTTATTTCTAATATGGCATTTGTGGAATGTCCTAATACAGTAAATTTAAGAAAATAAAGAGTTTTTATCTATTAAATTTTAATTAGTGCTTATCTTTATGTGACACTTGAGTAAAAAATTTATCTGAATTTTTTTTTTTTTATCAAAGAGTGTCAAATCGTAAAATCTCATGCTCTTTGAGATATCTATTTTTGTATTTATATATATAGATTTTGATTATTCAATATTTTAAAAAAATAGAATCTTATGTGTGAGGAGGAAACAACGGTATTTTCAGAATACTAATTGGGGTTTGTGTTTAATGGGCCAAATCTATTGACTAACCCAATATCTTTGAAAGAAGAAATACAGTTGTTTTCACTTGGTATGTGTCTAGTTCTTTATACAAAAGAGGGACAGTCCACAATAATACTTTTTTCTTTTGGTGGGGCTTTACAATTGATTATACAGTACTCCTATATAAAATTTGGTTTTTTCTGATACTCCAGTGCTTTCAGAGGGGATGATATATAGGCTGGCCAGAGACAGAGATGGCACAGAAATAACACTTGGTGCAGTCATTGTAAGTTCAATGTGATCCTCAAATATCTGTAAATTGAGGAGGGATCACTTTGTAAACTGTCAGTTTCCAGTTACATGATGTTTGAGTTAAAAAAGCAAGGGTGACTTTTATTTTTTCCTCATATTTTTATATATTTTTTGACTTCATTGTTCAATTAAAGGCTGATTTACATAATCAACAATAATGATCTTTTAAGAGGAGTCATCTCATACCAAAGTTTATATCATCATTCATGTAAATCATTCACTTTGTAAGCAACCTTATTAGGCTCTGTTAAATTAAATTTTGTCCTCTTTCATGTTATAGATTCTCAATATCTCACAAAATTATTTTTTGATTGCTCTCAAAGTAAACCCATAGGGTTTAGAAAACCAGCCTCTAATTAAGTCACCAATACGGTCAGACCCCAGTTCTCCCTTAAAGAGGAGGCAGCCAAATATTACTGGGCCATAGTTATTTTATGGCAGTCAAAGATTTCTTAGCTAACAAATTACTTTGATTTTGTTAAAGATTCCAATAAATTAGATAAAGAGCGACTTACAAGCTCTCAAAAGAAGCTAGGGTGGGATCTATCACAAAAATTCTCTATATCTCTATGTGTTCGAAATTGTCTAGCGTTTCTATCGTTTCTCTCAAAAAATAGAAATTGTCTAACGTGGGGTTAGTAAGGCCCGCAACAGCAACTCCTAATGAATGATGCATATAATTCACCTCTAGTCTATGGATTGTCAAGCTATTATGGCCAAGATGAAAAGAATGACATTAAAGACTATTATTAGAGCAACTCTTAAAGAAAAAACAAAACAAAACAAAACAAAAAAAAACAAAAACAAAAACAAAATAAATCAAAGATTTGATTATTATTAATACGGTAATTAAAGAAAAAAAATGAATGATTTCTTTCCAAAACCCCTTACACCATTTGCATAATAAAATGTCATCTACATAGATTTTTAATTAATGGAAAGTGATAATGATAAGATAAACTATGAAAGAAAATCAATTAAGAACCTAATTCAAAACTCAAAAACTCAAGTAGGAGACTAAGCAGGAAACGAAATAAATATAAAATCAATTAAGGAACGTAATATGTTGATCCTCTAAATTAATTATCTCTACCTTTGAACTTAAATTTATTGTAGAGTGTAGATTGGTATTATCTTCTTGAATGGTTTTGGAGCCCGCTATGTCAACATTATAGTTGTTCAATTTTACGAGATGTATCGCTTAGTGTGCTAAAAAGCCTAAAATCAACATTGCTAACATGAATGATATTGGTTGAAACTTGAAACCCCCGGGCTCCTAGACCTAGGTCATTGACTCAAATTGTTATTTTCACTTAATTACTTTTTTGAATTTTCTTATTATGTAAGGAAAATGTTTTTCTTGTTGAGAGAGTAATTTGTATTTTTTTTATCCTACACGTAATGGGAATCAAAGATTTAAATATAGATAAGACCATAAAGACTCTAATTATTTAAAAATAAATTTTATAAAAGTTTAAGAAAAAAGCTTTGGCCTATGTATGAAGGTACTAGTTTAAAAGCTTTTGGGGTGGCAAGATACCTAATGTTGAGGCTAAAAGATATATGCGAGAGTTTTGTAATAGATTTTAGGGTTGAAGATGTCCATTTGGAGATTGAGAGAGTGTCATACTTATGAGCTTGGTTGACTTGCGTTTGTGGTTCATGAGAATCAATTGAGGCCAGGGTTTATAATCATTAGCTTTGATAGCGAAATTTTGTTTGTGTTGTCCATGGATGTAAATATAGAGTTCATCATGAAATCAATTCAAATTTTATGTCTTGTGTTTATGATCGGAGCTCATAAATGTACACATGAAATTGGCCTATATAAATTAATTTATACTATTTTAAGACCATACTTAAAATATGCATGTGTATAAGTATTGTAATAACCTTGGGGTGAAAGATATTTGAGTGTGAGTTGGATATGATTTTGAGTATATCAGGATTTAGGAATTGTGAGTGCTAAACTCGAGAATTTGAGTGGCTTTTGTAAAGGATTATTAGTGTGTGGTTTATGCAATACACACGTAAAAATAGTAGAAGCCCATCTTCCCATAGCCAACAGGCACTTGAAAGCAAATTCCCACTGTGATGGGCAAGAAATCCTAGAATCCAAGAAAACACAGCTCTTTGTCCCCCACCATGCCCAACACACACTTCTGGTTTTCACAGAGGATGAGAAAGATGAAAAAAGTTTTGTTTCTCTTGTACCCCACTTCTCTTCTGTAACTATAACTAAAGCAAAACTAATTCACATCATGTGGGTCTCTCCCAAAAACCTCCAAAAATAAAAAACACCCTCATCATATAATATTGTAGATACAGCAATTTATTATTACAAAGCTACCTTCCCACTACACTCAATCATTTCAAACCCCTTAAGCTCTTTCCAAACAGTACCACAGACGGCAAAAAAAATCACTATTTTTTAACAATATCTAAGATTACAAAACAAGATTAATGTAATATCACTTTTATATAAGACCACTATTATCATCACTTTTATTATATATCAATCATAACTTACCTCCTTAACAGCTGTGAAAGAAATTGTGAAATTTATTGCGTATATATGCTTAATTATTTATCTCTTTATAGAATCCCATAAGCGCACTTCCTCCCCTTAAATACCTTTAACACCTATGACATAACTTTCAAACAAGTTCCATATCCCATCAACAATTAGAGAAAAGTTTCAAGTTTCAGACTTTCAGCCATGTCTATCACAGCACTTTCAGACCCAGATAAGTTTTACAAGAAAGCTTTCCACCGAAGGAATGATTCTGCTGAGCTTGATGTGTTTGAGGCTGCAAAATACTTCTCTGGATACAATGAAGCTGTTGGTGGCTACAACAGTGCAGCTTTTACTCAGAAAATTATGAGAGAAGAGAAGCTACAAGGTTACAAAGGAGGTAGAATGAGCTTAGATGTTCCAATGAGAAACTCAAACTCTCTTCCTCAACAATCTCATCATGGAGTACAAGTACTGGAAAAGCAAATGATCATGAAAGAAAAGAAGTACAAGCAACCAAGCTCTCCAGGTGGGAGGCTAGCTAGTTTCTTGAACTCACTTTTCAGTCAATCAGCTTCCAAGAAGAAGAAATCAAAATCCACCACACAGTCTATGAAAGATGAGGAGGAAAGCCCTGGTGGAAGAAGGAAAAGGAGGATTAGCATTAGTCATTTTAGAAGCTCAAGTACTGCGGATTCCAAGTCCATATACTCTTCTTCAAGTTCAGGTTTTAGAACACCTCCTCCATATGCACAAACTCCTACTAAGAGCTACAAGGATTTTAGAAGCTATTCAGATCATAAACATGTGGTTTCTTTGTCAAAGTACAATAATGATGGACAGGTAAGATCCACATCCTTGCACAATGAGGTCTTGGATGATCAGAAATTCAAATTCAGCAATGGGATTTCAGAGAAATGCAAGAATCTTGGTAATGGGTTTTCACAGAAAGATAGGATTTGGTTGGAAAAATGTCCATCAGATGAAAAGGATTTCAGGAAGTTCAGTGAGGTAGATGATGGTGCAGAAAGTGATTCAAGCTCAGATCTTTTTGAGTTGCAAAACTATGACTTGGGTTACTACTCAAGTGGTTTGCCTGTCTATGAAACTACCAACATGGACAGCATCAAGAGAGGAGCACCAATTTCCAATGGTCCTCTATGATATACTGTATATTTCCCCCTTGTTGTTTGGATGTTACTTCTTGTTGATGTTTAGAAGCTGTGAGAAAGAAAATCTACTAGATTTTGCTGCTGCTTCTTCCTTCTTTTTTTTTTTCTACTCTTATCTTCTTTGAAAGTTTTTGCAGTGCTTTTTTGCTGTATGTACAGTTTGGAATGTTTGTTTGTCCTTCATTTTTTTTAATTTCCTTTGCTTTTCTGGCTATGTTATGGAGTGCAAGAACATCAAAAGTCCAACATTGGAGTGCCATGACTAGAGATTTCCACTAATTAACAGAGAAACAAGACATCATCACCCCATGTGGATTGCATCTCTTAATCTTTTTGACTTTGGAGAAAGTAGCAATAATTAAATAAACATAATTGTATTAGTTTTTTCCTGCATGTGTGGTACATGTTAGGCTTTTATTATTATTATTAATATTATTTTTCATTTTTCCCACTTTGTTTGGTGGGTTGGGGGATCAACAAATCTTTATGCAGATCTTATATGCATGCATATTGTAGCAGATATGATGTTTCATATGCAAATTGAAATCCTCTGTGTATGAGTGTGTGTGTATTTTTGGCGGAAAGCCAGGGACAAATTTAAACAGTTTAGGCAGTTTTTTTGAACTTTTATCACCATTTGGCTGTAGTGTGTGTCAGTGTCAAATGTATGCAGCTTTAATTCAATGGAGGTCCAAGCAAGGAGACGGGATCTTATGGATAAATTATGATTTATCACAAGAGTTTAAGACATGAAGAAATAAAAAACTGTGAATTTAATCATTTAACTATTATTCTAAATTCTACCACTCTTTCTCTTGTATGGAACCAATAAAATTATGATGAATTTAATTGTTTACTGTTATTCTAAGGCTTAAGCAAATTTGAGGGGTTTACGTCATTCTATCTAAGGCACTGACAGGATATATCACATACATGCAGCAATGTAGAGTGGAAATTGTTTGATTTAAGTTCAGAAATTGGAAGGGAAAACATAAAGTTCAAGTTCCGTACAGGCCCATAATTTCCCCTATGTTGCACTTCTTTTTAGCTTGGCTCAAATAATTAGGAAGTTGATAAAATGATATTCATTTCTGTCTAATCAGAAGATCAACATAAAAAGGCAACTAAAGCTTACCACTAATTTCTCAATATTAGAGACAGCATCCAGACAAAGCCTAACTAGGTTCAATATTCAAGATCGGTTTCATTGAAAAAAATAACAGGCTTTAAAAAGTTATTATATTAATTTCCTGGCAAAAAAGATACCTAATGTGTATGATGATAAGATTATGCTTGGATTTTAAATATAAAAAAATTATACCAATTGAAAAATTGGTTCTGAACCCTAAAATATCTAAGCAGCAGATTAATTGATCAAGTTATAATTTATTCCTAGCTGATAATGCAAATAGATATCTTTAATGGATACGCATGCCCTAGCTATGAATCTATGATTCAAGACTAATGGGGCCAAAAACTTTCAATCTTTTCTTCTTTTTTCTTCTTTCATATATATTTTCCAGTGGAGTTTCACATTATTTTAAGTTGAAAAGTTGTCACCAAGACCAAACCTAGCATATATATATAGGCTAAACAAGAGCTATTTGATTGACAAATTAGATCATTTATTGTTGCCAACGAGAATGATAATTTGTATTTTTTCAAGTACTTGACTATTCTCCTAAATGTGTATAATCTCACAGTCCCTCACAAAATGGGTAATTATAGTGAAGAATCTTTGAAATTCAAGAATTGTAAATTTTGAAGATTGTATGTATGTATGTATGTATGTATGTTTACGGGTGCATAAATGCGTGTTAAAGCTCAAAGTTGGTGCTAGGCCAATCATGGAACCTGTGGATAGCCTTTAGAAAGAATGACACCCAAAAATGATGCACGGGGTACCAAAAAGTCCTTGAGAGGCATGATATACACAAATGATGATGCATGGGGCACAAAAAAAGGTTCCTCCAAGCATGTAACCATCCGAGTGGGTGGAGGGCCCTAACATGTTATGATTCAAAGTGAGATGTTATTACAAAGTTTCATGCCCTTGCCCACGGACCCTGATAGATAGCATCAGAAGAAGAGAAAGAGAGACGTGCAAAACTTTCCTGGTCGACAATCAAATCCTCCTTTCTTTTGTAAAAGCTAATCTACCTAAGTGAAAAAACACTACAAAGCACCAACACCATTCTGCATCAAATCCTAACCATTGAATCCATCAATCAAACTCAATGGAATTCACCAATGTATCAAATCCAACTCTCCCGCTTAACGTCTTGATATAACCCAAGCTAAGCATATTACTTTAAGCTTAATTACGTTATATTAATTTTTTAGTTTTTTTACTTCTTCTTTTTCTTTTTTTTATGTGAGAGTTTCTCTTATATGTGTATACTCAACAGTCAAGACGATCATTTTTGTTTATGCGCAAGAAGTAACACTACTAACTATGCTAAATAAAATTAGCATAGTTAGCAAACAACAAGTCCATGCACAATGCCAACCATGAATATTAATCAATCAATCAAGTTCTCGTTGGATTAACATCTCAGTAAGTTATTTGTATATATCATCATTTTTTTGAATCCTCAACTAATTTTTTATTAATCCATTTTTTATTATTATTACTTACCTAGCTAGTAACTATGCCTCAAGCAGTTTCATTCTGAGACTTCTCTCATAAACAGTTCATAATGCATTATTTTCATCATCAAAGTAACCTCCAAGATGATAATTAATCATAAGTGCAATTATTAGATCGGGACAGGTGTTGTAAAGAGTCATTTACTCTTCCTTCTTTTTGTGGTAAATATAAAGAATCATTTTTACTATACTATTTTTTTTTATACATTAATAATTGAAGGCAAGAAATTTGAACCATAGATATTTTTGTTTGAAATATTAGGATATACTATATATCTATAATCCTAGATACACATTCTATCATAAATAATAATTAATGTTCTTGCATTGTGGCCTACTTTTCAATTAATATTTGTTTTGAAATCTTGCTTTATTTATTGGTGTATTAAGGATTAATCAATCAAATTATAGATTACTTTAAGAGAAAAACAGAAGTGGGTAAATGTTTGGGATGTGAACTAACTAACCTGCAACGGGTCCCAAAAAATTATTAAAAAATTTTATTAAAAAAAAAAAAAACCTTCATGTACAACACACTTAACCAATTTAACATAGCTGCCTAAAATTTATGTTGAATGATGGTTGCGAATGGAATATAAATGTAAGTAATTTTTTTATGCTAGGCAAGTAAAAGGAGGAAGAGGTAGGATTTAAACTCTAGACACCAAGCACTATAAATGACGCCCAATCCCTGAATAGTAGATATAATATTAGATACAATAAAGAGTAAAGACTATTATGGTCATGTTCAAAGAGGGTCTCCACGATTAACCACTTTTCCTTGTTCTTTTCATTTTTTTTTTTTTTTTTTAAAAACTACACTAATAGGCATGTAATTCATTCATAATATAAGTAGGGTTAATTATAAACAATATGAAATCAGACCAAATCACAAGTAATGGATATATAAGAAACTATTTAAGTAGACAACTAGGTAGGAACATAGGCAAAGGAAGCATGTGATTTAAGAAAAAAGCCAAAACCATACACTAGAAGCTACAAATTTCCTCCAATCAAATAACACCCTCTACTTTCTTTATTTCACTTCAAGGTATCATTGTCAATCTCTTTCCATGGCAAAATTTAGACCAAATATTGTTTGTCATTCTTTTTATCCATATATCCATCACTTATGACAAATTTGGGCAAAGTAAAAAAGAATTACGACCATCTTGAATTGTGCCAAGCTCTCTCCGCACCAAAAAAATTCACAAAATTTGACCCCACATTGATAGGAGAAATTGACGCCACTTGTCATAAGAAAGTAGGTGTGAAAATGTTTAACTGAACCACTTTTACAATAATTGATTTCGATTTCATTTCCAAAATTCTCAACCAAATCTCAATCCCATCTTACAAAAGTGAACAAACACTTTAATCATGGCCACAGAGCCCACTCGTACTAGCAAAACCCGTCTTAAGTTGGGCGGGACTGGGCTCAAAGTTTAGGCCCAACGGTTGAGGCCCGGCCAAAATTTATGTGGAATTCAAAATAGATGATTTTCCCTAAGTACACGGATATAAATGTCAAATTAAATTTTAAAGAGCATACATAGGAGGTAGGGGTGACAAATGGGCGGGTTGGGTCATAAATGGGTTTGGTGTATAATTACCCATTTATCCATTTATGACCCATTTATATATAAATTAATTATCCATTACCAACTCAACCCATTTAATTAGTAACCCACCCATTTAACTCAATATGACCCAAATACCTCTAAAACTACTTGAATACCCTCTTGAACTCCAAAATACCCTTAAATACCTAAAATGATGCAAATACCTTTAATCTTCCAAAATTACCAATATACCCTTGGACATCCAAAATTATCCCCAAAATCTCTAAAATTAGCAAAATACCCATGAAACCTTTAAAATAACCAAAATACCCTTGATATCTCTAAAATCACCAAATATGCTTAAAAACCACTAAAATGACCAAAATACCTCAAAAATCTCTAAAATGACCAAAATACCTCTAAAACCCCAAAAATTACCAAAATACCCCCAAAACTCAAAAAATGACCAAAATACCCCCGAAACCTAAAAATTACCAAAATACCTCCAAACCCTAAAAATGACCAAAATACCCCTGAAACCTAAAAAATTACCAAAATACCATCGGAACCCAAAAAATGACCAAGATACCCCCGAAACCCAAAAAATTACCAAAATACCCTCAAAACCTAAAAATGACAAAAATACCCCCCAAACCCCAAAAAAGACCAAAATATCCCCGAAACTTAAAAAATACCAAATAACCCAAAAAAACCCAAAAAATGACCTAAATACCCTCGAAAATTAAAAATGACCAAAATGACATCAAAACCTAAAAAATTACCGAAATACCTCAAAACCTAAAAATTACCAAAATACTTCTAAACCCTAGAAATTTACCGAAATAACCCTAAAACTAAAAGATGACAGAAATGTCCTCGTAACCTAAAAAATGGTTAAAATACCCTTAGAATCTAAAAGATGATCAAAATAACCCCGAAACCTAAAAAATTACCGAAATTCCCTCGTAACCTATAAAATGAATGAAAGACTCTTAAAACCTTTAATTTGTCAAAAATATCCTTGAAACATCCAAAATACCCTAAACCTCTATTTCAGTAATTTTAGATGTTTCAGGTGTATTTTGGTCATCTTACATGTTTAGCGGCATTTTGGTCATAATTTGGGTTTCAGGGGTTTTTATCGATCATTTTTTTTAGGTTTTGGGGTTATTTTGGTTTCAAGTGTATTTTGGTCATCTTACATGTTTAGGGGCATTTTGGTCATAATTTGGGTTTCAAGGGTTTTTATCGATCATTTTTTTTTAGGTTTTGGGGTTGTTTTGATCATTTTTTTTTTTAGGTTTTTGGGGTATTTCAATCATTTTTTAGGTTTCAGGGTATTTTGGTAATTTTCTTAGGTTTCAGGGCTATTTCAGTTTTTTTATAGTTTTTAGAGGTATTTCAGTCATTTTTTAGGTTTATGGAGTATTTTGGTAATTTTTTAGGTCAAGGTGTATTTTGGTAATTGTTAGGTTTTGGGGGTATTTCGGTCATTTTTTTAGGTTTTTGGGGTATTTTGGTCATTGTTTTAGGTTTTGGGGTTATTTTAGTCATAATTTAGGCCTTGAGGTATTTTAATCATTTTATAGGTTTTAGAGGTATTTCGGTCATTTTTAAGGTTTAGGGGGTATTTTTGGTAATTTTAAGGTAAAAAAAAGAAAAAAAAGGAAACCTCCTATTAGGAGGTTTCTTTTTTTTCTTTTTTTTTTTACAATTTAATATTTGGGGGAGGAACGGCACTAGATATTTTTGTTGGAAATATCAAGAAATATCAGTTAAATTATAAGATTATTGACGAGAGGTAGCTATATTTAATTAAAGATTTGGAATTTGAATTTCTTGTACACCTAAATAAATCCGTTAATATCTTAACTTCTGGTACAAAAAACAATTACTATGGAACAAAGGTAATAAGTTCAAATTCGTTATTATGGATGGGAAAACTAGTCATTTTCCTTTGTATATAGACGTAGTCACGTCAGCCCTATACCTCAAAAAAAGTTGACCGTGTATAACTTTGACCTCAAGTTTGTTGAAGACCTATATTTTCTCAATGGTTTGGGGGTGCATAGGCCTTCTTCTATTGGTTTTTTTTTTTTTTTTTTTTTTTTGATAATCTTCTTCTACTTGTATTTAGTTAGATGTGGAATCTTCCCTTTGGATGTAAAATTTTATTTGAATAGAATCATCAGAGAATTATTTATGCAGAGTAAATCTATTGAGGTCAAGGATTCCTCAATTAATCCTAATTTCTTTTTTAGTGTTTATCCACTAATTATCAATATCGGTAAAGATAAAGTTTTATAAGTACCATTGGGCACATAACATGACTCAAATTTGGAATAAATACAGTTTCTGCTGCTTCTCCCTGGGACCATGTCTCTCCCTCTGCAGTTCCAATTCGTGCTGTTGGATCCTTCAATAGATCTTCAAACTCTATACATGGTGGGAAGTCCTATCAAGTACTGTCTTTTTTGTTTAGGTCCTACGTTTTAAACCATGTTTCTAGATAAGTCTAAAAGAAAAAGTATGTGCCTAGAAATGGAATACAACTCTGGCCGTGCATGATAATTCAATTAATGGGCAAGTTTTTATTCTTTGATAAGATTTGACTTGATGGTATTTTTAGCATAAGGATGACCACATGAAGTTGCTAATCCGTTAATCCCAGTAAAAGAATATAAGTTTATCTGCCTTATTTCTAAATTTGCACTTCATCTATTCAATTTCTTGAATCTTCAGAAAAACAGTAATAGATGGTAGAATCTAATTTGACTTCTTCAAACTGGATCAAACTCTTATAATTTGATTCCAATCCTTTAAAATGACTTCTCTTAGAAATTATCATAGCAAAAAAAGAAAAAACTTTTATGAGTTATGACATAGAAGAAGATAATACAATGTACCACTTAGTGTTTTTGTGTCCGACTCTGTAATAATTAAACTATGGTTTACTAGTTTTTTTTTTTAATATAGTTTCCTTTTCATTAAAAATATACTCAAAACAATAATAATATTCCTTTTCATGCAAAAATAAAGGCCCAAAACAATAATATTGCGATGTGTTGTATATAGTATAACTTGTCTTACCCTCTTTTAAAAGTTACCATAACTTTTGAGTGGAGTTGTGGTATCGTGGAATATTTTTGTGTTAGAACATATTTCCCTCTCCCTTGTGTGTGTTTGTTTCTCCAAAAAAAAAAAAAACAATTACATGGATATAAATTTACTAATTAAAACTTTCAAGCTCCCCTCCCATTTGTGATTGTTAAGAACCAAGTACATCTGGAAAACCAAATACATCTGGAACAATTCCACTATTGCTTGCAACTTCCAAATATATCTTCAATAGGATCATTCATTCTCGCGTTGACCTCTTATCATATTAATTTTCTTGCACATTCTTTTTTAATATTTTTTATGTGAAAGACTCTCTTAAAGTTTTCAAGAATTCAAGTGTTAGCTTCGAGACTAAAGCAATGTTTCCTAAACTGACAATCAGGCATAGTAGCATACAAATAACACAAGCCCATCAATATGTGATTGCCATGATAATAGGGAGTGATGTGGGAGAATTGAGAACAAACAGAGAGATGAGTGATGGTGGACAATTAAAAATTAAAGTAAACTAGTTTTTTTTATTAGTTTCCTTCAATATTTTAATTATTTTTTTTAAAACATTGTAATATTTAGTGTTCTACTTTTATAGACAAAATAGAAAGACAATTAAAAAATTTAGTGTTCTATTTTTATAGACAAAATAGAAAAACAATAAGAATAGTGTAGTAATTTAATCATACTATATGTATTTACAAATTTGAAAATTGCATGATATTGTAACTAATATAGATAAATATGTTTCATGCCTACTAAAAAATGCAAATATTTTTCTATTAAAAAAATACAAATATCCTCCAATAATTTTTTTTTTTTCATTCTTAATAGTGTGTTATTAAATTTTTCTTCTTCTTTTATTGGACTTTGTTTCAATTGTTGCAAAAGTAACTAAATTTGACCAAGAATACCATATTTTAAATCAATTGTTTCTCATATAAATATTAGAAAACTAACATCAAAATTTTATTATAGTTATAATTAATGCACACTAAAAATAATTAATATAAAAAATATATATTTATCCTATTAGTAATCCTTTTAGTACATAAGATAATATCATCCTATTAACACGAAGAGTAATTACATAAAATAGTCTTTTTAATATATAACATAAGGAAGGACATCATATTCCAAATAAACTATTATTATTATTATTCTTATTCCAAATAAAAATATTTTCTTATATAAAATTTATAAAAGTAGTCATAAAAATGCCTCCCATAAAAATAGTTAACTATAAATATTTAATATATGCATTTACTCTATTGGCTAATTCAATGAACTATTTTGATATAAATGCAAATCTTGTTAATTTAGAAACCTAAATAAATAAATCTCAAGAAATGAGCCACATAGGCACATAGTATAATTTTATACTCTCTCGCATAAAGTCTTTGCCTTAATTTGTACATTAACCATAAAAATAAATAAATAAATAAATCCCTTAAAAAAAAAAAAAAAATGAAAGATAGTAGGACTGGGCCTAGACTTGAAAGCTGTTTTTAATGGCTGGGATCGAGCTCAAAAGGTATGCTCCTCCCCCAGCCTAGGCTAAGCTGGGCCCTGTGTTTTTCTTTTTTATAAACATAAGCCTAACTTGACCCATGACCAGATATACTCCTCCAAAATTGGACAAATTGTATCCAATACTGAAAATCCAGTTTCTTTGGATTTCAGCTTAAATTGAATGAGAGATTAAGGCCAATATCTGACCATCATGGTGGGTAGGGGTGCCCTTTAACTCAAGGGCTTGGGCACGCACAAGATTCACTCAACCAAAGGTGGATAATTATACTAACTCATTCAACTACTTTAATGTCCCATTCGGTATCTAGCTTATATTACTATGCTCGTTAGCATTTTTTTTTTATCATATTTATTTTATAAAATAATCGATTTTTCCTTCTTTTTTTTAATATCAAAAATGCAATTATCTTTTACAAATATGGTACAATCTCAAACTTGGGTCTTTGATTTAAGATGGGTCGAAATCAAATTCCATTATGGATTTACCATAAGAGACCTAAAGGATTTGGATCCACTCTGAAGATCATGTGGGTAAAGTTTGGGACTTGTTAACTCATAAATTCTACTTGGCAAAAACATTGAATTGAATACATGAGGTAAATCTAAATAATTTTATAGAATCTTTTCTCAACAAAAATATCTAAATTGTTTACATTTTCTATATTCTACTACTTTTTTTTTTTATTGCTAATAAGTGGAGGAAGGGGGATTTGTAATTTTGTATCCAAGTTTCACAATACCAC
Organism: Quercus parvula; assembly: GCA_030820535.1. NCBI lineage: Eukaryota > Viridiplantae > Streptophyta > Magnoliopsida > Fagales > Fagaceae > Quercus > Quercus parvula. The sequence goes on along the minus strand of JAUAME010000005.1, from coordinate 61,819,527 downwards.
ATAGTCACAAGAAAACTCTGCAACATTCTTTAAGCATAATTTCTTCCCTACATAATTGTTGAATATCTTGTAAATATATGAGTCTTGTAGATATTTGTCACATAGAATATCTTGTAGATATTAGTTTAGTAGTTTTTGTATTGTAGTTTTGTATGTAGCAGAGCTTGTATTACACGGGTGTAGATATTACAGAGCACTCTTAGTTAGTTAGGCCACTTGTCATGTTTGTATTGGCTGATTGTATTGCTTCACTTGGTCATTTGGTTGCTCTGTTTCTGCTATATAAAGAAACAGAGTCAATTATTTTAATAGATACAAAATCATTTTCTCAAAGCTCAGAATGTTCATTCTCTCTATCTCTCTCTGCATGCCTTCACGTCTCTGCATGCTTTCCGCCATTGCTGAACTTTCTTCGAGCTTGCATTCTTGATTTCAACATGGTATCAGAGCGAACTAGATCAGAGAATCGTTCAAGTCTGGTATTCTCTGGTTCTTCCTAGTTCAATTTCCTTTTTTGATTTCTTGGTGCTTCTTTCAAATCAATTAGAAATTTCCTTCATTGTGTTTCTAATTGATTCTTGCGCTAAGTTCATCACCCTCTAGATCTTGATTTCTTTAGCATATTGAAATCTAGATTCCTTTCTTCATAATTGGAAATTGATTTCTTTCCAATCTTAGGGTTTCAATTCCCAATTTGCAATTAGTTCATCAAGATTGTAAATTGAATCTTGATTTGATTTCTTAAGGTTTCAATTCCTAATTTGCTATTCTCTGTTGTGATTTCATCAAGATTGTATATTGAATCTTGATTTGATTTGGTTGTACATCATATCACTGCATTCATTGTTCTTTGAAGAATTCTCTGGAAAGTCTGGTTTTCTTTTCTTTTGCCAATTCTTGTTTGGACTCCGTATCTTCATCACTGTACTAAGTATGATTGAAAGTACATCTAGTGCAACTGCTCGTACTGCCCAGCCTTGGGAAAATTCCTCTAGTCCATATTTCCTATCCAGTGGTGATAATCCTGGTGTTTCATTGGTAGTTCAACCCCTTACAAAGGAGAATTATAACACTTGGAGTAGGGCTATTCTAATCTCTTTGGATGCCAAGACCAAACTAGGATTCATTGATGGCTTAATTTCTAAGCCACAATCCATTGACCATCCTTTGTACACAGCTTGGTGTAAATATAATAGCATAGTATTAGCTTGTTGTTCAATTTTGTTTCTAAGGATTTACAATCAAGCATAGTGTATTTCAAGACTGCATGAGAGGTCTAGCTTGACCTACAATACAGGTTTGGACAAGGCAATGGTCTTAGTATCTTCGAATTAAGGAAGGAAGTTAGCTCTTTGACTCAAGAGGATTTAAGTATCAATGCATACTACACAAAGTTTAAGGGTCTTTGGGATGAATTTTCTACCTATAGAACCTGTACTTGTGGACACCATGTGGAGGATTGTACTATGTCATTCTTGATGGGATTGAATGAGACTTATACTGCAATCAAAGGTCAAATTCTTCTTATGGATCCCATACCTCCTTTGAGTAAGGTTTTCTCTCTCGTGCTTCAAGATGAGAAGCAAAGAAAGGTTAGTGCTAGGAAGAAGGTTTTGATTGACACAGCAGCTGCATTGGCAGCATTAGGACCCAAGTCTGGTGGAAATGTCAAGAATTTCAATAAGTCAAGGACTGGCAAACCTCAATGCACTCACTGTGGTGCTATGGGACATGTAGTTGATAAATGTTACAAACTATATGGTTACCCTCCTGGGTACAAGTTCAAGAACAAGTCTCAAACCTTTGCAAGCAATCTAGTTACAACTGAGGATACTTCTAATGAACCTGTCTCCCTCACCAAAGCTGAGTATCAACAACTTGTTGGTTTACTGAATTCACAATGTCATTTTGGTACTCAAGCCCCACTAGAAGCAAGTTTGGCCATTACCTATCAGGTTGCTAGCATCATAACTCAAGCTCCTCTTGTTTCTCAACCTCCATTTGGTTCTCAAGGTCAAGAACTGTCAAGTATCTAGTTTTCTCCATCCTTTGAGTATTCAGTTTTCTCTTCCAGTGTCAATACTTCACATATAGGCTCCACTGATTGGATTCTTGACAGTGGAGCTACTGACCACATGGTTCATTCTCTTTATTTTTTCAAGTCCATTACTTCTTCTGTTCAGATTTCTGTTAGATTACCTAATGGTGATATGGTCAAGGTGACTCATATAGGCACTGTTCAAGTTTCTGCTTCTTTACTCTTAGAAAATGTTCTTTGTATTCCTAGTTTCTCTTTCAACCTTATTTCTATTAGCAAACTGACCCAGAATTCTTCTTGTTGCTGTATATTTCTCTCCAATTTTTGTTTTCTCCAGGACTTACAGCATTGGAAGATGATTGGATTGGGTAAAAAGCAAGGAGGTCTTTACACATTGCAGTGCATTTCACAAGTCACTCTACCAAATTCTGTTTCTAAGGCTTTGTCTATGTTGTCATCATGTTTTCATGGCAAAAGTGTTAATTCTTGTAATCTTGATTCTTCTGATAGTGTTTTAGGCTATGGCACTATAGACTAGGTCATCCATCTTCACAAAGATTGACTTCGTTGAATAATATTGTACCTGATATCAAATCTTGCAATAATACTAAGCCTTTTGACTGTCACATTTGTCCTTTAGCTAAACAACACAAATTGCCTTTTACTCATTCTTCTAGCATTTCTTTAGCTTGCTTTGATTTGGTTCATGCTGACATTTGGGGACCATATTCAACTCCTTCCTTGAATGGATCAAAGTATTTTCTCACTTTAGTTGATAATCACAACAGGTGTACTTGGGTATATTTGTTAAAGCACAAGTCTGATGCTTCAACCTTAATTTCATCCTTCTTTCATATGATTTTGACCCAATTTAAGGTTCCTATCAAAGTGTTTAGGTCAAACAATGGACCTGAATTTGCCCTTTCTTCCTTTTATGCTTCTAAGGGTATCATTAATCAACTGTCTTGTGTTGAAACTTCACAGCAAAATGCTATTGTTGAAAGAAAACATAAGCTTCTTTTAAATGTTGCTAGAGCCTTAAGATTTCAGGCTAATTTGCCTTTGAAATTTTGGGGGGATTGTGTCTTGACAGCAACATATCTCATTAATAGGCTTCCTAGTCCATTGTTACAAAATCTTACTCCTTATGAGAAACTCTTGGGTCATCCTCCTACCTATGATCATCTTAAGTCTTTTGGCAGTCTATGTTATGCTTCAATCTTAACTAGACAGAGAACAAAATTTGATCCTAGAGCTAAAGCATGCGTTTTCATTGGTTATCCTTTTGGTACCGAAGGTTATAAATTGTAGGATTTAGCTTCTAAGACTATTTTCTTGTCTAGGGATGTCATTTTTAAGGAATTCATTTTCCCTTTCAAACATTGGACTTCTAAACCTATCATATCTTCTACTTCCAATTCTTCTCTTATATTTCCACCTCAAAATTCGGTTCCAGATATTCCTCTTACTATTTCTGCAGAATTTTCTCTTCCTTTCTCTTCTGTTGATCCTGCTGTTCCCCCAGATGAATTTCCTGACCTTATGCATTCTGATTCAGCTCCTTCTCCATTTGTTTTTGTTCATTCTGATCATAATGAACTTCTTGATCCTATTTCTTCTCCTATTCCTAAGTTACCACTTCTTAGAAGGTCTTCTCGACCTCATAAGCCACCTTCATATCTTCATGACTATCATTGTAATCTTGCATCTGCTCATGTGTTGGCTACTGCTTATCTACCTCAATCTCATGATTCTTCTATTTCTGACAGTCCAAGTATTCTTTACCCTCTTTCTTCTACTCTTTCATATAATAGATTGTCTACTTCACATAAGGCTTTTGTCATTGCTTTGACTGTTGCCAAGGAACCTTCCTCTTATGCTCAAGCCTTGACTGATCCTTTGTGGCAAGCTGCTATGAAGGCTGAGATTGATGCTCTTCAAGCTAACCACACTTTGATTATGACCAAAATTCCTCCTGGCAAGGTTCCCATTGGCTGCAAGTGGGTATACAAGATTAAACTCAAGGCAGATGGGTCTGTTGAGAGATACAAGGCAAGACTAGTTGTAAAAGGATTCACTCAAGCTGAGGGCATTGATTATTATGAGACTTTCTCTCCTGTGGTGAAGTTTGTCACTGTTAGATCATTGTTGGCTCTTGTTGCCGTTTATGGTTGGCATCTCTCTCAATTGGACGTCAACAATGCCTTTCTTCATGGGGATTTAGATGAAGAGGTGTACATGGTTCTTCCACCTGGATTTGACAGCAAGGGGGAGGTCTGTAAGCTCACAAAGTCTCTTTATGGACTCAAGCAAGCTAGTAGACAGTGGTTTGCTAAATTGTCTGCTACTATCATTGCTAATGGTTTCATCCAATCCAAATCTAACTATTCAGTCTTCACCAAGGTCCACAAAGGTTCAATCATCATTTTGCTAGTGTATGTTGATGACATTCTTATAGCTAGCAATAATGTGGATGCTGTCAACACCTTCAAGCTTTTCCTAGACAACAAATTCAAGCTAAAAGATCTTGGCACTTTGAAGTACTTCTTAGGCCTTGAAGTTGCTAGAACCGAGAAGGGTATTAGTTTATGTCAAAAGAAATTTACCTTGAAGTTGTTGTCTAATACGGGTTTGCTAACTAGCAAGCCTGTTAATGTGCCAATGGAGCAGTCTGCCAAATTCAGTAGTTCAATGGGAGAGGATGTTCCTAATTCTTCCTTGTACAGAAGGTTGATAGGTAAATTGCTCTATTTGACACTCACCAGACCAGACATATGCTATGTAGTACACAAACTTAGTCAGTTCATGAGTTCTCCCAAAGTGCCTCATTTGCAGACAGCTTATAGAATTCTTAAATATCTAAAGAAGACACCAGGTCAGGGGTTTTTTCTCTTTGCAAACTCATGATTGAAGCTTAAGGCCTACTGTGATGCTGACTGAGCAGCATGTCTAGATACTAGAAGGTCTATATCAGATTTTTGTGTCTTTCTTGGAGAGTCTTTGATTTCTTGAAAGTGTAAAAAGTAACAAGTTGTATCAAGGTCTTCAGCAGAATCTGAGTACAGATCAATGGCTACAGTCACAAGTGAAGTTGTTTGGTTAATAGCCTTGCTCAAGACTTTTGGACTAGAGCACAATCATGCAGCTTCCCTTTACTATGATAGCAAGGCAACTATTTATATTGCTACAAATCCAGTTTTCCACGACAGAACAAAACACAGAGAAATAGGCTGCCACTTCATCAGAGAAAAAATTCAAGCTGGAGTGATCAAGACCTTCCATGTACCTACTAGACACCAGATTGCAGATTTCTTTACTAAGGCACTCAGTTATAAGCAATTTCATTATTTGTTATCCAAGATGAACCTAGTCAACATATATAGTTCATCTTGAGGGAGAGTGTTGAATATCTTGTAAATATCTGAGTCTTATAGATATTTGTCACATAGAATATCTTGTAGATATTAGTTTAGTAGTTTTTGTATTGTAGTTTTTATATAGCAGAGCTTGTATTACATAGGTGTAGATATTACAGAGCACTCTTAGTTAGTTAGGCCACTTGTCATGTTTGTATTGGCTGATTGTATTGCTTGATTTAGTCATTTGGTTGCTCTGTTTATACTATATAAAGAAACAGAGTCAGTTATTTTAATATATACGAAATCATTTTCTCAAAGCTCAGAATGTTCATTCTCTCTCTCTCTCTGCATGCCTTCATGTCTTTGCATGCTTTTTGCCATTGCTGAACTTTCTTCGAGCTTGCATTCTTGATTTCAACAATAATCAACCTACTTCACTTCGTTTTTGTTTTGTTTTTTTTTTTTTTTGTAAGTAAATGATCAAATGTGTAAGCTTAATGGTGCATCACATAGCCCAACACAATAAGGCTAGGCAAGATGAACACTTTAAATTTTGTTTTAACTTTCTTTTCACTTTTCCTTTTGTAATCATATGAAAATCAGAAAATGGTTGGTATTTCTCTCCTTTGATAAATCTTGAGCTCAAACGTTACAACAAAATACAAATTGCTCAAATTGCATATGTTGTACACCATCTATGATTAATTTGAAGTAATGAAAATGACATAATATATTTCATAATTATTGACAATAATCATAGACCAGCACGATGCGTTGAAAAAATTAAGACTTATAAGCATTAATTCCAAATTCTTCTTAAAATGATGTGATTTTTTTTTCTTCTTATGAAGCATAATTGATATAATATATTAGATTTTCTTAATTAAGCTATCTATATTTTTTATTTGAAAGTGCCTTAAATTTTGTAAGTTTTTTTTAAAAAAAAGGAAGCATAATACATTTTACATTCAATTATTATATAAAAATGCGAGATATTTTGTAAATAATGTAATGTGTTTTTAGTGCTCCTTACAAATTGTTCATCATCTATACATCTTGATCAACCTAAAAATAAAGCAAATATAAGTACATTCATAACTTATATTAGGAAAAAAAAAAGACTTTTTTTTTTAGAAACCTAAGAGAAAAAATTCAACATTATGTTGAGAATATGACATAATTGTCAATGAAACAACTCATTTTTCTACACAAACCTCTCCTCCCAAAGCATCACCGAAATGAACTGAATGGACTAAAATGTTATGCTGAAATGGCTTAATAAAAGCATAGCAACAATAAATCTTATGATTTGGTTTTTAAATATTATATAGATATATATAGATGATCTGTTATGAATTGTGACTAGAGCAACATCATTTTCACTTTGACCTACCATTGACATCATTTTTATTATACAACAATACATTTATTGATTCATTTAATAGGAAAAATTCCAAAAACCTTTACCTAAAAAAGAAGTATTATGTCCACAACATTTTCCCACCAGTACTTTACCCACCTGTGGTTTGGCCCGTTTTAACAGTACCTACCTGTGGTTTGAAAGTTATCACTTAACCCATTTAAGGTGACCTCCGTTAGAACCCCGTTACCCACCTCTGCCATTTCGTTGGAAAATCCCCTTTACTATATAAGCCAAAATTAGAACACAAATAAAACCCCTGAAAAAAAGAACGAGCTCTCTCCCTCTCTCTACCTCAAAATCCCCAATCTCATTTCTCTCTTTAATTCGATTGCCAAAGTGAAATTTGAACATGTCTTCTTCAAGTTATTACTCATGTTCCAATCACCATTCATGTTCCGCTAACCATTGTCAACTACGAACTACTTTGACCTTGAACAATTTTGGGATAAGGTTTTATGGATGCTACTATTATGATATGGTGAGTAACAGTTGGTTTTCAAATTTTTATTATTTTCTAGTTTTGTTGGTTTTCTGATTTTGTTGGCTTTATGAATAACCTTAATTTGATTTTGTTTGTAGGATAATGAACCTACTTGTAAATACTTTAGGTGGTTGGATGGAAAAACATATAAGTGTGGGTTTGAAGTTGCACCCATTGTCCTTGCAAGATTCAGTATGTATAAGAATCAAGCAAAAGTTGCACTGGAAAAGGAAAATGGGGCTAATGATAAGGAAAAAGCAACTATTGAAAGAGAAAAAGTAGCCAAGTGAAGGGAAGAAAAAACTAGGGTGGGAGAAAAGATAGCTAAAGAGAAGTTACAGAATTACAAATTTGCACTTGTTGTGTCATGGTTTTTTTTTTTTTTTTTTTTTTTGTGTTTTCTGGTAGGATATGAGAATTTGGAACAAAGTCATTAAGTCTGCCATGAAAGCAAGTTGTTGTAGTTATTGTATAACTTTGGGTACTACCACTTTTGACAATGTGCTATATTGATATCACTGTTGAGAAATGTATTCAATGTATTTGGCACTATGTAATACTGTTATTTATTTTAATAGAGTATGCAATGTGTTCTTTATGTAATGTATTCTTCTTTACGTAATATATTCTTGTTTTTGTAATGTTGCCTTGTTTTATGTAATGTGTAATGTTGCATTGTTTATGTAATGTGTAATGTGTAACTAATATATAATGTGTTCTTGTTTATGCACCTCACAAGATTTTGTTTACATCAAATGAAAAAGCATAAAGAAGTATGTTTTAAAGTAAGAGTACCATTCCATACATATATAATAACATATACAAAATATTATTTAAAACAAGTGGACTCTACCTAATATTATTGGCTAAACAATGCCAAAGTACAAAAATAATAAGTGGTTCTATCCCTACTAAGACAATCACAAAACAACTTTACAATAGAAAGTTATGACATACCACTATCAAACATGCATAATAAAATTAAAAAAAAAAAAAAAAAAGTAAAGTAATACAACTGGAAACACATTCTCTAATCTTCATTTCCCAAAGACCTTGCCCTTATCCTTATCCTTATCCTTGTCTTGTATTTTGTCCCCTGTTGAAAACATTGTACCAGATGTCTAAACTCTTAATCCATCTCTTCTATAAGAGAACAAATAACTTCTCTCGAGTACCCTTGGTGGTACCAACCCCCCTAAAGGCTGTAAAATATATAGCAACTCCATATCAAGATCTAATCTAGTATTTTATGTAAGTATAAAGGTGGTGTTTGTGTATATACCTTAGCAAGAGATTTTCTTGTGTCCCATGTTTCCTTAGGAGTATGAGAGATGAGCTAATTGCATGAGAACCATTGAGCCGTGGGTGCTTTACTTGGTGGTGGTCTGCGTGAATCTGCTACAGATGGTGGTGGTCTGCTTGAAGCTAAAGTAGATGTTTCAGTTGGCTATGTGTAGGGTTTGCTTGTTGGCTACCCCAGTGACTGCTTTTGTAGCTAGTTTACTAGTTGACTTATTTGATGGGTGGTTTGCTTTCTTGTTAGATGGCTAGCTACCCCACTTATTGCTTGGATGGGTGGCTGCTTATTTTGTTGCCTAATTGACTAAGCACATTCACTGGTTGTTTACTTGGCTGCATTGTTTACTAGTCCAAGTGTGTGCCTTGTTTATTGGTCTAGGTAGGTGCTTTGCTTGCTGGTTGGCTGCCTTGTTTGCAGATCTAGGTGGCTGCCTTGTAAACTTTCTTGGTGGTTGCCTAGGTGGCTGACTTACTGGCTGGTTGGTTGGTTAGCTGAGGTATTGAAGTTGCACCCTGACTTGGTTGATCAGTGCTTGCTCCTTGTCCCTATAAAAAGAATTGTCTTGTATCAAAAATAGATTTGTATTAAAATTGTCATAGTGAACACCTTCTTGCTTTACTTACAATTTTTTTTTGCCTCTCAAGTTTCAGTCTCCTTTGCCATTGTGTCTCACCAGTTATTCCAACCTTACACCTCCTTGAATTATGTCCCTCTTTATGACAAAACCCACATTTTATAGGTCTATTTGACCTTGAAACTTTGCATAGGTTGTTTGGCTCATCTACATCTTTCTTCCTTTTCATTAATGGCCTACCTAGAGGCTTGTATACAATTGGAGCAACAGAGGCAAGTTGGTTGGTTTCAATCCATTCATCTTGGCCAGGCAGTGAGATAATCATCTCCTTGTATGCAACCATATAGGCATCCTTTCTATAGCATGCATGCATATAATCCTCAGGTCTCTCTAGGTTTTTATAGATTACTGCAACATCATGTTTACATGGGATTCCTGTCAAATTTCAAACTCTACAACTACAACACTTTCTTGTAATGTTAACCACATGCCTCTCATACTCGTTATTAACCTCATATATAAAGCAACTCGATGGAACAGCAAAAAATGACTTAGAATTAAATTTCAATTGCTCAAGCTTCTGCACTATGTTTGGACATATGTTACGAGTGAACTTTTCAATCACAATCCTCTTACTATACATTCTAGTTATCAACCTAATCCGTTCTAGCATGACAATAATAGGCTTACCCCTAGCTTCTAGTACTATAGAATTAAATGACTCACTGAGATTGTTCACAACAATCAAAGATGGCCCTTAGAGTGAAATGTGACTTGGTCCATCGGGTTGGTTGGATGTTTGCTAGGCACTTTCATGCTTCTTTGTCCAATTCCTTCAAATCTTGCATTCTCTTCTCAAACTCCCTAACTGTTGTTGCTACAGCACACTTCCATAATGCAACATTCAATTCTAAACCCTTGAAGTTTAACTTAAAGTTGCTGTAAATATGCTTCACACAAAATCTATGTTCAACTATTGGGAACAACATCTCCATAGCAGGTATCAATCCCTGGTTATCATAAATAAAATCAAAAAACATTCAAAGAACAAAAATGAACACCATTTACCTATTTGACAAAAACAGAACTTTCAAAAAGCAGAAATGTAATGACTAAGAACAAACAGAAATCTCAAAAAGCAAGTGAATTGTATTACCATCTACCTATCTAAAATGAACACCAAATTCAGTTCATTTGGCCTCCCAATATCATCAGTAAATGTATGTAAAAACCACACCCAAGAATTCTTGTTTTCTTACTCCAACTACACTAATGCAACAAGGAAAATATTGTCATTCACATCCCTTGCAGTTGCTAATAATATATGTCTACTAAACTTCCCCTTCAAATGACAACCATCTAAGCCTACAAGTAGCCTGCACCCCCCCCCCCCCCTCAAGAATCCAACTTTCTATGCATTGTAAATCACATACATTCTCTTGAACTTGGGTTGTGTGTTAGGTTCAGTGATCTCAGTTTGCAGAATCACCTTACTCCCCACATCAGTTACTCTTTTCATCTCACCATAGTCCCTAAGTTTCCTATACTGCAACCTCTCATCACCTAGTATGAACTCTCTAGCTTTCCTCTTAGCTCTATACACTTGATTTATGCTCAAGTCCACAAACACATCCTGCATAACTCGATGCTTCACACCAGAAATTGCATAATCAAGGTTTTTGTTGAAATCATCTAAGTACTTCCTAGCCACATATGTAAAAGTGGCTTAACTATGCTTGAATGTCCTCCCATATGTACAAGTTGGAACCATAATCTTTATCTGGAAGATTAACTCCCCTGAAATCTGTGATGCATATACCTTCCAACCACATTCATACTTGTAGTGGACAAAAACTTTGGTCTTTTCATTAAGCTTAAACTTAATGTTCACAGACTTTTTCACTGCATATTCCCTCAAGGTAGCCTTAAACACCTTCCATTTGGAAACTTCATACCCTTGCATAACTAAGGGTTACTTATGCCAGTCTTCTCATTGAACTCTAAACATCTCACTCTTTCAACCTCATCCTTAAAACTGTTAATGCTCCTAGTGTCATCATCATCAAGAGCTTTTTCAGCCGAATCATCATCATCAAAAGCTTGATCACTGGCAGCAGCTTCTGGTTTCTTCCCATTATCTATAACCTGCTCCTTTAAATGCTCTCCCTTATTTACCTTTTAGTATCTCTTTGATGCTCTCTCATATTGGCACCTCATTGTTCTGAGAACCAAATATGTCATTAGGATAATTTGGTCATTCGTACTCTTCATCTAACTAATCAGGTTCATCCATATGAACATCTTCACTACGAACAATTTGTCCATGGGTAGCATTGTCATCCATATTCTACCCAACACTACCATTCACATGCACTTCTCTATAACCAACAGGTTGCCCACTTCCAGCATTGTCATCCACAGCTCCACCAACATTACCATCCCTTAAACCATCAACAGATTCTTCACTAACATCATTTTAGTCAACCACAGATGATCTAAGAGAGACAATATTGTCACTACCCTTACTGTGTTCACCCATTACTAGAGTAACCTCCTCACAATCAGTATCATCATCTTCATCATTCATTTCCCATGCCTTTTCTACTACAATTGGTTGATCTGGTTCAACCATAGATTCTGCAATAGCAATTGGTTCAACTTCAGGTTCTACATAAAATGTGATTTAATTCGTTGGCCATTCAACATGTAGTTCACACATGTAGGTCATATCATCATCTGAAGTAATTAACCTTAACACTTGCTCTAAGTTACCACCAGGTATTAAATAATAAATCCTACTGTTAATGGGTCCCCCAGCATTAACACAAATGTCATGTATCTCAAAATGACGTAGTAGATCTGGATCAATATCACCCTTTACATATACCTCACCACCTACATACTTTAAACCAGGGTTCTGTTCAAAACTCTCACTATGGTGAATAATAAAATCAAAATGAATTTCATTAGCCATCTGCAGGAGTTAAAACACATGCACAAACAACAGTAATTAAATACATAACCAACACATGCATGCACAGAGAGCACCAATCATTGACAAAAGCAAAATAATTTCATACAACATAAAATACCATTTAACGTGGGGTCAGGGGAGACAAGAAACACAACCAACGAAATAATTTGTCTCCATGGGATCACAAACAACCTAAAGATGCATCTACCCAAAATATTTTTGGGGACCACAATCATCAATGTCAACTATAAAAGCAAGAAATTATTTAATAGGAAACCACTAAATTTATGATAGAAAACCTTTAATTAGAATCACCTTCATCAATCGTTACACATTGAAAAAGAACAAACACAACAATGGTAAACCCTACAAAGTCATTTCATACCTAATATAGAGGAAAACCCAAGCTTCAGTACACTTCCTTGCTTGCAAATGTTCAGATTTCACTTTGCCAATCTAAGTAAAGAAAGAAAGGGATTATGGGTTTGGAGATTTTTAGGGATTCTAAGGTAGAGAGAGGGAGAGAGCTCGTTCTTCTTTTTGAGGGTTCTATTTAGGTTCTAATTTTGGCTTATATAGTAAAGGGGATTTTCTAACAAAAATGGTAGAAGTGGGTAATGGGGGTCTAACAGAGGTCATCTCAGGTGGGTTAAGTAATAACTTTCAAACCACAAGTAGGTACTATTAAAACGGGTTAAACCACAGGTGGGTAAAGTGCAATTTCCCCTACAATAAATTTGTAAGAGAGTGGACTTCTAAGTCAATTGCAATGCTAAGGAAATTACAAGCTTTGGGACAACAGGACTGACACAATCAATATGAACAAAAGAAACACCAATTCAGTATACATTCTTCCTCGGGCAAGTCCGAGGATGGATTTCTCATTAACAGTCAAGGCTGATATTTTCACAATAAGATACAATTTTCTCTCTCTCTCTCTCTCTCTATAGAATGTTCATCCATTTTTTTTAAAGGGATTCCTTTCTTTATATAGCCCATTCCATTGCATCTCAGCCCTCCATCTGTACATCTTAAGGAAGCAATTTGGATGCTTGTCCCATCAAGACCCTTCTGGAGTTGGTAGAGAGAGTTGTGAGTTGTGGAGTCACTGTTCAAATGTCTTTTCCTCATAAATGCGACCAATTCAGTTGATGCAGAATATTAAATGTGGAGGTGGTAGTCACCTTCCTAGATATTTCCCCCTTCTGTTGCTTATACTACTCTGCTGTCTTCCTTAGAACTTTACTTTCTAGTGTAGGGAGTTACATATAGTACTCCCGAGGTGCATTTGCTCCTCAGGAACCTTAGTCGACGGGCTAGTTAGCTTTCTTTCCTCAGACCTCTTATTCTCAATTTTAGTCCAATTCAGAGTGATCTTGACGTCTTCCCTCCTCAGTCTTGGCCCACATGTCAGACTTGGGTTTACGCATGTGTGGGCCTTTGATCATCCTCGGACAAAGCCCATAGCCTTAGAATGTCCTCGAACCATTTGCTCCCACAATTATAATTTGAATACACAACTTAAATTATTTTTTTATCCATCCATAACAACCAATAACAAACTACCACTTAGAGTTTGCTATGAAAATATTGTGGACATAGCATTTTTTCAAATAAAATTCAACAATAATAATCAAGCACTAGTTCATGTATTCTTTTTCATCATTCTATTTTATTCAAAATCATACTCTCTATTAGTTTGCTTAATTGGCAAGTCTTTTTTACTACTTTCTATTAATATTATTTTTAATCTTGCTCTTTTATCTTTTCTTTTCTTTTTTTCCTCTTCATTCCCTCAATCCCTTAAATAGAATTATATATATATAGAGTCAACCTAGTTAGTCAAGATAATCCTAGGATCACTAGGCTAAAACAAATGAAGCCTACTGGCCAGGCTAGTAAGCATAGAAGCAAACTGGGAGTAAAGCATGAGCTATAACCATAGCATAGATGTCACAAATTCTTCAAACCTGTCATTGCTTTCTCTCTTTCACTTCAAGGTTTCATCCTCAAGTTCAACCTCTAGGAAAAAGAGGGAGGCAAGCCTGCAAGGTGAGGTGCTCATTTTCAACCTCCCAATTTCCAACTTTCTATCATCATCATCATCATCATCATTATTATTATTATTATTATTATTATTAATGAAAAACTTGCTATCATTCTTGTGATCATTATATATATCACACATGAACTATCTTGAATTTTGACAAAATTGGATTAACTCTTTGCACCCAAATTCAAAGTTTTTGACCCCTACATGTTCCATCCTTGTAGGGATGTGTAGCCCACGGTACCTAGGTCTAGTGTAGCACGTGGCCACAACCCAGTGCAAAGCTTACTTGGGGTCTCTATTTTATGAATGTAAACGGTGTTTGTGTGTGTATACATGCCAAAGTTTTCCAAGGCTTCAATTAGGAAATTTTGGTTAGCATAGGCATGTGGGAAAGATTGTTCACAAGGAAAAACATCAAGATCTTAGTTTCAACTTTTGATCTATTGGCTATCATGATCCAAAAGAAAGTGCCAATAGCCTCCGAGTCATACAACATTATTAAGTTGACTCTAATATTATTTTTCACAATTCAAATAAAGTGCTAATCATATTTGTGTTATGCCTCTAAAAGGATTAGAGGTATAACACAAATGTGGCATTGGTTCCTAATCGGATAAGTATGGTCATGTTTCATAGACTAGTTGCCCCAACCTTTTGTTTTTATTTGCCAAAAAAAAAAAAACCTCTACATTAGTGTTAGTAATTTAAGGTTGTGTTTATGTACCGGAAAAATAAAAAATAAAATTGATAATTTAATCCATTCAAGATGATCAATCTTTTGAATATTAAGAGAAAGAGAGACTTTTTTTTTAGTTTAATTTTGCTTACTTCATTCATAATTCTTATGCACATAAATATTAGTGAGGAGATCATCCTTACAAGCCATCACAATGAACTCCTAAAACATAGGATCCAATTCTTATTTAAATACAAATTAAAATTAAATACTAATCTTAATCCTAATCCTAAATCTACTGCAGAAATCTTCATCCTAATCTACTACAAAATTTTATTTGAAATTCAAGAAATTTATTTGAATTCAACTTGAAAACCAGATATCTCTTATCTTCTTATATTGCTATCCACGTGAAGTTCACTCTTCTTTTGGTGGTGTCTGAACCATAACATGTTGCATGATTGTCATGGTTCTCCAAAAGTTTTAAGAGGTTGGCTAAATAGTTTGAGTGTGAGGGTGTGGTATCAATGTTTTGTTCATTCTATTTTTATCAAATGACATAACAACTCAAACAGTCAAACTAAAAGATACAAATAAATTAAACAGACAATGGAAGTATGGGACTTAAAATAATATTTTTTTTCTACACAAAACCATGTCCACCATAAATTAAACAGACAATGCAGTCTGACCACTTCTATTGATCAATTTCCGGGTTGAATACCCATCATCTTCATGTAACAAAGCAATGCAATTGTTTTCAGTGCTTTTTTTGACACAACATAACTCTCACAAGTATTTATTCACAGACCATTCACATCACATATATTCCTAATTTCTACCACTAATTTTAAAATCCCTAGTACATGTCATATAGTGATTTATAAAAAAGAATAAATGCTAGCTTTCATATGTCATATAGTACAAATTTATTCATGTTATTATGCTAGGTTTAAAATCTCCAGTACATATATGTCATATATTGGTGATTAATTTTTCCCTACAGAGAGGGATGCATGCTAGTGTGCATATGAAAACTATGGGTTGAAAAGGAACATTTTTTTCTTTTTTCCTTTTCTTGATGGAAGTGGGAGGCATGGAAAATTCTTTTGTTTCTTTTGGGAGATAAAAAATAACTAAAAGGGACTTCTTTCTCTCTAGCTTTTTGCAACAAGTCTATAATTTTTTTTAAAAAAAATCACATTTCTTTAGAGTTAAGACAGTACGTTATGATTTGTTTAAATGAAAATGATATTAGAGCACCCGCAGCAGATGTGCTAAATGTGCCAAATGTCAAATTTTTGGCACATTTAGCACACCAAACACAAAAATGAAGCTTTATCAGATGTTGCAAATGGTAAAAATTATACCACATATGAACAGTACCGTTGCAAATTTGCAACGGTACGGACAAAAATTGTATAAGTTTTATTAATTTTTTATTCTCTTTTCTCTCTCCTCTCTCTTCCCTTTATTTTTTTCTCTTCTCTCTTTCTCTTTCTCTCCGCCTCTCCATCTCTGTCTGTGTCTCCTCTTTCTCTTTCTTTCTGACTCTCCCTCTCTTTCTTTGATTGTTGATCTTTCTTTGTGGGCCGAGTCGATTTCGTGGGTAGTGGTGGATCGTCCTTGTTCTTGATTTCATGGGTCTAGGTTGATTCATGGTTCGGTTCTTCGACAAGTGTGAGTCTGGGTTGATTTCGTGGGTTTGGGTGATGGTGGTTCGGCAAGTGTGATATGATTTTGGTGGGTTTCTCTTCTCTCTTTCTCTTTCTCTCCGCCTCTCCATCTCTGTCTGTGTCTCCTCTTTCTCTTTCTTTCTGACTCTCCCTCTCTTTCTTTGATTGTTGATCTTTCTCTGTGGGCCGAGTCGATTTCGTGGGTGGGTTCTGGTGAATCGGTGGTTTGATGGGTGGGTTCTGGTGGGCGGGTTCTGGTGAATCGGTGGTAGTGGGTGGGTTTCTCTTCTCTGTCCGTTCACTTTTCTGGTGAATCGGTGATTTTGGTGGGTTTCTCTTCTCTGTCCGTTCACTTTTTTTGGCTGTGGTTTGATGGGTGGGTTCTGGTGAATCGGTGGTAGTGGGTGGGTCGACTGGTGGGCGAATCGGTGGTAGTGGGTGGGTCGACTGGTGGGCGAATCGGTGGTGGTGCCGATCTCTGTTCTGATCTGTTTTTGTCTTTGTTTTTCTGCTTTGGTGGTGGATTCGGCGGCGGTTGATTCTGGTGGTTGTGGTTTTTTTTTTCCTGGTGATTGTGGCCGCAACAATTTTTCTGGTTGTTGTTGTGGTTGTTGTTGCAGTGGTGGTTGATGATGATGATGATTTCTGATCTGTTTTTGTCTTTGTTTTTCTGTTTTGGTGGTGGATTTGGCGGCGGTTGTGGGTTGATTTTGGTGGTTGTGTTTTTTTTTTTCCTGGTGATTGTGGCGGCAACAATTTTTCTGGTTGTTGTTGATGTCGTTGTTGCGGTGGTAGTTGATGATGAGGATGAGGGGAGGTATTTAATATATTATTTTAATGTAGTGTAAATATTATTTTAATGTATAAAATTGAAGTATAAAACATCTGATAAATGAGATGTTGTAAAACGATGTAGTAAAATAATAAAGTAGGTGTTTGATGTTTTAAAATGGCATTTTTTTTACAACATCTGCTGTGGATGCTCTTAGTGATTGATTCAATCATAACTTATTTCATGATTTTTTTTTAATACCTTTTATATATATATATATATATATATATATATATATATATATATGGGCCAAAATAGGGAAATTTCTCCCTAAGAACAATATTGAGTCAAGTTGAAAGTGTATGCGTCAAAATAGGGAAATTTCTCCCCAAGAACAATATTGAGTCAAGTTGACCAAGTATGCGTTTAGCATTGACTTAAAAAACCAGATTTTTTTACTATTTAACTTATTTTTGCTACTATTTATATGTCCCACTGTATTTTTTGGTATTATTTATGGATCTTACTATACTATTTTAGCTACTTTTTAGCTTTATCTTCAATATTTTCAGCAAAAAAATTTTAATTTCAGTTAAATAAGCTATTTCAAACCGACACTGAAGCAAGCCAACAATTAAGGTGTGCTACAAATATCCATAGCCATCATTGAATGTAGGCTAGCAACTGTCTCTCACTCTCATAACTCGTTCACACACACTCACAACTCTCACTATCTATTCTCTGTGAGTGTTTACATCTTTCTTCACACACAAACATAGAGTTGTCAATGTTGACCACTCCCGTTGTCTCTTGAAGGTTAATGGGCCTTCTTTGCATAAAGCAAGTGCACCTTTGTTTTTTCCCCTCACAAAATTTCATACAACTTTAAAATGCTGATAGTGACCAATACACCTTCGTGGTGTAAACAGGCCTTGGTTTTCACACACCAAAAGAAGAAGCATTAAGCTCAGGACACATCTCTTGCTTCCATTCCTATTGTGTTCCTCATCCTCAGGCAGTATCTTTCCAAGGCTCCACCATTTTTCCCCTTTACCCATTAACACTTTAATTATTATTCCTTCACTAATTAGCCTTTATTTTCTTTTTCTTTTTCTTTTTTGTGCTAATAATTAGCCTTTATCCTAAGAAGAATGGAATGAACACAATAATATGGGACACAATAATTCTGAAATAAATATTAGGATATGACATTATGAAAATACTTGAGAGGTCGGCCTATACCTCCCCAATATTTTTATCGAGAGACCCAACCCTAGAGCTAAGGGGACCCTTTACTCTTTTGGGTAAAGGACCATGGGCCCAATACCAATATGCCCAATAAAAAACTAGTCTAAACAATTGAGCAAAGAATCCTTTGCCCTAAATAGAAGAATTGACCAAATACAACAACTTGATTGAATAATTTCACTGTTTGGATTGACAAGGTGATCCAACCAGGTGTTCCGAGGTAGAATCTTCATGAGCCTACCATCGATTTGCTAGGAAAGTTTTTTTTCACTTCAATTAGCTTGTTGGGGTAGAGTATCATTTCAACATTAAATGCTCTGGCTCATTGCCACATCCCCACATTAAATGAGAAATGAGCAAATTATGGATCTTTAGCCGGCACCACATTAGTACATTCTAATAGTGTTTTCTTCTTTATAGGTCTTTGAGAGCTCTTAGTCTGGATATGCTTACTGATTTTTCTTATATCATTAATAGTTATTGAGCCCCTTGGAGAACTAAATCCACTAACCCCTTCCCTCACTTATTTGGGAGAATGGGTTAGTGTCCGAATCATAGTTATTGAACCCAAACCTGCCCGACCAATCGAACTGGAAACTTGGTGACCCGGCACATAGATTAGTCGAAGTGCTTGATTAGACCACTTGTGTATGTAATCCGGTCAAACCTAATGGTTTTGGGTGAACTATTCAACCCAGGAGGGTTTCAATGACTTGAATTGCATATCTTGATAATACCGTAATTTTCACGTAGGAGAAAACCTAAAGAAATCAAAAAGAAAGTTTCACCGTCGTGTCCCATCAAATTCAAAGTTACTATTATTGTGATTTATCACTTTTCAGCCTATACTTTCTATTTATGCTTTTGACTATTTATAAATTTTTTGTTCTATTATGTTAGTGTTAAGTGTCGTTATTAGTTGTCAGCCTTTAACATTTTCTATTGTTTTGTTCAACGTTTTGCTTTTATTTCCTTTTATATTATATTTAAAATTATAACCATTCCTACATTAATATAACCTTTTGTTAAACATGTTTTTAATTTTATTTTAGTTTAATTTACTGATTTCATATTTTATGAATTTTAAAATTATATATATTTATATATATATTTATTTGACCTTGTGGTTCGACCGATGATCTACTGGTTAAACCAATAACCTAGTGATCTAGCTTGTAAACAGGGTCAACATCCAATCCAATTTTAATACCTGTGGTTTGAATTATCTCCTTTATTTATTTAAGAAATTTTTTTTCTCTTTCCGTATGTGTGTTAAAATTATTTAGTATTCTAAAAAAAAATCTCCATTATTTATTTTGAATCCTTCAAAAAACATTGAAGAGCAAGCAAGAGCATTGACTATAATTCAGTATCCTATCTCACCGACAAAAGAATACAATTATTACCCAAAATTGTCGTGACCCTATATATTTAGAGATTTTATAATTACCATCTAGTATGGGTGACTTCCAAAAGTTCTTACATAACTAATATATATATATATATATATATAACTAAAATGAATTAAAAACTTTAACTAGAAGTAACATATGCAAATTAAAGGAAAACTTGTATGCAGAAAGGTTTAAGCAATAACACTAAGAAAAGAACAAAAGTTGTCGGTGGTGGTGGAGCAGAACTTGAACTTTACCAAAGGCAGAATTAATAGGACTTTAATTAATCTTATCATCCTTGAACTTTGCCAAAGGTTTGATAATGTTTCCTCGTAATTCATAGTAGTAAAGATGTATCCTCCTTGTAAACTATGCTTGGAGCCAGGTGTTATTGATTTGACAAAACCTCAAAACTCAAAAGTATTGTTTATACCAATTGCAATTGCCTCACTTATTATTATTATTATTATTCATGATTATTACTTAAAATTCCAACTCCTAATAATTGGAGCAAAGGCAACTGATTCAACTGAACCATCCTAGTATCTAAGAAAGTGGCAATAAAGATGTTATTAAATTTCTTTGTAATGACTTTGACTGTACTTAATCAACATCCTAAAGATATTAAAGCAATGACTGGATTGAGTTATAACTATTTAAGTATTATACTTTAAATTTTTTATTCTAATTCAATGCCATATTATGTATTAACATTACAACAAAATCAATACTATCTTTTTCAAGAACATAATGATTAATATAACTACATGAGTGAATTTAATTGAAAAACTCAAACTAAAAAGATAAGTAATGTGCTTCAAAATTTAGGTAGACCCCTTAATGATGAGAGATTCCTTTGGTGGACAATCTTTTCACACCCTTAGAGCATCAGTATTCGGAATTGTAAAACTCCTAATATGCTATATTTTAGCATCAAACCACAAAAGGGAAGCATTACCCCAGAGGTTTATTGTAAACAAATTTACAACTAAGCTACAGTAGTGTCCAAAATTTAGAACCTATTGTAGCAAGGTTGCAAAAATAAAATAGTGTTTTTTATTCCTTCTTCTCCTAAAATATCTCATTCATTCTCTCTTTTCAGTCTCTCATCTCCTCTCTCTCTCTCTATGTTATTTTATTGTATAGATATATTATTTTAATGTGTTGTATATGAAAATAAAAGTTGAGATGTTGTGTGTATTGTAAAGTGGGATGGTATAATAGTTAAAATAACTTTTTAGATAGTAAAGTATAACATTTTTTTGCAATCCCGAATGCTAACAGCTGCTGTACAACATTTGAGAGAGAGAGAGAGATGGCTTTTAGTATAAATAACAAAATCAAGTTTAGTTTTTTTAAGTGTTGTATTTTAGGTTCTTTAATTGAATTCTTGGTACTTGATCCATGAATACAATAAAAACAATATTATATTCTTTTAAAGAACAATTCAATTTGATCTATTGGTTAAAGTAAATATGTGATTGATTTGAATTAAACCATCCCAAAAGAAAAATTAGTAATATGTTTCAAAAGTTTGGTAAACCCCATGATGAGCTATTCCTTTCAAGGATATATTTTTCACACCCAGTTAAAGGATAAAGTATACCATGTTTCTCCAGTTAAAGGGACAGTTGTTAGATAAACTTTTCACAAAGGGGGTGAGGGGTGGCTGGCTTTTTGTTGTTTGGCACTCTGCACTCTGCACTCATGCAATGGTTATTGGAATGGGAAAGTAAAGAGGAAAGGTATAGTGTCAGAGAACTCAGAAGATATATATATATATATATTTTCACATTCCACTTTTGCTTTTTTGATTGCACACGTGTAGCTCACCAAGGCATACAAATGGCTCTCAGGGGTCTTGTCGCACTTCAATTTTTATTTCTTATATTATATATGTGTGTATATAAATATGTATCCCACCTACGCTTATGGGTTCATTCATGTATGAGTGCGTGTGGGTCTTTCAACGCTCAAAGCATCCAAAAAGGAATGAAAAGCATGTCCAGTGAACAGTGTTAGTTAGACAATAATTTCTTGATTTTTCTGTAGCCTTAATGCTATTATATGTTGGTTGGTGGATTCCACTTAATTAATTTTTGGTGAAATTTTTTAGGTGGGTTCAAATCTCATCCATACCAAAATGTTAAAGTTTAACTCAAAACTAATTGTTAGGGCAATCTCCTCTGACCTATCACGTGACGATTTATATGACTATCACTTTGTTTTATTTAAATAAGTTACACGACTCGTTAAAAATGTTAAATGACTAAAACTACATATGAATAGTCATTTTAGTAGTTACATAGTGAGTTAGAGGAAGATCTGGAGCTAAACTTTTTTTCAAAAATCAATTAATATTATAATCTAATAGTGATAAAAGAATAATAATCATAGAAAAAAAATACCACTCCTGTTGAATTTATAAGAAAAATGATATAAAATAATTTTACATAGTTTTAAGAATCTTATAATTTAATGACATTGCATGGTCTATCTTATTAAGAGAATTAGGGTTTAAATCCCCTTCTCCCACTTATTGTAAAAAAAATGTATCGTGGTTTTATCGAATTTTATTAAGGAAATAAGAATTATAAGGGTAAGATTACAATTTATGATTTTCCAATAACTAAAATTGAACTTTTCAAAGTTTAATGGTTAAAATAGAACCTAACTTAAATTTTATGGACCAAATTGATACCCAAAATGTATGTATGTCACAATTAGAAAAATACCATTGATGCCTCCTTATTATGGAAATCAATGGTTACTAATGAAGTCAGTTATGCCTACCAACTAAGACCCATTAACATATTCAGTGAATAAGTTATCTCTATTACTTTTTAACCAATTACATCAACACAAATACTTTTACCAAAATTTTATTATGAATTTGCATAAGCTTAGTCTTATAGAATACACACTAGCTAGTAGCTACTTCCTTAATTTGTATTCTAATGTGAGCCTGCAAGTACCTTAGATAAAATAGCCATCTATTTCATATAAGAAAAAAAAAATTACCAATACACTTATACATACGTATAATCTACATTTATTCTTTAATAAAATTAAAAAAATTCAAAATGATTATAAAAAAATATAAAGGAAAAATAGAGAGGGAAAAGAGGAACTTTGCTTAGCATTTTCATTTTCCCAATTAGGCAATTTAACTGGTGTGTTGAAACTCAAAATCTCTAAAATAACATAAGTATCATTATTTGTGGTATTGGTTCCAGACAATTACATGCTTAATTAAGAAGTAAACCATTTTATAGGTTGGGTCCAAACCTGTTATTCTCATCGAATCTTCTAATGGAACTTTAAGAGTACATGTTTTTAATAGATTGTTGTTGTTGTTTTCAAAGTCCTAACAAAGTACCTGATCACACGGTTACATAAATATTCTACATGTACTATATATAGTTTTTGGATGGAATTAATGAAACTACAATTGGTACGAACATCTTCCTAGCTATCAATTATTGAAATATTGCTGGTTGTTTAGGGTCATTCTAAGACTACCTTTCCACTAACACTTTCTATTCTTCTTCTTTTTGCATTGTTTTATATAGTATTAATAATTATTTTTGTACCACTCGTATCTTAATTCTTATATACCATGAAAGTGAAACTAATAAACTTGTGGAACTTGAATATTTAGCAAAATGAGAAGAATAGTTATGGACTTTGAAAGGCATATGTCAAAATTTTAACCCAAGGTCCTCTTGATACAATTTGATATTAAGGTGACTATTTTTTATCCAAAAAAAAAAAAGTGACTATTTTAAGTCAGATATTTTTTTATATTTCAACATTAATTACTACTACGCACTCTTAGCACGGTAGTCATTCCACAAGTATAAGAAGGACAGGGGTCGGGATTCAAATCTCCAGAAGGGAGTTTCACATACATATACATTTAGATTAGGTTAGAGTAGAAATTCTATTTTATATATATATAACATTAATAAAATATTATAGAGTTTGCATTTAAAGTCAAATTTGTATTTTTTTTATATGCAAAATTATTAATTAAATTTTTGTATTCAAGTTCTATTAATTAATTTACTTAACATAATCCATCTTAAGTGGGATTTTTATCAACTTTAATTTTGAAAAACTCATATATGCTTAAACAACTTATATGCTTAAACAACTGTAATAAATATTGTTAATAAGATTCTATAAGCAATAAACGCATTTGATAAATAAAATAATTTTGTTGCATTAAAATTTAGATATTTCCTTCTACTTTTATCACTTCACAAAATAAATTTATTTCTGAAAATAAATCAAAATTATTTATAATAAAATAAATATTATCTTTAAGAAAACATTTGAGATAAAGAATAATATTTTTACAATATCATAGTCTAATTGAGAACCTATAGGACCAAATTTATTGGGCATTAGACAATTGGCAATTGACTTAAATAGCCCTATATTTTGACAGGGGAAGACAAGAGAAATGGACAAGGATTGTAACCTTTCCTCTCTCCTAACTCTTCCCCCTTATCAATATTAGGCTTAAATACTTAATAAATATATGTGATGACATCCAACCACTCCCTTAAAATCAACTAAGGTCGGTGCTTTCCGTTTCTTATATTTATGGTAGACCTAGATTGAATTTAAAAATGTAGTTTATCATAAATGTGAAAGGAATAAGTATCATATTACCATACTTTGGGGTATTTAATAAATATTCTTTTACTGCATTTTTTTCTTCACAATTATCATATGTAGTTATGATTAATTGTCTGTCATTTTCATATAAATCTATTTTTTTTCATTGCTTATAGTATGTCACATCCAAGTTATGGCACAGAAGAGTTTGGTCCTCTGTGTTCTTCTTAAATTACCTAACTAATTATACTTGACAACTACTAATCATTATTAAGTTAGACCATGAAACATCTTTTCATCTTTAAGTGATTGAGGAAACAGGTAAAAAGTATGATGAAAGCTTTACCACGCGGAACCAAGGGACATCTTCTGTCATAATTATCTTACCCCAGACATAAAATTAATTATATTCTAGCTTAGTTGTTAAATGACGCAAGTAATCACTCATTGTCAACCAAATTGCATTTCTATATTACTATGCCATGACTTATCTACAGGCTTGAATCCCACCATCCAATGGACCCCAATAAAAAAAAATGTAATAAATAAATAAAGTTGGAAGTAAGTTTTATAGAGTTGTTTATCTAGACAAAAAATATATAATTTTTAATAGAGATAAACTATAAATTTACCCCTGAAGAAAATTGATTGCACACTAATAAAAAATGTCCAATCATTCCAATTGTTCTTTGCTTTGCTAAGTCCATGGAAATCTTCAAGGATTGTGACCCATTAAGATGCTCTACAATATTTTACAAAAGAAAATGACAGTCACATGAAAATGACAGAGCATCCTTCCTATTAGGAGAAAAGGCCAAGTATTGAAATAACATTTTATCTAGTTTTTTTTACTGAAGACTATAGGAGAAAGGTCAAATGCCAAGCTAAAATAACAAAGCATGCTTCCTTATTTGTATGGCTTATGCCTTGGTAAAATTTGCGCATATTGTATTTTTTGAATGCATGTGATTGTTTCTAATTAATTGGTTGAAAATTCATAATCAATCACAAAATTTAAGATTAAGGCTTGTTGTTGTTATATGTGTTGGATGCAATAAATACCTTATTATTGAAAAGAAGTTGTATCGTTAAAAGTCTTATAAATCAACATGTTAATTTTTACTAGTCGAACAAGGGTTTAAATTTATTATTTTCCTATTGCTGTGACTATCAAATCATTACACACACAAAAGGAAAAAAATTTGAAATAATTGAAGTGACAAGTTGCTAATAGTTTCCATAAGAGTCTAATTTTATTTTTTATTATTAAAACTTACCCCCTTAATTATTGTTGGACAAAAATAAAAAAGAATTGTGGAGGTAGGTATATTGTATTAAAAAGCAAAAAAAAAGGTAACATCATGCCGGCACATCAAGAAAAGTAGAAAATAAACAAAGAAGCTTTGGTTTATTAAATAACCTTTAGATAACAAAATTTAGTGTTGAAGAAAGGAAGAAAGAACAGTGTTTTTCCCATTTGTCCCTGTAAATATAGGCAAAAGAATTGTCCACAACAGGAATTTCACTCTCTCTCAAAAGCTACAAAAGACCTCGACATGCTTTGAGACAGTGTAGTGGAAATCATGTTGACTCACAGTGTATCTGCTTCGACCTCACCACAACTACAAGCCTGAAAAATAAAAACCACTCTTTCTCTCTCTTTCACTCACTGTTCACTCTCTGGTATGCAAAAGGGTTTTACTTCTAAATAACCCATTTTCCCACTTTCTTTCTTTTCTGCTCTCTCTCTCTCTCTCTCTCTTTTTTGCTTGGTTCCTGAGAAACTATAGGAAAAGTTTAAATAAAAATTTGAACTTGATAATTCTTTCTACAATTTTCTCAGTGACCCAAGAGTTCGTTTGCTCTTTTCTTTCATTTCCTCTGGTTTTGGACTGCCCAGAAGTGGGATTTGTGTTTTTTCTATGAATAGAGATTGTTCATGATCAATGTTGTTCTTTGTATTTTAGTTTTAGTTCTGGGATACTTTTAAAGTTTTATGCTTGTTAACTTTTATTTTTGTTCTGCAATGCTTCTTTTGAATGATATGTGGATGTGTTTCCATATGTCTCTCTAATGTCTTAATGTTTATGTTGTATGCACCATATAATAATTGTTTCTGTTTGTGTGTTTATTTTTCCAGCCTTATGATTTTTACATAAAAGAATGGAATTTGGCTTCTGGGTTGAAGTGTAGAAGGGTGATGTATGTGTTTTCTTTTCCTGAATGTTTTTTGCAGGCATTTAGATATTTTGTATAGCATTAAATTCTGAGACTTCTGATTCTGTTATGTGATGGAGTCCTGGAGTTACAATTCTGAAGGGAAAGGCATTTTGTTTTCTGATGAAATGGATTTTCAGATTGATGGTTTTGCTAGAAGTAGAAAAACATTAATGGAATGGGACAATAAACATAGTTATAACTTTGAAAGTAATGAACTTGGTTCTGATAGAGAAGTGGGTGAGAGCACAGAATTCATGGAATTGGGATTCTCTGACTTTGTGAGAAAACCTTTTCATGGTAACCAAGAAGTGGAAATGTTGAGTGGTGAGGTAGGTAGTGGTTCTAGTAAAAGAGTAGTTTCTCCCACTTGTATGATTACTTCAAATTCATGTTTTGGGGAAGTGGATTCTGAAGCAAAGCTTTCAAGTTCTGTCATGGATGCTTGTAGTCAAGATTCATCACTGATTGATTTAAAGCTAGGCAGATTGGCTGATTATGAAGGTGCAGAGAATAGCAAGATTTTGAAAGAGAGACCCATTTTGTCATCGTCTGAAGGATCATCCTTGCTGACAAAGAGAGCCCGCAAAACAAGTTCATACTGTCAGACTGCCTTCTGCCAAGTCTATGGTTGTAACAAGGATTTGAGCTCCTCAAAGGATTACCACAAAAGGCATAAAGTCTGTGACGTTCACTCCAAGACTGCCAAAGTTATTGTTAATGGCATTGAACAGAGGTTTTGTCAACAGTGTAGCAGGTTGATCTTTTTCTCCCTTTAGCTTTTGATTTGATTGTCTTATTCTTAAGTTGTGATAGTTAGCTCAGCACATAGGTATATAAGCGCAGATTCTTATTCTTAGTTTGCGTCGGTATGGGCCACTAATAATGATTCTTATTTGTTTATCATAGAGTATGAAGTGGAAATCTTTGTTGGCTTTGTGATCCAATTGCAAAATACACATTTATTTAATTATTAAGATGTAAATATGATCAAGAAACCAAGAAAAGGTATGCACCTCTATTTAAAAAGTGCATATAAAAAGCTAGAAAGGAGGCAATCAAAACAACTCTAGCAGAAAGTCACATATCCAAAATTTCTCACAACAACAACAACAAAGCCTTAGTCCCAAAATTTTGGTTGGCTATGGATTCTCAACATATTAGTTAGCGACTTAGCGTCGGCCACATGTATGTTTTTCCTCCATTCTATTATATCTAAAGTCATATGCTCTGTTACTTCCTTAATTGACATATCATTTTTTATTACTTCTACTAATGTGATAACATATCCAAAATCTCTAAAACTGAAAAATGAAACCAATCCCTTCAATTGTTTTCACTTAGACCTACACCCTTGAAAGTTCTTTATTAGTCTTTCCCATCTAGCTGAACCAAAATATGCTAAAGGTTTTGTCCTCCAAAAAAATGTTCTACTCCAATTAATTTCCGAAACTAAACTCTAGAAAATATCATTAATTGAACCACCTCAAACGAAGCAGAGGTTATGACCACATCTCATGAATAAAAGGCAAAGGCATACCACCTTAGCATTCTATTTGAGAATCTTTTGTTTGGTAGAAACACTTATTAGGATCCATGTTTGAGATATGATCTATCCCAAAACCATGGAACCCCTTGAGCATCTGCCTTGTTGACACTCAAGTGAGCTTGGATGTAGTTATTGAAGGGGACATGAAGTTTAAGAGTACATGTAGGTTTAGATATTATTAGAGAGAGAGAGAGAGAGAGAGAGAGAGAGAGAGAGAGAGAGTCATATATGATTATTGATGTTTTTGTTAGTATGCCTCTTAGTAGGTTTTTTCTTTTCTAATTCAACTGTGTTCAAGTTTATCATAGGTATTTATTTAATTGTGTCTATTTTATCAACCTACATTTTTATCAACCTACATTTTAATGAACGTAGAATCTAATACAAACCTATTATTTTCCATTTTATCAATACAGTTTTATAGATCATTGTCCACCTCAGCTTAGTTAAAGTGCTTACTTCTTATTCTAATATGAACTGTGGTCTCTATGGTTAATTAGATTTCATTTGCTAGCTGAATTTGATGATGGAAAGCGAAGTTGTCGTAAACGCCTAGCTGGCCACAATGAGCGTCGAAGGAAGCCTCAATTAGATACCCTCTCTGGTAAATCGCATAAGTTTCTTCAGTCATATCAAGGTATGAACATATGTTCTGGCTAATCATTTTCATATACAACAAAATGCCCCCCAAAAGGAAAATGAAAAGCAAAAAAGAAAAAACATAGTCAATGCATAATGGAATTCCAATTAAAGAAGATGATGATGATTTTAAGTCAACTATAATCTACCATCCACGAAGCAAATATCTTAGCTAAATTTTTTATGCAATCTGTTGATGGTATTTCCCAAACCCCCCCTGCCCCCCTCCTTTTTCTTTGTTATTTTAACTTTTATGCACTTAAAGTTTCAGTAAAAAAAAAAGTAGTACTACTACCAGTGGATATGTTCCTCCAACTTTATAAAATTCTATTTTATGCTTTTATAAGAAAGTTATACATTTTCACTCTGTCTGAAAATCCTTCTTATATTTCTAATAGTTATAAGGCAAGGTACTTTAATTAAAATATATTAAACTCTTAATTCCTGAATTGATAGCCAAGCTGCATTTGTAAAGAGTGCAGCAGGAAGCTGTTAAAAAGGGTATATATATATATACCGGCAGTTGCCTTGTTTTTTCTTGCTTCCCTTCCATCAGTTGTATATTGTCTCTCACAAATCTTTCTGCTGGCCACTGGAGAAATGTTTCATGAATCATGATTAAAATCATGTCAAAGTAATTAATCAATAAGTTACTTTTCATCTTTGTTTAAATATAAAATTTCGTTTCAATAGCAAATATTCTACCCGTACTTTAACATTATAAGGGTTTTGCAGGCACGAGATACCTAGGGACTACCATGACAAAGAGAACACCCTATGTTTTCCCAGACATATTTCAATCTGGCGTTATTTATCCAGAAAAATATGAACAAGCTAATTGGCTTAGACATATCAAATTAGAAGGGGAGTCAATTTGTGGTCCTCAATCAGCAATACCTATCACAAGTGGACAGTTGCTTCCAAAAACTTTTCTACATCTGCATGGCATGGGGAAACAATGTTGTTCCGGGGTTCCTTCATCAGGAGCTGAAGACTGTGCCGTTACTGCATCAGCTGTCCAGGAATTGTCTGGGGCCTCAATATCCAGTTGTGCTCTCTCTCTTCTGTCAGCTCAATCACAGGACTTGTCAAGCCATTTGACAGGAATTCCAATAGCTAGCCCCCAGGTTATACAAGATAGCTTTGCCCATCATAGTGTCGGTCAAATTTCTGACAAACCATTAAGGGTTAACTCTATGGAACAATATGGACCAAATGGGTTATATTCATATGGGATGAACTCGTTGGAAATTGATAAGATGGGATCTGAAATGCTTTCTGATACTGATCATGCTGCTGATTTTCAAGTTCACTCTAATGGGATTTTTCAAGGGTCAGATATTTTGAATGCTAAGTATTGTCCTTCTCCTGAACATGCACCAACTGTCAATTTGCTCCAATTGTCGTCACATCTTCAAAGAGTGGAGCGACAGAGAAATTCCAATGAAGTAAAGCAGGAAAATGAGGACTTCTGCTATTTCCCAACTACTAGAGCAGTGTGCAACCCACAAGGTACGTAAAACATATTCACTTTAAGGCCCTATTGATCCGTCCTTTCTGTTGCACTTTTGAGAGTGCTGATGCTTTCCCAGGCAAAATTCTTGTATGTCACGTTAATGCATGGATGATAGGCACTGGAATGAGGGTACATGGTAGTGCATCTTGAAGTTGAAGAAAAATGAAGACAAAAATAAGACTATCAATAGAACTTTGTGATACTATAGGCATAAAGTAAAATTACAGGGCTACTTATGCTGTTGTGTTGAATTACTTTCTTAGATCAACAATATGTTGATCATTTACTTTGGAAGATCCAAAATTTAGCACCAATTTTAAGATACCTTAGTTAAGTCTATCTTTGATCTTTCCACTTCAAATGAGATAAGCTCATAAGAAAGATCAATGTACAGAAAGTAGGGAATAAAAAAAGGCATGCCTAGCTTCTTGTCACCTCTTGGACGTCAGTTAAATAAAGTTGTTGTGAAGATTAAATGAAAACTGTTTTTTCGGTGCAGGTTAAGGGGAGGCGGTTGAAGATATGGTTCATCAGAATATCCAACTAACTTCATTTGGTTCTGTTTCAAAGGTTGATAGCAACTTCAGATACCATTAGTAGGAAAATTCCTTTTTCCAAAAGGTAAATAAGAAAAAGATTTGTGACTTCTGCTAGTGTAAAGTGATTTAAGTTAGATTCTGTAAGTTCCTCTAAATACCATAATCCCTTTTATCTCCATATATTATGCTAATCCAAGGATTTGAATTATTGATGCACCAAATCGCTATATCATTGGAGAATTTTTCGCTGTTATTGATCTAAACAGGGTCCTACCGTCTCTTCGATTGCATGAAGAGTTAGGTTTGAGGGGACATACTATAGTGCAAAAAAGAATGAGATGACATAAAAGTCAATTCAAGAATCTAGAGTCACTAACTAGCATCTTATAGAAATCTTTTTCTATATGAAAATTGTTAATGGGGTTTGATACTGAACATGAATAGATAGCCTTTTGACTCATGAGGTAACTTTCCTTATTGTTAGTTTTTGTTAAAATATGCTACAGTTGGAGTGTGTATGTGGTTGGAACTTGGTCTTAGTGACATGATGTCCTTTGTGCAATTATTTTATATATAACCACTAGATTTGTATAGATTATCCCAATGTTCTGGGAGTAGGCTTGAGACTCTTGACCAGACTGTGCTTACAGATACCTAAAAGAATATATATTTCCATCTTAGGTATTCCTCTAATCTTACCCCACTTCCCAATTGAAGTAAAAGTGGAGTGGCCGCCTCTTCCACTCATCAAACACCCCCATTAGTGCACCATGCTCATTATTCAATGAGCTGTAAACTAAAGGCATTCAACAACTGCAAAAAATAAAGCCATCAATTCCCATTTGAATATTGTTTATAATATTTGCAGAGGGGTTACAACTTGTTCATAAAGTAGGATAACCTTAGTTTCTACATATCTTTTTGACAATACAGCTAATGGCTTTAAGCAAAAAACTCTATTTTATGCATGTCTGTTTTCATTTGAGCAGTCATATGCACCCGAATTGTCGTGCTTCATGTTGTAGTTGTCTCTATCGAATGACGTATTCAATGACGCATCTTGAAGGCACTAAATGACCACTAGATGCTAATTATATATTTAAAAATGCCTAAGCACATAAATCAAAGGAGTTTTTAGAATTAATTTGGATGTGTTTGGTAATCCATGTGAGTTCATGTAGGGACTCTATATATGTTATTCACCTCATAAAAAGGTAGCAAATTAGCTCTTAGATGACCCATATGCAGATACACTAGCATGCTATATAATAGGCTGCATATATCAGGGTAAGTAGTGCTCACAATATTCTCATACCTACCATATTGTTGTCACACGCACCAAGCAAAAGAAGTGATGCAGTAATACACTTATGCATAGAAAATGTGCGGTTTTGAAACTATGAACGTAAGTATATGAGGCTAATAAACTACAGCCAAATGAAGCAAATGAAACTTTATGACTTCCTTGAAATAACAAGGAAATCACCCTGTGAGAGAGAGAGCTCAGATAATTTTCAACGATTGATATCTTGACTATATTTCCGTGATCATTAGTCCACCATTTATTGGGCTACAGCAAAGATCTATAAAGATAGACCCATGAGTCTTTCAGTTGGGCTAATCTGAGCCCAACTCCAGTGCCACCTTTATCTGTCAAAACTTCTCGGGGAACCATAGAATCTATTCATGGGTAATGTATGTCATTCGGAAAATGTTCAAAAGATTGTGATTCTCCTAAAACAATGTAAAAAAAATTCTCACCTGACCTCTCCACCCAAAGAGGTGATGGACTGATGGGATGGGAACCAATTTTTCCTGTCTCTTTTTGAATGTGTATATATATATATATATATATATATGTGCGCGCATGACGTGTATTAAAAAAAAAATATATATATATATATATATATATATATATATATATAATTTTTTATATAAATAATTAAATATTTTTTTATACATATCTTATTTATATATTTTTTAAGTGTTGTATATATGCAAAACACTTGCTTTTTCTATTACTTAGAACATCCAAATTGGTAGAGCCATAATTTTAACTATTTGGCTCCATCAAAAGTTACTTTATTTATTTTACCTTTTCACTTTACAAAAAACTCAACATCAATGTTTTTATTTTAAATTTCAACATAATAAAATAACATAAACAACACATTAAAATAATATACCCATTACAATAAAATAATATATCTATTTCAATCACAACCACATTTATCAAAAAAAAAAAAAAAAAACAATTACAACCACCGGTTAGCCAGCACTTCACACAGCCCACCACCACAACCCCACCAAAATTAGCCCACAACCACAAAAATAAAACCCACGGCAACCCACACCCATGGCATGACTCAAAATCAATGACCCACCACACCCATGGCATGACCACAACACTGATGACCCACCATACAAACCCCACAGCAAGGCCCACGAACACCATGGCACAAACCCACACCCACAGCATGACTCGAAACCAATGACTCACCATACCCACGGCATGGCCACGATGCCGATGACCCACCATACCCACACCCACCCCCACACGGTAAAAGAAGAGACCCTCACACAACAGAGAAAAAATTGAGAAGAAAGAGAGAAAATTTGAGAAGAAAAAGAAAAGAATTTGAGTGAAAAATTTTAGAAGAAGGAGAGAAAGCTTTAAGAAAATAAAAGAACAAGAAAATGAAACAGTAGAGAAAATGAGAGAGACGGATGAACAGAGATGAAAGAAACGGAAGAAAAAAAAAATTAAAAGTAGTGTGAATCCAGAATAAAAAAAAAATGTTTTTTTTTTTTTAAACCTTTGAGCTGTGCACAGTAGCAAAGAAGCCAAAAATTTTGGCTATAGCTCCACCAATGAATTCTCATTTTTGCATTTGGTGGTGCTAAAAATACCAATATAGCTTTTTAGCACCACCAATGCTAGTGTTCTTAGTTATCTCATGAGTAGTGGCGGAGTTAGAAAATTTTCTCAAGAAAGGCTAAGCCAAATTTATC
The DNA here is from genome assembly GCA_030820535.1 of Quercus parvula. Lineage (NCBI taxonomy): Eukaryota > Viridiplantae > Streptophyta > Magnoliopsida > Fagales > Fagaceae > Quercus > Quercus parvula. Next base: position 61,785,461 of record JAUAME010000005.1, on the reverse strand, counting down.
ATTGTATTCTAGTAGGTTTAACCCAGTCTATATATGTGTATTACTTTATTTTTGGAAAACAACAAAAATATTTTGCTAAAGAGATTTAATTATATATTTTTATTAACTTACACTTTAAATGCTCCTAAAATTAATGACTTATTACTTATATATGACAAAAAAGTCAATATTGCTCTCTGAAAAAAAAAAGTCAATATTAAGAGGAAAATAAAAGAGAAAACAAAAAATTAAAAAGCATTTATACTTTTTAAAAAATAAAAAGAAAGAAAGGGGCCATCACCTAAAATTTGCTCAATATTTAAAATTTTTAACATTAAATAAAGGGGGAAGGGACATTTTTGAAAAATTGAGGGGGGCCATAGCCCCATTAGCCCCCCTCCCTCCGCCTATGCTCAGGAGTGTTCATTTCTTTTTCTCTTTCAACTTTACCTCATTAATATTAAAATTGCCTTATAACCTGCTTCTCTCTTAACTTGCTTCGATTTAGCCCAATATAGAATTTTTTGGCCCAAAAGAGGGACAGGATAGGGATGAAGCACCCATCATTTGATCCTGCCTATAATACTGTTGACATCCTTAAATTATAGTTCCCAGTTTGCTCTCTTTCAAGATTACCATATTAATCATTTTGGCTTTTGCACATTCAAACTACTAAAAGCTGCTTTAAAAAAAGAAAAAGAAAAAGCTATTTTGCTAAATAGTATGCAAAAGGGTCCATAAAGTCATGTACGAGCAGAGATGGGAATTATAACCTACTAATATTAAACGGAGAAAAATCTTCTCTATTTCAAATTAAAATTTTTTATGATAAACATTAAATATTATAGATCCAAAACTATATCAAGTGTCACAATATGTAAAGTTTTTAAATAACATGGCATCATGTAAACTGATAAATATAAAAACTAAAATCTTAAAATAGATAAAATCCTATTCCAATAAAATGAAGATACATATTTTGTTGTAAGTATCAAAACCAACCCCTGGAGGAAAAAAGAAAAGAAAAAAAGAATCAAAATACCAAAAAGAAGCTTATGTGGAAAATTTGATTTTTCCAACACACGCATATATATGGACCCTTTCGGTAAAGCGACTGAGTGTCAGACTCAGTGTAGTAGACTTATAATAGTAATTATAATAAGTAGGATTTGATTGGTTTTAGTCAGGTTTTTCTGAATTCCTCCCCCCACCCCCCACCCCAACAAAAAAAACCAAAAAAAAAATACATAGGTTTTGTTAGCGTAATTTGTATATAATTAAATACAATAAATATAGCATATATGGGTTTGTCATTTATGGTTCAAAGCTTCAAATTAATGATAGTGTAGAATATTTAATCAAAAAGGTTAAAAAAAAGGTTATGTTAACATGTGTTTTTAGGACAATTATTAATAAACTATATTTAAAAAGTTCTAACATCACTTTCATGAGAAATATAAAAATTATTAGAAAAATTAATTGCTTTATTATTTGCCCATAAAATATTTTAAAAATAGTTCTTAAATCAATACCTTTAGGATATCCGTTAACATTTAAAAAAAAAAAAATTAATTAGCCTAAAGACTACTGAAAGTTTATTAAGTTCTAAACATGCACGCCTATAAATGCAGCCACACAAGTAGGTTTATCTGGAGCTACAAGCTAGAAACATAAAACTTTTAGAAGTTAACAAAGGCCACTGTTAGCAGAATTGGTACCAGGAAACCAAACTTACAAAATTAATTCAAACTGATCAGTTCTTAATATAGCAAACATTACATAAATAGTCTTAACTCTCATGGAGTAGGTAGTTCATCAAGAAACAAATAACATCAGGAATGATATGAAGTAAACAAGATGAGAAAATAAGTTTGAGGCATGAAGCTAAATCGAAGGATCCAATTTAATTACATGCTCAACTGTTGCTTTCCTATTGGGTGACGGCATTGTCAGTTAGAAATATTTAACTTCATTCCTGCAAAATATATAAGCACTTATACATATCAATATTCTTGCTGATCAGCACTTGAAATTCTAAGACTTTGAAGAAAAAGGAAAACCATTTTTCAATATCAAAATAGAAAGATGATGATCATGCACTCTTACATTGTTGTTGCTCCCAGAAACCGATCCGGCTGGTGAGTTTGGAATGTACCTAGCCCACTATTGCTCAAAAGTTAGTCTAGATGATAAGGCTATGAAATGCTGTTTTTTGCTATGATAAAAAGTTCAACATAAACAAATAAACTAAAATATTAATGGGAAAAAGCTAATACTCTTTACTGAAAATTGACTATGATTCTGCTTACATTTTTGGCTGCCGTGCTAAACGCTTCTCGATGTGGTATCTCAGGGTTGGCAGCCTTGATACGTTGTATCTCCTCCCTTTCAAATATAAATAAGTTGAAACATATCATTCTTGAGAAACTACATTAGCAATTAATTATAACTACGTACAAATGTTACTAGGGTCACAATTAATACTAACAAACTATAGCATCAACAAATTAAAGCACATATTTTATTATTAAGACAAATACAAGAGATATTACAAATTTTATTATTGGTAATACTTGTTAAACATAAATTATTATACATGATTTTACACACATTTTATATTTTTGAACTAAAACTATGATTTAAAGTCATGATTATAAAAATTGTGACTTCAAGTCATGGTTTCAATTAAAAAATGTAACGTGTAAAATTATGTAACGGTTTGTGTGTAATACACACAATACTTTTATTATATAATATTTACAAATTGTGTGAATTTTTGAACAAAAGAAAAAAGAAAGTTAAAAAATTAATTTATTATATAATTGATGTAGTACTAACTACATTTTTAACCATATCAATTAATAGGCATTTTATAATAAAACTAATAGAAATTTTAGCATTTTCGAAACATTAATATTTCACTAGTAGTACTAGTAGCTATGAGAAGTGGCAAAATCATCAGTAACACACACGCACAAAAGGAACACTTCCCCTTACTTCATGAATCGGTTGTAAGCAGACGGAAGTCTGTGCTTCTTCTCAGGTGCTGCAAAAAAATTGGAAATATATAAGTAGGAGAAAAGAGAAGTAAGTATAACTTTTCTGAATTCAATACATATAGAAGTGTTTGAAAAGTGTATCTACGTTTTACAACAAAGGGTGCTTTTGGAGACAAGGGCTCGATAGATGTTGATGAGGATGATGATGATGAGTGGACCTTTCTGAAATCATTGCAAAAACTCTGCTTCTCCTTGAAACGAAAACACCTTCCATTAGTGACTAGAAATGAGAAATCTCCTACAATCTTCATTTTTAATTATGCTATTCCACAAAGGTTATACAATATATATTTACTAACTCTGCTTTTGTACATACTTAGTGTCATATAGTTTGTTCATAATCAAAATTACATACTTAGTGTCATATAGTTTGTTCATAGTCAAAAAAGCAAGAAAGAATGTTATATTAAGTTGATACTTGATAGTCAGCATTAAATTTTAATCACTCTATTATGTATGGTTGGTGTTATAGAATAAAAACCATTTCAAATTCTTCTTCTTCTTTATGCAGGTGTAGATGTGGAGGTATATTTGAGGATTACTCTTCCTCTTCTTATATTCCCCCTATTTCACTTCTTTTTTTCTTTTTGGGGAACCGGGATGTGGAAGATTGGAGCTAGCAGCTAGAATTTGCAAGAACACAAGTATGTGGAGACTAACCTGTAGAGAAAGTGAGTGATCAGGACATTGACCTTGGACTGGAGGTCTGGTGCTGATGAAAGAGAGGTTACTACAGTGACCACATTTCACAGTCACAGTGTCCAGCAACCGCTTGAATGGAATCCCAACCTAGTAAACAAAAAGCAACGACAGAAGACATAAAATCACAAAGTGGAAGCACAACATAACCTAGTAATTAATCAGAAGCAAATTTTATCCTAAAACCTTCTTTAACATATAAATTAACAACTAGTACTGCTTGAATGGAATCCCAACCTAGTATACAGAAAAAACATCAGAAGACTTATAAAATCACAAAGTGGAAGCACAATATAAGTATATAACCAAAAATTAGCAACAAGTGCTAATCTTGCAGAAATATAGGACTTGGTTTAATCTTTTTATATGCAAAAAATTTTGAGATTAGTTAGGATATGTATTCTTTTCTCTAATTCAAAACAAGATGCTATGATTCATACCAGAAAAACATGTGGTTATTATGACTGTTTGTCGGTTATATAAAAAGCAGCATTTTCTACATACTATATATCTACCCCAAACTTTGAAGTGTATCATCCAGAAATGACACTTCTGATATGCATTTAAAAGGGTTTCTATTTTGTTGAAACATTAGATGAAAAAGACCATAATGATCTCTGTATAGGTATATAAGATTATGGGGTTGGAAAAAATCTTTTACCGCAAGAACAGTGTTGCAGAAGTTGCACCGGACATAGCAGAGATGCTCTGATGGTGGAACTGAGTCCATGGAAACTTTGTCTTCAAGATTCATAGTGAATAAAAGATGAAGAAAGGAAGCTGAAGAAGAGTGTGTTGAAGTGGGTGTGAAAGCTAAGGGGAAAGTCTAGGGTTTGTGATGATAAGGGAGGTATGGATTGTTAGCTTGAGGTGCTTGGAGTAGAGTCAAAAAGCAAATCTATGTTTACTATACTAGTCATTGTATTTGTACCTACAATGCTGAACTTTGTAGTCACAAGCTGACAATAAAGTGACTGACCAAAATCTCTTCATTTTCTCGTCTATGTTGGAAGAGCCCCATGTTCTCATTTTCATTTCACTTTTCCACCTATGTTGTCTGTTTAATTATTTAGTAATTTACTATATAAAAAAAAATATATTCTGACATGATAAACGAAAAATGAAAGAGTTTTTTTCGTAAATAGTTTAATTGAGCGAAAAGGTAGGTTATCAATTTTGTTTGTCGATTTTATAATGAATGATCTTGAACATTTGTCTTACTAAATTAATCATGAGTTGTCAATTGTCATTTTTAGCTTATAATAAGAGAAGTTTAGGTTTCTGTTTTCCATTCCATGTCGGATAGAAAATTAATAAGAAATTAAGTGCACTAATTGTTTTGTGAGATAGCAAAAGCTTTGATTCCTATTTGTTATGTCTGTGGTGCACACAAAAGATTGGAGATTTCCAAAGTCTCTCAAAGTATCAATTAGAGTTTATAGTTCAAGTTTTTGAAAAATTGATGATCAAGGTGAAGTTACTGCTTCCAGTATACATCAAGTTGCTGGAATGAATCTTTAAGAGGGTACTTGAAATCGTGAACTGGTGTGTGTTCACGTTCAATGGAGTTCACTTATAAAAGAATTTAAGAATTCAGATCTATGTTGAGTAATCTCAATAAGTTTTACATAAGGTAGCAATTTAGAATATGGTTGTTTTATTTGTAAATTTCAATTCTATATAGTAAATATGTTTTACTTGGGGTTGGTGGTTAAGCCCTCATATTCATTTTTACTATAACAAAGCCTCTTGCACAGTTAGACTACATAACTTACTTGGCTTAATTTATTAACTAGTTAATTGGCACAAACAGGGTCTAAATTACCTAACAAGGAGGTTTGATGACTCCTATAAATAAAGTGGTGGTATAGCCTTTTAGTTTGTGTGAGAGAGTGAGTTAGAAAACATAACTTTATATAGTGGGAAAGTTAGGATTAAGTTTTGTTTAGTGTGTTAATATGAGAGCACCTATAAGACTATAAGTGTATTGGGGATTTGTGAGACGAGGTTGTATGCATGATTATTTAGTCTTATGTTGCTTGTCTGCATTATTTTGTGTTATTTCACAACAAATTACTATCAAAGTTTTCGTTATCACAACATGAGTTGGGCTCGAATAATTTAGGTTTTAAAATATAAAAAAAGTGAACATAATTTAGTGGCATAAATTAAATCTTTTGACTACATCAATGGATTGTTTGAGCACATTTTTTGGAGCTTTCCAAGCCTATCTACCTCGAGTAGCTTGATTCTTTAACCCTCGTTTTCATTTTCACTCATAAACAACAATCCAAAACCACGTTGATCCAAAATCTGTTGTGTTTCTCGTCAGTTTGTTAAAAATGTGGGACACATATAGTTCCCATTGAAATTGAGATGTCCAAAAATGCTACCTTCCCAGCTGCCCACGTGAACCAAGGGTATATTACTGACTTTCACTTCCTTGAAATTTGGTTTAATGAGCTGATTATTTGCCTTAGCAAATTATCTAATGTTATGACAAATTAACAAAGTAGTTAGACCTAATGCTTTGCCAACTTTTATATCTAAGTATCTCTCAAAACTTAATTGTTAGAAGATCGTTGATTACATGTAATTAAATGATATTTAAATTCTTTTCTTATATAACTTAAGGTTTTTGGAGCTAGTACTGAAGTTTTATTATGGTATCATAATCATCATGATTTTGAACTAAATATATGCCTTTATTCTATATCTTCTACTTCAAACTATAATCTTCGTTATAGGATAAGTGGTACCTTGTTACGAACTTTCTAATCCAAACCTGTTTGATTGTATATAATGCATACGTACCAATTGTACATAGATGCCTGACCCCATTAAGTTTATGACACTGAAATATCATGCTTGCAGAGGTAAGGCAAAGTGAATCTACTTTGAAGATGAGGGGGACATTAGCTCTGCTTGTCCTGAAGGGCCATGGACTATACTTGAGCGGTCATTGATTGTTCAGTTCGTAGATGATGGTGCATGCTTGCTCTTTCAAAGGAATTTATATGTAGTCTGGTGCAGGTTTGTCTCTTCCACAGAAAAGTAATCCCAGATGAAATGGTGATCACTTAGAATTTTCATTGATTAAAATGCAAGAAACTAAGGATCTCCCTCAACTAAGCTTAACAAATTGTCAAATTGTGCTTGTTCATTTAGCTGAGGTTCTGTTTAAAAAAAAAAAAAAAAAAAAAAAAAAAAAAAAAAAAAAAAAACTGAAATGCATGTGGGGTTGTAGGTTTACAATATCTGGTCAAATGTGCACAGCCAGGAATTGGACATATTACCAGAAGCACCAACTCAAGCATCATATAATCAAAGAATCAAACCCATTCAGTTTAGTTAATTAGGTTTAACTAGTTGGGTGATTCTCAAAAAAAAAAAAACAAAGGGGTTTAACTAGTTAGGCAGGGGTACTGGGTTGCATACTTTGCATGATTTTGAGTAAAATTTTTATACTTGCAGTTTATATATATATAAACACCACCAATTTCCTCTAGTTTCCTAGTCTCTGAATTTCAACTTAAGAATTTCATTCAGTTCTCAATATATATATATGCATGTATTTATGATAATATAAGGACGCACTTAGCTTAGTTTAGAACGAATTACAAGCAAGGTTGTCACTCATCTTAAATAAGAAATATAAACTTTCAAACCAAGCTCAGCCTTTGTAATAACAAGCCTGCAGGCAACTTGACATGCTTTTGTGATTGTTAATGTTAAGAAGTTGCATGGTATCCAACAATCACCATATATATGTAACATCGTATATTCAATCAAAATTAAATGATGAACTTTTTCAGTGAACATTAAACACTACTCTGACTACTCATCCATAATCATTATTCCACTTGACGTACGTGATTTCAAATTGTTAAAAGAGTCAACAAGTTGCATGTAACTCAAAACTTTCACTATATGAATCCATGCATTCTATGAAATAGTTAACTTTCTCCTCCTACTAACTGTTCATAAGTTTTTGATATCCATGATTGCAACCATGTCCTTCTATCTAAACTTGTTTTTAATGTAGCATGTAGAACTAGAAGCAAAAGTTGTTAAAAACTGCTATCAGAGACTGAGATACCCTTCTGATACAACAAGATAAAATACTTAAAAAAAAAAAAGGGAATCATTGACAGGTCCAGCCACATCAAACACAGCTTATATGTGTAGCTAGATAGCAACTACAACATCAAGTAATTCCAGGTAAATAAAAAGACACTTATCGGGTCCAAATTATCTAATAACAAGTAAGGTTAAGTACGCAACATTTTTTTATAATTTTTTTTTTCCATAACCATATTCTTTTGTGATTGGAAAAATATCATTTTCACTTGTATTCATAATTGATATATAACTGTTGATATAATATGTTATATCGTCTATTACGTTGTGATTGATATGTATATAATAAAAATGCTATCTGTAATAAAACAAAGTAAAAATGATGTTGTTTCAATCATAATGATCATGTTAATAATTATGAAAAATATAATATTATATCAGTAACATTTGAGAGAAGTTCAATGAATGAAAAAAATACATTCAGCCAAAAAAAAAAAAAAATGAATGAAAAAGATAGACAAGAGAATAGGTCCTGTAATCCGTTCCTTCCTTTGTGGGTGCAATGTAAAAGAAGGAAACTTGAAGTAGACAGGTGCTGAAGTCACATGTCACTGTCACATAGTGAAAGAAAATGGGAGCTAGGGCAAGGACCAGTAGATGGGTGTTTTTTGGGGCGTCATTTTAGTGATGGGACGATTCCTGAATTGCCAAAATAGGAAACAAAGCTATTTGCACACTTGGGAATCTCCACCTTTCTCAGCTGGTATAAAAAACTATTCTCCCAAGGCTCACTTTCCCTCCAGGCCTAAGCTAGCTCTCATCAGTATTCAGTACTAGTACTAGTTGATTTATTTACCACACTTTACTGTCTCTCTGTGATTCATAGTATAATTTATAGGAGGGATTTGATGCCCACGAGATTCCCATGTCTTCCTCGAACCATTGCAGACGGTCCCAATTCATTTCAAACCTTTGTTTTCTGCGTAGTTCTGTTTATTAACGGATTTGGACACATTCATTTTGCCTATGCTCCTCTTTCTTTTGCACCTCATTGGGAAATTTTGATTAGACAACTCTCTCTTTCTCCATTAGACCAAAAGTTTGTAAATACTGGAAATTAATATTGAGTTATTGACAGCTTTGAAATAGCTAGGAGCCCAACTAAACTTAGATCTTGTGGAGACACGATATCTCGGTTGATATTTTCTACAATAATAATTGATAGTTTTGATAGTTTTTTTTTGGGGATTTCAATCAATAAAACCTTGATCTGAGTGGATAGCAAATGTTGGGATTCCTTCATGTGTCTTTAGTTATAAGAGGGGTGAAAAAGTGGATGAATAAATATCAAATAACTATCATGCTTTTTTTTGGGTTGAAAATCAAAAAACTATTATGCTTGTAGTTTGAAACAATGGAGATAATGGGGTAATATAGAGTATTTTCTCTCCCACTCTCCCTAATTTGGAAGGGACAAGAATGATGGTTGGGTGTATATAAAATCCTTAAACACCATATCTTCTTTTCTCTCTATCTTTTTACGTACCCCAACCAAATGATAGAAAGTCATAATCTCCTCTTCTTTTTCCTTTCAATCTTTTTAGTAGTTATCTCATTTTTTACCCTAAAACCGAGATTTTAGAAACTCTCACCAAGATTTAAAACTATGATTAAACTAAGGGTATGTTTGGTTGGAGGTGGAATAGGGTGGATGAAAAATAAAGTTGAGAAAATAAGGGGAAAAAAAAAAAAGGAGTTGGTGTTGTTTGATAGGGAGAGAAGAGGAGGAAATTTTTTTGCTAGAGCTAGGCATTTTCCACCCGAGCCCACTAAAAATCAATCTCTCTGAATTGGAGAGAAAACAGGCGTGAAAAGGTTGTTGCCTGCCTAATTACCAAATTGCCCCAATTTAACGAGTCTCACCTACACTTTCCAGCACGTGAAAGACATATATGATATCTCTCTCATTCCTTTTCTTTTGTTTCTTTTATGCTCTCTACACAGCCACAACCACAACCACAACCACAATCACGTGAAACAACAATATGTCCAAGTTTATTCTCTGCCAAGGTATGTTTTTCTTTTTTGTTTTGAGCCTATAATATATTATAATATATTATATTATATTATATTATATTATGTATAATAATAAAGGAAAATAATATAATGAGCACAAAATATAATAATTAATATATTATATTATATTATATATAATGTTACTTGTTAATTTTAGTTCTTAATAATTAATATTTTCTTCTTATTTATTGAGTACAAAAAAATTATACATTATATATTATGTACTAAGGACATAATAGTAAATTTATATAAACTGCATTTTCTATCCTTACACTTTTCTCCATAGCAAAACAAAAAAGATTTCTATCCCTCCAATTAACCAAACACACATCGAAATAAAACTAAATATTTTCTATCCTCCCAACCAAATGGACCCTAAGAATCCAAAATGAGAAATTATATGGTCTTCATGGTGGACAAGTGATGTGGTTCACCATTCTAGTAAAAGACTCCCATTTATTTAAAATTGCTGAATCAGTATTCAGTTTTTATTTAAAACTCCACAATTTTAAACAGGTGGGAGTCTTTTACTGAAATAGTGGACCACATCACTTGTCCACCATAAGTACCTTATAATTTCTCGTCCAAAAGGCTTATTTATTTATTGCTTTTGTTTTTTTAAATAGTTGTTGAAATCCATCATCCTAGTGGGTTATGAATCTTCTTATTTCTAGTTTATATATTCACATTAGCCACACCGTTAGCTAAATTCTAGCGAAAACCTTTACTTTTTATTTTTACAAATTTTAGCTAACCTACACCTGCATCAGACTATATTATTTTTCTATTCTATTTACATATTATTTGTTCTCTCTCCACACACACACACCACACACACACACACACACAAATATATATACTTTTTTTAATTTCCTCCCAGCCTTTATAACTCCTCATCTTCTACCTCCTCCCTCCTCTTCTCTCTTTTGGAACCCTACTTGTAGTTGTTTTAAGAAGCCATGTGTTGATGCCAATTTTTTGATCCGTACCCAAAAGCCCATACGAAGGAAAGCCCAATGAAAAGCAAGGCCCAAAGGCCCACTAAGAAGACCAAAGAGCAAGAGAGGTCTAAAGAAATAAATGCAAGAGAAAGCGATTTGCAGCAGAATAAAGCTTTGCCGCAGAATACAGTTCTCTGGCAGAATGGCTTCGGCAGATAAAGACAAATTGGGCCCAAGACCTTTTTGATCCAGTCAACATTATTTGGCCCACAAAGGCCCAAATCCTTTTGTATAAAAAGATTAGCGTGGAAACTAATATGAAGAAGTATGATGAAAAGAAACAAGGAACAACAAGAAGTGTCAGCAACAGGAATTGAGTAAAGGAAAGAAAAGACAAACCAAAGGAAATGACAAACACAGCAGGAAACGCATGAAAAAATAAGACAAAAACACACAAGAGAATGAAACAGAACTAATTTGTTACGGCAGAAATGGTGTGGGAACGAAAGAAGACAAAAACAGAAGATAGTGGAGCAAGCACAGGAGGGCTAGAGCACCACCAACCTGTACCTAGCCAATACAAGGGAGGTGGGCCCACGATCAAGGGGATTTAGAGGGTGTGATTTCGTGGTGAGGGGAAAAGGGGTCTATATTTGGTTTCTAGCCGTAACTTCTTTTGGGAATATACCCTGCTAGGATGATATCTTACCCAAAAGAAGTAGCAGATGGTTGGGATGTATGCCATAGAGTTAGGTAGTGAGGTAGCCTAATCCTTATCCATTTGAACTTAGAGGTAGAGGTATATAGCAAGAATAAACAAAATGGAATTTTGTCATGAAATGAGTAGTGGTGCAACAAACGTATTCTGAGTAGAGATAGTGGTCAGGCAATCAATGTGTTGGTGGGCAGTTCTAAAGGAATGCCCACAATAAGCCAAAAACAGTTGGTGAAGCCCTAGTGGTAAAAAGGAGAAATCTCATTGAATCAGTTCACTATAAAAGGAGGTGAAGCACCTTAGCGGAGGACTCATGGTAAGAGAGCAGTAAGCACCTAAGGGAGGCTCTTAGAGAGAGAGAGAGGCACCTAGAGAGAGGGACCTAAGAAAAGAAAAGACCAAAAGAGGGAACAACCCATGACAAGAGAGTAGTAAGAAACTAAGAGTAAAAAGAATTGAGAGAAAGAAAGAAAGAAAGAAAGTGGTAAAAAGAAGAGAGAAAAATGGCAGGAATAAGGGCATGCATCAATAGACTAACTTTTCCCTCCCTCTTAGCAAACCCACTCTTTGAAGTCCCTCAAAAGTAATAGCTAGTAGCCATTTATACCTATTCTCTAAAATGCACAACTTTGATGGCAAAAGCCCATAACAAGGTTATTCAAGTTGGGGTTTAGGTTCCTTTTTAATTTACTTATTCTATGGGAAGATTCAACACTTGATTTCGATTGCATATATATTTGATTTCACTCGTTAGAACTTATATCTGCTGTATTTAGTTGTTCTGCTGTAGCACGTTTTTTATCATGTTCGCTACTTCAGTTGTCTTGCTGTGGTATTTTTATTTATTGTACTAGTTATTCTGCTATCGCACATTTTTATTATATTTACCGTGTTAGCTATTATACTAGCTAAACATTTTTTGCTGAAACTTTCTTATTTCTTTGTTATTACGTGTTTTATTTTTGACATAAACTAATCATTATCTTGCCATAAGTATATTTACATATACCTTGTGTCTCATGTTTTGCAAAATATATTTTATATATGTATATGTGAATATGTATAATGTATAAGTACATATATGCATATATGTATATATATATTTGAGAATATACTAACCCATGTAAACTAACATTTGCTTGATGGGTATTTTCTTTGGGTTTTAGATTTGTTTATGTGCAGGAAGTAGAAAAGTATTTCTGCAGTAAAAAATGAAAAGTAGTCATTCATGTTGCAGAAAAGTGTAGAAAGTTTTACTATACAGCAGAAAGTTTTAATGCATAGCAGAAAGCTTTACTGTGCATCAGAAAGCTATACCGCGCAACAGAAGGTTTTACTATACAGCAGGAAGCTTTACTGCGCTGCAAAAGGTTTTATTGCATAGCAAAAAGTTTTACTGTACAGCAAAAAAGTCGGTCCTGTGGTAGGAACTGGAGAAAAGTTCATTTTATAACAAAAGTAGAGGATAAGCTTACTTTACAGTGTCTTCCCTTGGATTTTGGACTTAATGTTTGCGTACAAACTGGCAGTGGCAGAATGGTATTTTGGAGCCCATTTCGTGAAGCGTCAGGCCCAACTTCCTTCTTAGAAAAAGCCTAAACTAAGTGTTGTCCAATAGCATCAAAACGCATGTCTAAGGTACAAGAAACTTAAAAAGAACCCTCGACACCATGCAAGGATTTTTTCTCAAAATTCAGCTAAGTTCACGATTTTTCAATTTGTTTCAAACACAAATTGAAAAATCCAACCAAGTAAGAGGTACACATCAAGATACATTTGTTGCTAGTCTCGGCAGCATCATAATCCGAAGTGGTTGATTACTTGATTCAACATCTCCACCTAAAAAGTTATAGTAACAAAAAAGAAAAATTGTTATAATCAACTCCTAAAATTCAAGGCCAATTCAATACAATTTGAGGCCTAAGACGATAATTTTAAATGGAGTATTTTTTTTTAAATATTTAAATATATAGTAATTTTACATATCAATAAAACATTTAAATTATTCTCACTTCTTGAGATAAAAAATTATTAATTAAATTTTTGTATTTAAATTTTGTTAACATCTCCTTAATATGAATTAAGATTTTATCATTCTTAATTAATTGATTGATTTATATTTTATATATATATATATTTATTATTATGATGTTTGCACCATCATGAATTCATGATTAGTTGTTTAGATTATCACTAGTGTGTAATATCATATAAGAAATTTTGCGGATAATATAACGCAAAGGTTTAAAAAATTGTATAAGTTAATCCACCTATCATCAAAGTCGTTGTAGTATAGTGGTAAGTATTCCCGCCTGTCACGCGGGTGACCCGGGTTCGATCCCCGGCAACGGCGTCTTTCATTTTTAATCTCTTTTTGTCCTCTTCTTCTTGCACCACCTGTCCTATCCTAACCAATCAGATTCTCCTGTCACATAAAAACTTCACCTCATCCGGGTAATTCTATCACTACTCTAAATAAGTATTTCGTTCCCGCCAATCTAAAATTCTAAACCCTCTCTCTTTTACCGCGCTCAGGCCTTTATAAACCAAACACTGCTCATTTCCTCCATTTTTTTTTTCCTTTCGAAAATCTCTGAACTCATTTTCGCATTCGAATGGCGAAACCTACCGAAGACGAAAAATTGGACGGTTTGGAAATCAATTCCATTGGATCTCTGTACAGCGGGACTTGGGACAAGAAGTACTGGAGCAGCTCTAGGGTTCGATTTTTCACTCTCTCTCTCTCAAATTTTGTTTGTTTTTCATTAATTCTCGATTCGATTCCAAGCCAATTTATCTCTTCGAATCCTTTTTGTTTTGTTTGAGAATTTTAGGTTAAAGCATTCAAACTGAGAGGAATTTAAAAAAAAAAAAAATGGATTTTTTACATTTTTAAAAGTTATAGGATTTTTAGGGTTTTGGGAAGGTGAGGTACTCTATGCGACAAAGCGGAGTAGTGGTTCATGATTATGGAGAATCATGTGCATTTGTATTTAAAAATCATGGAAAGAATAATTGTGATTCGGGAAAAATGGTAATTGTAGTGCAAGTGAGCTAAGGCTCAAATGGTAATACTTTACTCTAAAGGAAAAGTGAAAGTTATAAGTGTTTTACCGAAGCCTAAGGAGGTTGAGCAATTGGATGAGGGAAGAAAATTACACTTGATTGTTTAAGTTTTTTGTCAGCGGAATCCATTTCATGTTATCTAACAGTGTACATTGTGCTATATTGTTTAACGTTTTAAAATGACACGACACTAGATACGCCTTTAGATTTGTAATATTTAATTCAAAACCATGAAAGGGTTTTTTTTTTTCTTTTTTTCAAATGGAGAGGATGAGCTAATTGTTCTAGCATGCCTGAATAGGAAGGGTTCAAGTATATGCTTGTTTTCTATTGATTTTAAGTAAAAGTGGAGAGATTTGGGGATTGGGGAGAAACAAGTGAGCCACAGAAAAAAGCTTTAAATGTTTGGAATTGGCCACTGGAAGAGATTGTTTAAGCAAAATAGGAGCTGGAGTTGTTGAGGGTTTTGGTCAGATTCAGCAGAGTCAAAAGCAAACTAACTAAATGTTTGAATATTATCCCAAATAAAAGGCTTTAGATTGTTAAAGTGCTACGTTTGATGATTCACATCATTATTAACTTAGTTGCAATTCTCTTATGAACAAACATTTATAGATTTTGTTAGTTTAGAATTCCCAATCAGTTCAACAAATGATCATGTAATTATGAAAGCTTGTTGCTAAGTTTTTAGATGCTAATGAAGGTCTACTGCATATGATGCATTGAGAATAAGGAATAACTACATGGTTGTTGTTCACTGCAATATGTTCCGCTGCCTAGAACTCATGCTGTGTCACTTTTCTTTTTGTGGGTTACATTCTATTCACTCTTGAAATTGACTGGATCTTATTGTATTATAGGGAAAAGATCGATATCCTTATCCTGTAGGGTATCAAGTTGTTCGAGCATATAATGGGAGCACATATAAAATTGAAATTCATGAAGGTCCCAAGGGGCCTTCGTTTGTGGTATGTATCCAGGTCCTCTTGCTCTTATTTTGTGGTGCTAACTAGTTTTGGGCTGCTATGTATTTTAAGCCTATTAATGAAATATGCAAGTTCCATACTGATTGTGCAGATTTCTTCTGATGGACATTCATGTTCTGGGCAAACTCCAGATATTGCATGGGGGAAATTTCAAAAGAATGGTTGCCCTCGCACAAAGATATTGAATGGAAAGAGGTTTTCAAGCAAAATAGATGGGGTGGAGGTAGATATTGGTGACTTTCAATCACTTAACTTTGTTTCAATGCAGAAAAACATGATTATGATGTCATTACTTTTGTGTCATTATTATGCATATATTTTTTGGGTCTTGTTAATGGGTGCCCTTAGGGCAATTGTTAATAAATCATTATAGGAAAGTTTTGACACCACTTTCATGAGAAATATAAAAAACTGTCAAAAAAATTAATTGCTTTTTTCATTTCCTATAAAAGTTTATAAAAATATTTCTTAAACCAATGCCCTTAGGGTATCCGTTAACTTTTTCCCATATTTTTTTTAATTTGGAGGAAAAATTAGCTCTTACGTTCTTAATAAAACATGGTATATAGATGATAGTTAGGAACATAATTTTTGTCCTTTCTATGACTGGATCTTCTGTTTCAGTCATTTACAGTCTCTTAGTTCAATCAGAACATCATTTTCTTGGCTATGGTTGAATCTATGAATTTTTTATTCATTTTCCTTTTTTGAATTATTCTTTATGCAGCATAATATTTTACTTTAAGTGAACTGGCAAGCAGAAAATTCATCCTTCTTTCCTACAAGCAAAATTAAAACAAATTAAGATTGGTAGTCCAGCTTGTTGTGCTAGATTAAAATTATTGTGTATGCATGTTATGTGCAGTTTTTTGGGTTTAAAAATCAATTAGTCCAAAGACTACTTCGGGAACTGGTGGCAAATGTCAATGGAACTGCAGAGCGAAGTTTGCTTTCCTCCAACTTCTGCAATGGGGCTTCTAGAACTGATCATGACATTCGACACCCAGATGCGTGTTCAGTTCCTGATTTGCTACCATTTTTAGCAAAACCACAGAATACAGGAAAGAGAAGTAGGAAATGTGAAATCATAAGTGCAAAGGCAGATAATGAGGCTAGACTTAAAAGATCTCGACCTCAGGATCTAGTTTATGATACTGATACTTCAAGATTAACACAAGAGAATCAGAGGAATTATAATCGTGGGTGTTTCATGCCTGCCTCTGCTTCAGAAGAAGAGTATGACGTTTGTAAACATCCAGGGGCTTTACCAGCATCAGTGCACTTAATATCTGGAAGCAGAGGAGAAAAGAGTCACTTATCAGTCAAAGATGAGATGCCATTGGATTCTATTGGCTTCTCTGATCATCTCAGAAAGGAAGCTGTCCCCACTCAAGAAGAGAGGGAGCTCGATGATTCTGAGAATTGTAAATCTGCTGGAATTACCAACAACTTGCCTGCAGAGGAGAAACCTGTAAGCTCATCTCAGTTTTTTTTTTTTTTTTTGGATGAGTACATTACCAAAATGAGACAATCTAGTTCACAGGAAGTGTACAAGAAGGTCCCATTAAGAATTACAATCTGAAATTTGTAGAATCAAGAAAAATCAATAAACATGTGAAACTGGTGGAACAGCAGGCATCCTGTCATACAACCCTCCCAGAAAGGAATATTTGTGTGACAACCATATGCTACACCCCCTGAAAAATCTGACTATTGCACTCCCAAATGGTCCATACAAGGCACAAAGGAACAGCAGCCATCTAAATGTCAACACTACTATGTCAACCAAACTTCTCTGTCCAACCAGTGAACACCTGCAAAACTATCTTAGACACAACCCACTGTACTCAAAATAAAGATAACACAAGACCACAACTTGCTGACCACTGGAAAGTGCAAGAGAATATGACTGTTTCCCAAGAACTCTTACAGATTCAAATGCCAATCTACTATGAGAATCCAATGACTAATAAGATTGTTACACTTAGTTATTTACCCCAAGCAGCTGTCCATGCAAAGAATGCAACCAAACTTGAAACCTCCGCTCTCCAAATATTCCTCCATGGTACATCACTACTCAAAAGTCAAAACATGTAGGAAGTGAACCTCAAACTTCTCTCTCCACTACAGTTTTCAACACATTTTACCTTCCTTTCCAATGGTAACTTTAATCTTAGTGATTTTCCCCTAGAAGCTGATAATTTCTTGGTTACTTTGAACTCCTGTAAAACTGCTTTTTTATTTTTATTTTTTTTAAACTTCCATAATATTTATGTGCTAATCATATGTACTCAGCTCCCCCGAGGTCTAAGTTGTCACTGCTTTTGCCATTTGTGGTACATTTATGTAAATTTGTGGTTCTATGGTCAGCTAGTGCAGCATGGGAAACATTCTTAACTTCTTACAGCTTGGTAGGTTGCTAGATACTGAGGTGGAGTACAATTTTCAAATTGCAAAAGAAAACCAAAATGGAAATGCATTTATTTCAAAAGACTCTCCAGGTGTTCAGGGTGTTGATCTATATGCTCCGGATACCTTTGATTGTATGCAAGGTAATCCTCAGCTTGTTTACTGTGTTTAAGCTAAATAGGCCCATAGTTAATGCCCGAGCTCTTCTGTTCAACCGTCAGTGATGACTGATCATCTAACTTTCTTTTTCTTTTTCTTTTTAATAAAAATTGAGAATGGTTCAATGCAGATAATACTTCCAATTCTGCTCAAAGTTCCCAGGATAAGAGTACATACAGTGTGAAAGAAGCGTTAACTGCAGCTGACTTGATCATTTCTGAGGGGTTGGTAGATGAATCACATCTACAGGAAGAAATAGGCACATCTAATTCCAATGTGAATTCTGAAAAGAGTGATTGTGATTCTGTTGGTCAGGAAATGGTCAAGTCAATGATGACATTTCTGCTTCCACAAGCAGTTCCTTTGCTCAAGAATTCCTCTAGGAAGAAAAAGGCTCCAGTAAAGTCTCAGGGGAAAAATACTGAAGGCACATACTTTGAAGATATTCCACCTGGTACAGTTGGAACTTTTGCTGATTATTTTAATTTCCAACATCTGGCATAGTAGCTTTAGCATATCTATACCAAGTGTTTGTTTGTTGTATTGTGGTATTCCTTTTTATCTTATAGTTGCATCATTTTCTTTCTTTTAAACTTGCAGCTGTAACACTTACGAACAATGTATATTTGGAAAAGGATGAAAGGATGCATATCCAAAGTACAGCTCTTGGGTCTGCACCAAGTTTTGAACATACCAAGTCTGTTGTTCCTGACAGTTATGAGGATGAACAATGTGGGGATCTTGTAACTAAGCAGGTGATACTGTCTTCTGATATTGGTGAAGCCGATCAAGTTACTTTTGATAAAGACACCTGTCCTTCCAAAACTTGGGACACTTGGGGACAGCTTATTGTGCAGAATAAGCCATCAGGCTCTCATGTTGAGACCAATGGGAGCAAAGACATCCTTTGTTACAATGAAGTGCTCGTAACTTTGAATGAAAAGCCTCAGAAGGGTGATGGATGTGTATCTGAGTCCGTTTTGGCTTGCACATCACATGGCAATAAAATTCTTCCCGAAAACATTAATTCTTGTGCTACCTTGGATGAGAACCTGTTAGAAGTTGAAATACTTTCCAAGGAAAACCACCTCAATACTGTACCTGATTGTACTGAAGGTAATGTCATCATGCCATGCTTTTTCCAGTAAATTGTGTTCAGCCCTCATGTGATGAGAATAAGTCCCAAACTGATGTACCCACTTTCAGTCTATTCCATGAAGCATGATACCATAGTTTGTACTAGCCTCTAAAGAAAATAACTATTAATGATCTGTAAGTTAGGTCCTTTTTCTTCAGAAAGAGGGATCTTGGAAAGTAATATATATGTGCTGGTTATTTATTTGGGAGCTGTAGACCATTAATTAAGACGTTATTTAATATCAGGCTATGAACTTTTTAAAGTAGTTGAAACTTCTGAGATACCTATCTTTCAATTCAAATTAATCCCCATTTTTACAAATTTAAACTCACCCAAATACTTCTTGTGTTACTACAGATAATAATACAAGTGACATTAACCAAAGAGCTGTGATTAATTCAAAAATATCATCCAAGGAAATCAGTGTCAAGAGAGGGGTTGCTGAACCTGGCATTACATTCTTTACTCAAACTCCGAATAAAGTGTATACCCGAAAAAAGGTCCAAAAGATATCTCCGTTATCAAGTAAAAATATTGTTCCACTCTCAGAAAGTATCATATGCAGAAACCATGGAGAGCATCTTGACCCTGAAACAGATCCTGCCACAGGAACTTTGCTTGCATCGGAGATTCATCAGTTGAACTCTTCTGATGACAAATCAAGTAAAAGGGACTTATTTGGAGCTCAAGTCAGGCTTGGAGGACAATTGCATGGTTCACACACACAGATTATGACTATTAATACCAATATTGCAAAAAACAATACAGCTGCTGCTATGTCACAAAATCAAGCATTGTCTTTTGCCTCTGATGACAAGGATACTTCAGATGTTTTTCAACCATCTGGTTCACATGTAGAAAAATCTCAAGTTCATTTTGACGACAAGCCAGCTGGGAACCAGGATCCTTTGGATTCAAATAGTCCTACTTTATTTCTGAATGAGAATACCAGCTTCTGTGAAAATAACACTTCGAGTGTCAAAGGTGTCCCAACTAGTTTAGACATTAAACTTCACAGGAATTTGGAGCTTAATAGTGAGCTAAATGGTATTGTTGAGCTTGTGGGATGCTATGTCCACCCCATGCCTGTTTCTTCAGTATTCTTGAGCACCAAGGATAATGAAATCTACATTTGTGTTTTGTGTGGCCTTCTGGTGGATAGAGACAAAACCCTATTCATCTATAAGTTATCAAAAGAGGAACCAAGAGTAGGATGCCCTTCTTTTGTTGGTCACACATCCATAACATTGCCGAGTTTGAAAGATTATTTTGGTAGAGAAGTAAGTTTCTATATGTATAATTCCAGGAATTCATTTTTATTGTGATAAAGTCCTTCGGGTGGTCACCTATCACCTTCCTGCTCATTGTTGACTTTGCATGTTTGCATTACTCTGCTAGGTTGAACTGGAAAGATCTGGTTTGCAGTTTACTCCAGATGGCCAGCTTCTTGTTTTATTTGACAGCATAAAAACACCATATTGCAGGTTGTATTACTATGGATTTTAATTTTACAGAATAATTACATGAAACAAAAGTAGTGATTTCCCATATTTATTCTCAGGGAAGGGAAAATCCAGTGCTTGTGTTCAACATGTAAATCAGACTGCTTCAAGGACAATGCAGTAAAGATTGTGCGAGTAAAATTTGGTTATGTTTCAGTTATTGTAAAATTGACAACAGTTGACAATTTGCACTGTATATTGGTTTGTGAACCTAATTATCTTGTCACTGTTGGAGAGAGTGGGAGACTTCACCTGTGTGTCATGAATTCAACATGGAGGTGAGTCAGTCTCTTACCGATGTCATGTCTATCTGGTTTAACTTTCTTTTCATTCTCTGAGAAATTGCTATGGTGTTGCATCTAATGTTCAATTAGTTAAATATTTGACTTGCATTTAGATGGAAGCAACTAGTTGCTTTAGTTGTGCCCTGGGCTTGTTCTCTATGATTTGAACAGTTATTGGTCCTTTATTATATGAATGGATATAACAATGCATGCTTCTACCCTTTGTTCTCCTCCAACATATGCATCCATAACACTTTGACGGTTTTAACAAGGATAATGAAGAAAACTCATCTGACCACCCAACAGTACTGCCTGGTGTCCACAGCTATTTTTATCAATATAATCTATTCATGATAACCCTGCTTATATCTTTTTTCATGATATAATCTTCTGAGAACTTTACCATGGGCTATTTCTAAAGGGGACGGCAAAATTTAACATCCAAATGGTGAATTTTGGTGATTGAGAAGCTCCTTGTATTGTGCAAAGTAACTGGTGGTAGATATTTCAAGGGAAAAAAATAGTATGGAATTTGTTACTGTTACGCATTCATTTCCAAACTTAATATAGGATTTGACTAAAGTTTGTTTTACACAGGCATGCACCCACATGGGCACACACGCATACAAGTTTTTGTGAGAGAGAGAGAAAGAGAGAGTATGAACTTGTTCAGACGTGAGAGTTTCTAAAGTCTAATATACCTTGACATCTACATTTTAATGTTAGTCAGAATTAGTTATGTTTATGCATATTCAAGTTGGCAGCTTCTTTCTAACTTTCCGTTTCTCATTATGAAAATATATGTTTAAAATAGTAAATACACCATTTGCAGTGCACGGACAGAGGAATTTATTTTCCCACCTCAAGACACCGCCTCTCCTGGCATAATGGAGTTGAAGAGAATTCCAAAGTGCGCTTCGCTAGTTGTGGGTCATAATGGTTTTGGGGAATTTAGTATATGGTATGTGTTTTTATTCTTCTCTCCCCACACTCCCCCTAGAACTTGTACTGAAGGGTCACAGATTCGTCAATTAGAAGATCATGAATATGTAATTCTTGAGGGTATATTTTGTCTCTAGCTTGTAGACAGCATTGCATGAGTCTTTACTAACTTGATGATTCATAATTTATTGTAGTTGTGTTACGTACCTTGGATTTCATCATTTGGTACCAATCACATCAAATGCAGCTTCTTCTGTCACATGAAATGTGTTGCATCTTCTGAACTTTAATTTAATTGTTGTTGTTGTTGGTTTTTTTTGCTGTTGTTGTTGTTGATAATTTGATAATTAGTGAAGAGGGGATTTGAACCCTAGATGTTTCCTATGGAAACTCCAGGAGGTTCTAAGCAGTTGAACTATAAGGCTATTGGCCATGTCTTGGCACTTTCAAGTAGTAAAATTTTGCATTCATTGGTAATCAGGTTTTTTTTTTAGTGAATTTAATCTCATAAAATACCATATATATGTAAGTTTCTATTAGCCTAGAATCTTTGGTTATAGATCCATTTTAATTGGTTTCAAGAAATCTGAATATAATTAAATTTACTTCCCAGTCTAGTGGAGTCTTACTAGTTTTTGGTAATCATATGCATAATAACCTAATAATTTTGAATTCTAAGCTTTCTTTGAGCAATTATGGATTCAAGGTTGTCTTTTCTGATTGCTTGAATGCATTCTGAGTAATTTTGTTGGCTTTTCTTAAACATGGCTATGTGTTTTGGTCAACGTTGAATTCGTTATATCATTCTAATTTTGTTCAATGTTTCAATTTCAATCAGTTCTTCTAGACACTCATTTTCTGTGAGAAAGTTTGGGATTTATTTTGATCTTGACCTGGTTTAAAACAATGCTGAAACTGATATTTAATCACATGTGCACTGACTGCTATATTCTATATTTAAAATTTAGAAACCTTAGGATATACAATATGATCTTCATGTCATCAAGTCTGAATCACATTAGAGGTATGATTAAAGATATTCTTTTGGGCTGTTGGTTTTACTACAGGAAATTTTTCTAACTCACATGCTTAATATATTTTTATTAGTTTTCCTCTGATGTAGCAAATGTTTCAGCTGTTTGTAAAAGTTTCCCATCTATTTCTAATACTACTACTTTTGGATTAAATCACTATAATCTAATCCAATACTCCATATTTTATTCTTTTTCTTTTTGGGTGTTACACTGTATTTATTTTTTTGTCGCTGAATATCCTGTATTTTCTTTGTATCTACTGCCACTGGCAGTTTTAATCAGCTTGACAGCTTGTAACTACATTGATGTCCCTTTTCTGCCTTCTGATAGGTTGCTGTTTTTTGTTCCAGGGATATTTCTAAACGTATCTTTCTGTCAAGTTTCTCTGCTCCAAGCTCTACAATTTATCAATTCTTTCCAATCAGTTTGTTTAGTTGGAAAAGAAAAGGCCCTGTTTTTAGCAATTCTAGTGTCGATGAAAATGCCAAAGGGATTATGGCTGCAACAAAAATGCGGTTCTCAGATAACAGTGAGAATAGCTCTTTTCTTCCATTAAATGGGGAAGATATAGCTGTCTGGCTCCTTGTCTCAACTATCTCTAACTCTGATGCTCAAATTATACCAAGTGAGTGCCAAAATGATTCTGTAGGATGGTGGAGGCTAGCTTTATTGGTGAAAGATATGGTTGTGCTGGGAAGTGTATTGGATCCAAGGTGCTAATTTTTATTTTAAATTCAAATATTGGGTTTAAAATTTTCGAATTTTGGAGGGTGATAAGAATGTCAGAAATAGATCATTCTAATGTGTTTTGTTTAGTATTGTCATAAATTTAGTTTTGGTGAAGGTCAGTAGAATGAAGTTATTCTTGAGGCGTGCAAATGACCTCACATAGGACTGAAATGATTGATGTTAATCCCTCATTCTCCTACTAGTTGATGTGGCCATGTGATGGCTACAAGAGAGAGGATTTGTGCTGTTAAATTCTTATGGCAAACAGTAGGGATCATTTAAATTTCTATGCAACATCCAGATGCCTTTAATTAATAGCTTTTAATTATTATTTGAATACCCATTTACCAACTGTACTAATACAAGATCAGTGCAGAAGTTAAAATACTAGTACCGGACATTCCTCTTTTTTTCAGGGAATTAGTTTGAGGAATTATATTTATGAAAGGGTAAACATATTTCACAATATTCATGCATTTGTAGTTCGGATTTGGAATATAATCTTCTTTTTAAGGCTAGCTGACGGCAGAAAACTTCTTTTCATATGTGAAACTTCATGCTATATCATGCCAAGAGTGTCTGAATGTTAGAATTTACTGTGCAGGGCTGTTGCTATTGGTGCATCAGCTGGTCATGGGATTATTGGCACATGTGATGGACTAGTGTACATGTGGGAATTATCAACAGGAACTAAACTTGGCATGTTGCATCATTTTAAAGGTATGGTTCCATTTTGGCAAAGAAGACTTCCTTCCCCCATCCTCCAAAAGGAGAAAGGACTGGAGGGTGAAATTATGAGTTTAAAATCCAACGGGTGCATTTGTAGCTTTCCAATCTAAATTTATATTATAGCATATATCTATAAAAGGTAGCATCTAGTGCACAAGACTATCTACAAGGTCCAAGAAAGGATATATATATATATATACACACACACACAGACTTGTGCGTTGCACTTGTATAAAAAGCGTGTACACTGTAATTATGTATATGCATATCTTTTCAGTTCATTTGCCAACTGACATTTTTTTTTGGTACAACGGGCAACTGTTATGCATTCTTAGTCTTTTGTTAGTTTTCTGATTTGAGAATTGCTCTTGCATGTTTATTGCATATTGTACTACATCCTTTCTATCCAAAAAAGAAGAAGAAAGGAAGGTGCTATAATCCAGTTTTTAACAGTGTATTTGGGTTGAAGAGTGCCTCCTATTGACCTGCAGAGTTTAGTTTCTCCTGTAATGAAGAACAGAACAATCTCATGTTAATGTACACCTCTTATTAAAGTAAAGCTTGAATATTTGCTCTTCGGCACAGCATCAGGAGTTATCATAGTGACCATGGACTCATTTTTCAAGTAAAAAAAAAAAAAAAATTAAGTAAGGCCTAAATTTGTCATATTCCTCAGGGTTGGTTTGGTTTCAAATTTGCTGCTTGATTTGAATATTTCAGGTTTGGGTTATAAGCCATTAGTTTCAACTGTTCAATTGATATATTTTTTCCTTTAAATTTTATTTGGTGTATTCTTTTTTCTCCTATTGTATCAGGTGGCAGTGTTTCATGTGTTGCTACTGATGATTCAAGGGCAGGTGCTTTGGCAGTAGCTGGTGATGGAGGACAGTTGCTGGTTTTTCTGCACACTCAAAAAAATTCATCATCTTAACAAGGGGACAGATATTTTTTTGTTCCGTAAGCTGTAATTAATATTCTTCAGGCAGTGCAGCCTAGATTCCTATAGCTTCAGTTCAGCTTGGTTACAAATGTACATTGTTCAATTTGTTCATATGTTCCATTGATCTTGAAGAGATACTGGATCAAACCGGATCCATTTTTGAAAATGGTGTATAAAGTTCACTATCTTTCTTTTCACAAATAATCAATTTCTCCCTTAATATTTCCCTTTTCTGATCCATACTTGTGAGCAGTACTTTCCAGACTATATCAATGTGATTGTTTGAGTTAGAATTTTTCTGTTGAGGAATGAGGTTGTATCAGTACCAATGAGCTCTAGCTCAACTAGCATCTTGTACACTTATAAGTGCTAGATAAAGGGTGAGGTCATGGGTTCAAGACCAATTGGGGCCTCTATAACTTACCAATAAAAAGAGAAGAAAAAAGAATGAGTTTGTATCAGCAAATTGATGATGAGCATTGAACATATTGTTGGCTGTAATTTAGTTAACTGATGGTACTTCGAGATAGAATGGAGGGTCTTGCCATGATTGTCGTGAATCGTGATTACACCCAAGTTAAATGCGTGTGAATCAGAGGCAGGAATATAGTTGATGATCTGATTAGTATTAATCTTGATGCTCTTGACAAAAAACTGAAATAGGAGTTATGGTCATATCAACTGAAGCACCCTGATGGAATTCAGAGTCTAATCTTTTACAGCATGACCGCAATAGTAATTAATTGAGGTTCAAAGGATGAATCCATTAGAAGCGACTCCTGCTGAATTAAGAAATTTCGGGGGTGGTTGAAGCACACACCAATTACAGATTTGCATGCACTGTAAGAAACTTTGTACACTAGTATCAAAATGTGATCAAAGTTGAGAGGTCATTATTCTTGTATTCAAAGGGTCTTAACCAATTGTATGGAAAGCTTGGTATCTATGGGTAAGGGTTTCAAGATTCAAGTTCCAAACCCTTGGGCCACTGACCAAGAATCTCCTATTGCATATAACGATATCAAATGTCCCCTTGTGATTTATTTGAGGAGAAAAGATATGGACAACTTTTATGCCGTAACTTTTATGACAATACTAGTCGCAGATCCACACGTTGCGCGTGATAATTTTTTTAGAGTTATCTCATAAATACATTATTATTATTATTGTTATTATTATTATTATTTTACTATTGTCTATGCAACTTATGTAAAATTCTTATATGATAAAATTATTCAAATCATGCTATGTAATAGAATAATATTATATTTTTTATAATGTAATAGGATAACATTTAACAATCAAAGAGAACAAAAAAGGAAAAAGAAAAAATATAATATTATTCTATTATATAACATGATTTGAATAATTTTATCATATAAAATACAAAAAATAATAAATGAAAAAAAACTTAAAACACTAAACTAAATTGCATCAACTCAAAGTAAAGTTCTTAAAAATACAAAAAATTAATAACCTAAAGTAGAGATGCAAGAAAAAAAAAAAAAAATCCACCAAAAAATTAAGAGAGAGAGAAATAACATTTTTTTTGTGAGGGAAAATTATGCATAGAAATATAGGATAGAAAAGATAATGAAAAATTTATAATAGGAGGATAAGAAGAAGAAGAAACAAAATAAATGAAGATAAAGGGAAAGATAAAGAGTGATATTAAGGTAGAGGGTAGTGGAGAGATAAATTGTGAAAGGAATGAGAAATGTTGGAGAAAGTGTAAATGTTAAAAAAAAAAAAAGTACGATTTTATAAGGAAATTTTTATTTATTTGTATTTAATTAAAACATTATATGTTTAATTTTTTAAAATTAAAAAAAAAAGAGAAAATATTAATAATTTAATGATATGGAGGATATGGTTGAATTTAAATGGTTAATTGTAGTATTGCTATTGATGTTAGCTTGAATATATATATATATATATATATATATATATATATATATATATATATATATATATATATTGCAACATGAAATATGATAAACCCTATCCATATAACTAAATTAAAGTTACGTTATGATGTTAAGTTAACAAAACAAATTTGCGGTTACCAGAAAGCTAAACATTATTTTTTTTATATAAAAAGAATAAACTTGAAAGCTGAACATGAATTCTCTTGTTTTATTGCTTGTCATCTGGGTGAGATTGAAGCCTTGCATAAATTAATGGAGCCTCATTAGACCTATCAACCATTATAGCTCTAATGAATACCAATAACAAAAACTTAGCATAAATCAGTACTTACCCTTTGCAAGTCAAGAAGCTACACATACAATCTAACGTCCATCATTACTTAACAATGTTTCAACTCATCACACAACAAAGTAATCATGCAAATGAACTTTGAAATATCCATTTGGTGTTACGATCAATGGTATG
Source organism: Quercus parvula (assembly GCA_030820535.1). Classification (NCBI taxonomy): domain Eukaryota; kingdom Viridiplantae; phylum Streptophyta; class Magnoliopsida; order Fagales; family Fagaceae; genus Quercus; species Quercus parvula. The sequence goes on along the minus strand of JAUAME010000005.1, from coordinate 61,757,600 downwards.
TAGTTTTAAGGAAAAAATATGTGGTAGTGATAAATTAAACAACAATACTGTTGTAAAAGCGGAAGCTTTAATACCAATTTGTTGAGAATAGTAGAAGCATGAATATTTATTTGTTGTGTGTGTATCCAAATAACAGTGGGTTTATGCAAAATAGAAATAGAACGACAAAAGAAACAATTACACGAGAACACAAAGATTTATGTGGTTCGGCTTTTGGCCTATGTCCACGGGCGGCGTCGAGGAGAAAGTTTCACTAACAAAAGGAGACATTACAAAAGTAGTACCAAAACACTCTCACAAAACCCAAATCCCAAATACACCCAAAAGAGCTCTCAATCACCAGAAGCACGTGACTAGAGAAAACCTAAATTTCTCTCTCAAAACAAAGCACGGCTTAGAACTCTAAAATAATATGCGGCTGCCTTTGGTCACTAATCAATCAATTGCCACATAACAAATATATTTATACAAAGTATAAGTCGGCTAGGGTATATTATTTGAGAGCATATCACAGAGTTGGCTGTACAAGTCCTAATATAACTAGGACTTGGTTTACAAATCCTTCCAAGACAAGGACTATGCACTCTCACGTGCACTATTCAAGCCACTAATCATAAGAAATACTATTTAACTACTCAGATTTATCACGATATGAGGAGAACATGAATGCATTATGGACCCCTTTGTTCCTTATGGCTCATACAAAATTTAAACTGTTGGAATTAAGAAGAAATAGATTTCTAAATATATAAATATAATAGTTTTTGTTAGAAGTCAATTTCTGCACATGAGGAGAGAAAAAAAAGAAAGAAAAAGAAAAGATAACGTATTAAGTCCAAAAGGAACTTCATAGATCAAATGTCATGTTGTACAAAAATAACATATGTAGAACAAATAAATAGGTGAATCCAAAGCCCAAACTAAGAATTTAAAGAAAAACACATGTAATAAAATTAACAATTAAAGAGAGAGAGAGAAAAAAAAAATTAAATAACAAAAATAAATCGCATCAACTCAATATAAAGTTCTAAAGAACACAACAATTTATCAACTTAAAGTAGAGACGCAAGAAAAATAAAAAATCCATCAAAAAATTGAGAGAGAGAGAGAGAGAGAGAACTTTTTTTTTTTGGTGTGTGTATGTGTGAGGGAAAAGTATGTAAAGAATGGAAGAGAGAATGACAAATTTTTAGTAAGAGGGTGTGAATAAGAAATGACAAAAAAAAAAAAAAAAAAAAGAAGATGAAGGAAAAGATAAAGAGTGATATTAAAGTAGAGGGTAGTGGGGAGATGAGAAGGTAAGGGATAGAGAAAAGTTAGAGAAAGTGTAAATATTAAAAAAATGAGTAAATGTTAAAAACAAATTATAGGAAAATTGGAAAGAAAAATGATAATGACGTGGATGCTGATGTGGCTCAACTGGAGTGGACCAACAATAAATGTTATGCTTCAGCTTTTAGATATATATATATATATATATATATATATATATATATATATATATATATATATATATATAGATTACTTACAACCATTCAAACACCCAATTTCACAACTTGTTGACTTATTCGATTATGAGTGGTCAAACAAAAATGGTGGGTCTATATGATTGAAAGTATCCACCATTAACAATCGCTCAAGTTAGCAAGTAGTAAAATTGTGTGTGTGAATGGTATCTCTAGAATTATTAAAACTTTTATGTCACAACTCTAATGTGATAGCTTGTTTGGGGTGGATAAAAAAAGGTGGATCAATATAAAAGTGATAGACAGTCACTCATAGTTATGGCAAAAGTTATGGTTCTAGAATAACTCTTATTTGAGTCTTTGTTAATTCAAATGATTATTTTGGACTCTCGCTGACATAGCTAAGACTTTGAGCTACAATGCTTATTTATAGTTTATTCAATTTATGATTAAGCTACACACACTTGTAATTTTATAAAGAACATACTATCATTATGCTGAGAATGTGACATAACTGTCAATGAAGCAGCTCCTCTTTTAACATAAACCTCTCCTCCTAAAGCATCATCTAAGTAGACTGAAATAGACCGAATGGATTGAAGTGGACCATATGGACTAAAGGGGACCAAAATTGACCAATTAGATTGAAATGCTCCAAAGTGGATTGTATGGAGCCAATAGACCAAAGTCGACCGAAATACACTATAGTTTACCATATGGACCAAAATGCACCAAAGTGGATTATATGGATTGAAGTGGACCAAATTTGACCAAATAGACTGAAGAGGACCAAAATGCATTAAAATGGACCATATGGACTGAAATGGAGCAAATGAACCGAATAGACCGAAGTGGATGAATCGAATAGACCAAAGTGAACCAAAAGGCACCAAAGTGTATTGTATGGACCGAAGTTGACCAAATGGACTAAATAGACCAAAGTGGACTAAATAGACCAAAGTGGACTAAAATGGACCAAATAGACTGAAATTGATTGAAATGCATCTAAGTGGACCATATGAATCAAAGTGGGCGGCAATAGAGCAAAGTGAACCAAAATGGGTAGAAATGGACCCAAGTGGACTAAAATGCAATGCTGATGTGACTCAATTGGAGTATGGTAACAATAAAAACTTCACTTTAGTTTTTAGATATTATATAAATAGGTCATGTTAACGGATGCCCTTAGGACAATTTTTAATAAACCATAATAGGAAAGTTTTGACACCACTTTCATAGAAAATATAAAAAACTGTCAACAACATTTATTATTTTATTATTCTCCTAACAAAATAATTTTAAAAATAGCTCCTAAATCAATGTCCTATATAAATATAGATGTATAATTTTTTCTAGGGTAAACTACATATTTGGTCTTTAACCTTTACGTTGAATGTCAATTTGGTCCTTGACCTTTTAAATGTGTCAATTTAGTCCCTAATTTAGGTATTGTGTTAAAGTAGTCCCTGCTGTTAAGTGGTAGATAAAAAATGCTGATATGGCTAATGGTCAAAATGAAATATAAAGTTATTAACACATAAATTGCCACTTGGGTTGACACATGGCCTAAAAAAAAAAGAAAAAAGAGAGCAAGTGCACATGTAAACACATCTTAAATATCATTTTTGTTTTGTTTTGTTTTGTTTTTTTTTGTTTTTGCACTTTCTCATCTTTCTAGTAAAATTCCTTGGAAACAAACATGTACTAAAAAAATAGAACCAAAGATTAAACCCCATCCTCTAAGAGAAAATTTCATTTTCTTGGCATCCAAATAGAAAACCCTCATAGTTAGAGTCATAAATGCAGCCTTAAAGCATCGAGTAGGCAGAGGAGGCCCTAATCCCCATTGTGTCTCACTCTCACATGCAAGATGATCTTTCATCTTTAGTAAAACCACTAAATAAATGTTGAATCCAAGAACGGAGCTACATATGGACGGAGAGGGGGGGGGGGGGGATTCCCCCCATAGGTATTAATTTTAGCAATTTTGTTCAATAAAATTACACTTTGCTCCCGTTAACAATGCCGTCAATTCTTTTAAGAGTAATGCTATAGCCATACTTTTTTACAACATTTTTACAAACTATTAAGGTAGCAAATTCTTATTGATTCGTACATCTGCATCACTTTTTTACTAACTAATAAACACTGACCACATTAGTAATTTGTAAAAATTTTGTAATTTTAGCATTTTCCACCTTTTAAAAACCATAAAAATTTAATAGATTAAAGCTAAAACAAAATATACAAGTCCAAAAAAAAATAGCCCAACAACAAAAATTACTAATAATAAAGCAAAAAAAAAAAAAAAAACCCAATCAACCTATTTTACCCAAAACAAATAACTTGACCATTTAAAATTTTTTAAACAAAAATCCTTAGTGGTAAAGTAGTAGAGTTAAAGGCCGGAGTCACTGCACACAGCAAGCAACAGAGTTGCCCCCATTAACTCCAAATCTTAACTCCGTCCCTAGTTGAATCCTTCATCACTAGCCTTGAAAGATATACCAGCTGGTCGGGGCAAGCTATGAATCTTTCAAAATCCATTCATTTTACCACGGTGTAGGTAAACCATCTTGCTTCCTTGATTTTAATCTCAATAAAATCTCTTTTCAGTAGGTGATAAGGAGTGGTTGAGAGAGAGGGTGATGTGGAGGCCTTTCATTGGGCCTTCTTTGGAGGAGAGAGTGAAGAAGATGGGCGTGTGGGATTGAGGGCCATGGATGGTGAGAGAGTGGACTGGTGTGGATGGTGAATGGTGGAGGATGGAAAGTCGAGGTAGAGAGAGAGGGAGATGTGGGTGGGTGGGTTGAGTTGGTGAAGGAGTGTGGGTCTATGAGTGCAATTGTGGGGAGTAGAGAGAATGGGTTTTGGATTTGAGGGAAGTGGTGAAGATTGAAGAGAATCTGGGTTTGAGTTTAGGTTTTGAAAATATGTTTTATATGTTTGTTTCCGAGAAATGTTTACTGAGAAGATGAGAAAGTGCAAAAAGAAAAAATTAATGAGATTGAAGTTTTATTTATTTATTTATTATTATTTAGTTGGGACAAGTGGTAGTCCAAGTGGCAATAAATTTATATTTTATTTTGCCAGTTAACACATTTAAAAAGTTAGGGATCAAATTGACATTTGACCTAAAGGTTAATGACCAAATATGGAGTTTACCCTTTTCTCTATCACTTTGTCAATCTCAATAAAATTGTCATCTTCGTTAAATGAAAAATAAAGCAGTACCCGTAACAACAAAATTACATCTCCACAATTATATATATATATATATATATATTTGGGCTAGTGAGTTATGAAATTTATGGGTGGTTGAACCGTTGAAACCCATGCCCATTACAGATTTGCACGCACCGTAAGAATCTTTGTAGACTAGTATCAAAATGTGAATCTTAAGGTCAATTATCTATCTATCTATATATATATATATATATATATATATAAAACCGAAACTTTTGAATCTCCCATAATTTTCCACATCAGCATAATATTTAAATAATATTTAAATTAAATTAAATTTTCTACCTCATCACTGTTTTCTGTTTTCAATGCAAATTAGACTTCTAGGCAAATAAGGACACTCTCCCACCGCCTCTACTCTCTCCTATTTAAGAATTGCTTGCGTAGAAAACCTAAGCCCCAAAGACTATTCAGGAAGAAGATGATGTTTGAGGACCCTCACCACAAAGTGAATATTGAAACTGACATCTTTTTATAAAGGTTGGTCAATATCTTATATTTATATGTATGGCCATTGGTCACCACTATTTTTTTATTATTTTTATTTTAAATTATTTTTATTTTAGATTTTATGATTAGATCTGCTATTATCTTCTTTTGCCGCAACACAATTTTCTCCTTAAAACTTATTTTTTTTAAAGATTTTTTTTGAGGGCGACTCATGCTTCACAATTCACATATTCCACTTATGTACTGGACTCCTCTCCTTCTTCGGTCAATGCATCAAGGTTAGGGTTATTTGATTTTTTCAATAAAAATTATAGATTTGTTGGTTTTTCTTATAAGTTTGTCAATTGTTGTTTTGTTTATTTAATTGCTGGGCCTGAATCTTTTAATTAAATCTTCAAATTTTTTTAACCTTTTAAAAGTTTTAATATTTTGAATTTTAACATTTAAAAGGTAACTCATATTTCTCTAATATTTGTATGTTGTGTAGACATATTTCTCTAATAAATTCTTGGCTCAAAATCTTCTAATTTTTTGGTTTACATATGAATTTTTAAGTTCATTTTTTGCAATACATTTAATTGTCTGGCCAATTTCAATAGTAGAAAAGCTATAATCATGGATTCCCTTCTTTCTATTGTATTTCTCTATTGCGTAATTATATATATATATATATATATATATTTATATTGTTTTATTTCAATACTTTTGAAGCTTTGAATCTTCTGATTTAATTTTTTTTTTTTTTTTTTGGCCTTTTGGAAGTTTTAACATCATAACTTTTGGGTTTTATTTTTTCTATTATCAAAAATTATCTAGAAGATTTCAATGAATATCCATGGATTATTCTTTTTGAGGGTAACCCATCTTTATCTTATATTTCTATTCCTAACTTTTTTTTTCCTATATTTTTTCTTTAATTGTCCTTGTTTACGTCTCTTTTGTTTTTCTTATTTTTACTTTCATAGCGTATGTACATGTTGTGTATGTTCTTTGATTCTTTCTTTAATGATTTTTGTGTGAGTATGTGTCATCGTATCTGGGTACTTAGGCAAAATCTATAAAGACTAAAGATGCTTCTTTTATTTATTTTTGTAATGAATCCTGCGTTTTTCATGACTTTAGTGAGTCATATTCTTAATGATCGAAATGGTTTTGTTTGACGTGGATTTTGTTCATATTGGTTTCAAAGTTTATTTCTTGGCTTATATTATAGATTGTAATATATTTATTCATCAAACTGTTTAGTTGAGTTTGTTTTCGAAATTGTTTTCAGTGTTGGACATTTTCTTGAAGCATGTTGGTATCATATATTAAAATACTGTTAAGTTGATAATAATAATATAGTTTAATAAATGTCTAAAACGTATAGCTGTTAACAAATGTTTTAGCTATATGATTTTATTTTACAAATTCAATTTTGGTGTTGTAGTAAAATAAACAAAGATTAAATTATATATTGTACTCAATACATTTCCTGTGCATCACACAGGTTAGCGACTAGTTATTATTATATTCTAAGAGTCTAAAGCAAATTATGGAAAGTTTGGTATATATCTAAGACGGGCACACAACTTTGATCCCTTAACTTTTAAGGCAATACTAAGGATACAATTATTTCTACACCCAAATTTATAGTTTTTTAATTTGTACTATTATAAGTGGTTGACAAAACGTGGTAGGTTCATATCACAAAAAGTGTCTACCACCAAATAGACCACAAGTTAGCAAGTAGTGAAATTGGGTGTGCGATTAGTGTGTCTTATTCCTACTTTTTATGTTACAATATTTGCTACAATTTTGATATGGCAACCTATGAGTGATGGATAAAAAGTGGTTGATTTATGTAAATTGATAGACAATTACTCACAATTGGTCAAATCAGAGTTGTGACAAAAGTTGTGTCCTAGAAAAACACCTATTTGAGTTTTCATTAATTGAAATGACTATTTAGGACTCACGTTGACATATTTATATAGGATAACTATAAATATTTTTCATAATAAATCTGAGGTTTGAACTTGCATTTCCCTCCATTATTCGCTTATCAATATATATAATAAAGAAATCAAGATTTCTATAAGACTAAATTTTAAGGTTTGTTGATTAAGTTGGACATATACTTATGTCATTTTGTAATGATGGTTTGCCTTTTTATTGTTATAGAATGGTGAAGAACACTACGGACTTAGTGGTTCGAGCATTGACTAAGCCGAATTCCCACCATGAAATATCCTCCATGGAACCATTCTTTACTCATTTGAATAACTTAAGGGACTTCTACACCTAAAATTTTTTGTCTTCTTGAAATTGGTTGCCTGTCATTTGATTATTAATATTTAACGATTGAAACAAATCTACTTACAAAAGCATCTCAAACTACAACGAAAAAAGAAAGACATATTCAATAGGTCTTATTTTCAATCAACTTTACCACAACTAGTACTATAGCAATTAAGCAACTTGCAATTTTAATAAATAGTTCTCTACTTTTCAGGATTAAGGGTTAGCTGCTGAGTTTTCTCCAGAGGGGTTAAACTCTTCCCAAACTTCAATCCAAGTCACCATGGCATCTGCTAGCATGTTAAAGAATGGATCAAGCTTGCTAAGCTTGTCCTTGACCAGCTTGGAGAGTTCAATGTAGCATTTTTGAGGAGTTGTGGATTCCTTAGAAAGAACGACAGATTGGAAGAATGGGATCAGTTCTTCCTGCCAGAAGAGACCATTGTACTCCTTTTTGAGGTTAGAAAATGGATTGCTGGCTTTGCTATGCCATAAGTAGGGGAGACCAGTCTTGACTCCCAACCCTAAATGGTCACATACAACCTACAAGTGCATCAATATGATGAGTAAATTAGTGAAGAAGTAAGCCAAAAGGTTGACATATTATTTTTTGAACAATATATTGAAAAGGAAATTAGATTGAGCTAGGCGATATAATCTAGTAATCATTTAAAAGACTAGGAAAATACTTTACACCATAATAGGAATTATTAGTACCACTTGATGTCTAAACAAGGTCATGTATGTTATCTAGAAAGAGACTGGTGTAGTTTCAAACACTAACAAAATTATGATGATTACAGATTTCCTGCTAGATTGAAGAAATAACTTCAACAGAAGACTTTGTCATGATCAAAACCCACTATCAAATCCTTATTTCTAGATAATTTTGTTATTTAAAGTTTAAAACTCTTCAATTACAAGACTATTGATGAAATAATCATCCTAAACTTACTAGATTTTCAAATAGAACCATGGTAAATAATGAACAGGAAAAAAGTGAGAGAATAATATGAATAACGACTAAAAAGAAAAGTACCTTGGAGCACCAGCCAGCCCACATATCATCATATCTTTGAATTGGCTGACCTTCACCAAAGAGTCCAAAGTACATTGCAGGTCCAATCAATTCACGATTGAACGCCAGATTCATACCACACATGGGGTACAGGGTTCCCTTGGGTATTGTCAACACAGCATCAACATACCTAGGGAGAAAACTGGTCAAGGCATACATAGCTAAACAAATGTTCATTGAAAACATTTTACAGCGAACAAATGGAGCGTTTAGACAGATGTATACATATACCTGGTATTTCTCTCCCTTGGCTTAACAAGCTGGGTAGGAGCATCATAGTCAGGGATGTTGAGCCAGAGGCCATGAGAAACAGCAGTAGGGACACCCTCGCGGAGACTAAAAGGGTATCCCCGGACGAAGTCAGCACCCTCTCTGTATGGATCGTAAAGAGTGTTGAAGAAAAATGGAGTGGATGGAGTTAGAAGATTCTCTATGTGCTGTTGAAGCGCGTTGATGTCTTTCCCAGATGGGTCTTTGGCAACCTGCATATAAAATGTGAAATCTTACAACAACTTTGGATAATGCAAAGAACCAGATGTGATTTATGATGAAAATAATAAAAGGTTTCTTGAGCATGAAAAGGGCATGTTGTAAAGATCTAGCTCATCATCAAGTAGTTGAGACCTGGTTAATGGCTATAGGACTATCTCCATCCAAGAAGCAAATGAAAAGTAGATTAAAGGTTATCATAAATTTGTAAATCAATGATGGATCATGGAACTTGGAGGATTGCCTGTCCACTCTACACCTTATTAGCAAACTGCACCGATTCAAATTAAGGGGAAGAAAAGGAAGAAGGAATATTTAAATTCAAGGTACATTTTTTAAGCACATAAAAAATATAAAAAGGAACGAGAACAATGAAGATCTAAGTCTAATATACCATTTGAGTGATTTTCCCGAAGCATAAAGAATGCTGAAAATGTCATGAAAGCATTTTCAATATGCCCCAGTTCCATTAATTAGAACCAGTCATTATTTCCAAAAAAAGACAAAAAAAAAAAAAAAAAAATCAAATACTGGAATTCTACTCAATTGCACATGAATAGAGGACCAAAAACAAGAAGCCATTATCCGAGGCAAATTAAGGACATGACAATGCCATAAGCTGCAGCAATGCAAATCAATGCTGTGTTTGGATTTGAAGATTTAATATATATATATATATATATATATATATATGCATGTTCTCTTTTTTTTAGAATATTGCTACTATAAACTGCAATTTATAAATAAAAGCTTTCAAAATTTTGCTATATAAAAAAACAGTGGTGATATTATGAAATTCAAGTGACATCTTACAGCTAGTGATATAACAAAGCCTTTTATAAATTTCATTACTATTAAAAAAAATCTATTGTCATCTTATACCTATTCAAGTCATTTAAACTAAAGATTGAAATCGAAATCTTATCTTAAAATTCCTTTCTTCATGATAAAATCTAAATATTAAATTGTAGAGATTGATGTAGAGAAGTGGAAGCAAGAGAGAAGAGAGATATCGTGAAAGTTATGTGATTCGGCCTAGCGACCTACATTCATGAGACAAAATCTTTTAGGGCTACATCTTTACAGTATCCTCAATTCTGTGTTACAATAAATCCAATGTGAGGATATTTAGAGCTAAATACTAAATTAACCATAAAATAAAGTACGATTAGTGGACCAGTAGTATAAGTAATTTCCTTGGTTTAAACATCAAGGATTGGGCTTAGGTCTTATCTATATTTGGGCTTCATACTTTAACAACCAAATGAACCACAAAGAAAAACATAATTTTTATATCACATACTAAATAAAATACCATGAACAAGCAATTTTTTCTTTTAATAAAAAAGTACCAAGTACAAAGTGCTTAATTGGCACATCTTCATGCACAAAATATTTAGGGGTCTAGAGGAAAAGAGTTCAAGCTGCAGGATTAGTACCATATTGTAATTATCTAAAAAAAAAAAATTCATACCAAACTTAAAACCAACCTTAATTGTGTGTCTGTGTCAGACACGAATACGCTTTTTGTGTCCTTGTCTAACACGAATACACCTTGAACATGGTTGCATGCATGTCCCCAATGTATTTTGCCAAAAAATAATAAATTTTTTACAAAAATTATTTTACTAACTTTAACTTCAATTCTTTATTTAATATTTTTTTAATTGTTAAAAATGTTAAGATTTGGTTATTAATAAATGATGGTCTTGTTTGTATTTGACGGGTTAGACTCTTTTTTTTATAAAATTAATTATATTTTAAACATCATTTAATAGTCATAAATTCACTTTATTATCCATTAGTATTTTTAAATTGATATATGTTTAACAATATATGGAAGTCAAAAAAAAAAAAAAATGCTTAACAATATATCCAAAATACTAGACCAAAAAAATATATATATAAAAAAATATCTAATAGTTATATATATATATATCACCTCCTTGTCATATTCTAATTTTTCAGAATCTATACGTGTGCCCATGTTCATGATTTCGATCGAATATTATCTCATATATCTTAATTTTGCTAACAAAAACACGATCACACAAAAGTCAGTTCAACAAACCAGTTTCTCTTAATTATATCAAAGCATACATTTAAAAACTTTTCTCAGCCACCAAAAGAGAAACAAGGAGAGAGAGTGAAAAAAAAAAACTTACAAAGCAATCATCATCAATAGTGAAAATATACTTCTTCTTGGAGATAAGGAAGGCAAAGGAACGACAAGCTGAGTCCTTGTAAGAAATACAAGAAGCCCTAGGACCCAGAATCCGATTAATATCGTTACGATTGTATAGCTCATAGTCGAAGCCTTCTGGGACCTCTATGGTCTTTGATGGGTCACCATCTTGCACTATGATCAAATGGTACTGCTCGAAGAAAGGCCTCCAACTCTCTAAGAAATCTAGAGTCCTGATAGTGGGGATCACTATGTCTAGCTCGTCTTTCAAGGAGGGTATGACTTTGGTCGAAGGCTCTGCCATTGGTAACTAATAGATAAAAAGAGAGAGTTGCAAAGGTTTTAAGAGAAAGACAGTTGGGTTGGATGAGGAAAGCAGGACTTTGTCTATATGTGTGTGTGTGTATATATATGCACTAGATGCTCTTTTATTTATTTGTTTGTTTTTTTGGGTTTAGTGTTATAATGCTTAAAAGTGATATATATATATATAAATGTGTGTATTTTTTGTTGAAATCCAATGGGATATTTGAATTTATTGATTGGGATAAGAATTATGATAAGTAAAAAAAATTTGAGATTTGAACAAAAGAAAGATGATATACGTTAGTGTGGATAGATGAAGATTTGTGATAATTGTATAGAATTTTAATAACTAAAATTTTGAAATTTTTTAAAGAATTAAAAAAAAAAAAAAAACCATAGAAATTTCAGGATAAGAATGAGTAGTTTTTACTTTTTAAGTGAGGTAGGTTTTTTTTTTTTTTTTTTTTTGGAAGTAGTAATTTTGTATATTTTTATAAAGATAATTAAAGTATTTGAATTCAAATAGATAACAAATATAGATAGGAATCAGAAATTTGAATACAAATTGATGGTGAGAATAAATTTTTTTTTTTTTCCTTTTGTACTTGAGATAGTATTACTGTTTTAACCTTTATCACTTTTTTGTAGGAAAAAAAATTAAACTAAATGGTATGTTATTTCAGAATTTGTATGAGGATATTTTGGTCTGCCAAAAATTGAAGACGAAACATGTCTGGAGTAATTATTTGCCATAAACAAAAATGGTAGAAGAGGATGACTTGAGTTATTACTTCCTTAATTAGACTTTGTCCTAACATGTCTGGAGTAATTATTGGCCATAAACAGAAATGGTAGAAGAGGATGACTTGAGTTATTACTTCCTTAATTAGACTTTGTCCTAACATGTCTGGAGTAATTATTAGCCATAAAAAAAATTGGTAGGAGAGGATGACTTGAGTTATTACTTCCTTAATTAGACTTTACCATAATAATGGAGATAATTATGAGTGCAGGATATGCACTTATAATACTTTGATATCACCTATGAAATAATTATGGAAAATTTTCAAGGTGTAATTTGGTTGGAATATGATCCTCTCTAATCAATATGTATTACTATTCCCAATAAATATATATAAATGTGCATTAAGTGTGAAGTTGAGGGTAATTTAGGTTTTTAGCCATAAATTTGAGTAGTAACACAATCTTGCAAATCGCATGATGCTAAAAAAGCAGAGAAAAATTGCATTTTCTAAATCGCAAAAATCTACGAAATTAAAAACGAAATCCCACAGATATTGCCTAGCCAAATGTATCATTAGAATTGTGTTTTGTTGATCTGTCGTTTTGAGCTTTCTAAATGCCTAAAAATGGGGCTCATAAGGTCTTCCATTACAAGACCTTTTATAATTTCTTCCCAAATTTCAATTTCCACTAATTTTTCCCAAAAATTGGTAGATTTTGTCTAAATTAATTTCAACATTTAAGTAGGATTCTTATTTCTTAAACTGCTCATTAAAATTAATGACAACAACCAAAAGCAAAACTACCAAAGATATAAAAAAATAAAAAATAAAAAAGAAATGTTTTGTCCACAACATTTTCATAACAATTTTACTACAAATATTAAATGGTAGGCTGTTACTAGCTTACTCTGGCTCATTGGCAAAAAAGTAATTTAAGTGGTGGATTCAAATTATAAATGTTAAAATTTATTACGTAGAATTTGTTGTGAAAATATTATTGTGGGGGCCAATTGATCCCATAGGTACTACTCGTGTGGGAAAGGGCTGGGCTTATGGCCCAATACCCAGTCCGAGGATAAGAGCGTATCCGAGGACGATTAACAATGAAAGAAATGAAAACTGTTTTATAGGAAGAGGTAAGGAATATCATGGAGGACTTAACCGTGTTCGAGGATAGTGACCATCTCGGAGCCCCAGTCCGAGGTGGTCAGGAACCTTCTCAATCCCTTAATGTAGTATATTGGAAAAGCTTTGTGGTAAGGGGATGAGGGAATACCAGATAAAGGATAAGGATGAGGGATAACAAATATCTGGAAGCACTGCTACCTCCGCATTAAATGCTGCCCAGCTAACTCTCTGGCCGCATTAATGTGGAGGTGATGCCTGAACAGTAAATAAGCAGCCTTACAGCTAAGAAGGTTCAAGGAGGGGCGAAAGGGGACAGAAAAACTCCCAACACCTGACTCACACGTGGATAGAGAAAAGGATACAAAAACCACAGTATATAACACAAAAAGGGATGCAAGGAAAGTGGGACGAATAAAAAAAAGAAAAGAGAAAAAAGAGCGAAAGGTTAAAGAAAGACAACAGTAAAAAGAGAGAGTTCCATATTATTGATCATACTATTAGGGCATATCTGAGGATACTTTTTGTATCTATGCATGAGTAATTCTTTTCCTTTAACACTATCAACCAATATCTTTTCCCTATATTCAGACTAGCTTTTTCTCACACTCTCTACAAATTCATTGTTCGGGCTTTTTGGGCCTGAGCCCATTCCTGTTTTGGGTTCGAGTCAAAACTGGTCCTTACAATTGGCGCCGTCTGTGGGAAAGGTTTGATCTGATCAGAAGGAGATTTTGGTTTAGTGCTCAAAATGGAAGAGTCAGGTTCACATCAACCGACGATCGGGCCACATCAGGGTAATGATAATCCACACCAGGCGGAATCAGGAGGTTCACAATATAGCCAATTGGAGGTAAACCCTTAACAAAGAGGAGATCGTGAGAGAAGTGGGAAAACCATGCACACTAATAGGAGTCAGTCGTGTGGGAAAAGTCATGTGTCCCATGCAGAGAATGAGAAAGACATGCAACGTGAAATTGACGAGTTGAAGAAGAAGTTACGCCGTGCACGGCGAAGGCGATCATCATTTGGATCCGAGTCTTCATCTGGGGATACAGAGGATGTTACGTATAGGCAACGATCCAGAACTCCGCCTAGTGAAGCTTTCTTCGGCGACGAGGAATACAGTAGCTATAGGCGTAAGAGCAAAATTACATCGCACAAGGGCCTTGGAAACAAGGCCATGAATGAAGCGTTAAACCAGGTCGCTTAATCGCTTTTCACACGTCGGATTGAGGGTGCCAGCCTTCCTTGGCGATTTAATCAGCCGACTTTCTCTCTTTATAATGGTCGGACAGATCCAGTGGAGCATGTTAGCCATTTTAATCAAAAAATGGCCGTTCATTCTAAGGATGAGGCCTTAATGTGTAAAATCTTTCCGTCTACCTTAGGTCTAATGGCGATGAGATGGTTTAATGGCCTGAGGGAAAACTCCATTGACTTTTTCAAGAAACTCACCCAGTCCTTTGGTGCTCGCTTCATCATATGTAGCAGGGTTCCATTACCTTTGGGATCTTTGCTATCTATGTCTATGCGAGAGAGAGAGACTTTAAAGGCTTACTCGGATAGATACTGGGAAATGTTCAATGAGATAGATGGGAGCTACGATGATGTGGCTATCAGTACATTTAAGGCTAGGTTACCGACTGATCATGATTTGAGGAAATCCCTCACTGGCAAACCTGTCACTAGTGTACGTTTGTTGATGGATAGGATCGACAAGTACAGGAGGATTGAGGAAGATCAGTTACTAGGAAAGGGGAAAGTGAAGGTGATCCCTCAGGAGATGAGGGATTCTAGGTCAGATCGGTCGCAGAACAATCGACCTCGGAGAGACTTTTCTGGGCAACCGGCACCTACCAACTCCCAGGCGGTCAACATTGTGTTTCGGGAGCCGGTGCAAAATTTTTTAGAGAATGTTAGGAATGAACCATTCTTTAAATGGCCGAACAAGATGGCAGGAGATCCAATGAATCGCAACCAGAACCTATACTGTCATTATCATCAAGATCACGGTCATACTACTGAAGATTGCAGGAATCTGTGGGATCATTTGGAACAATTGGTCCGTGAAGGGAGATTAAAACATCTCTTGCACCATTCTAGTGGCCGAGGAGGCAAAACTAGTTCAGCGTTATAGGGGAACGCTGCATCAAAGCCTCCTCTTGGCACCATAAATGTCATATTTGCTGCCCCTGGGAGGACTGGATCATGCCCTTCCAGGATAATGTCAGTATCCTGTTATTCCGATGATGAATCTACTTCAGTGCCAAAAAGGATCAAGACGAACGTTCCTCTAGTGTTAAGCTTTTCTGATGCGGACAAACAGGGAACCATACAGCCACACAATGACGCTCTGGTGGTTACCCTTAGAATTGGTAGGTACGATGTAAAGAGAGTCATGGTTGACCAGGGAAGTGCAGCCGAGATTATGTATCCTGATCTCTTTAAGGGGTTGGGTTTAAAACCTGAGGATTTAACAACCTATAGCTCACCTTTGGTGAGTTTCGAGGGTAAAATGGTTGTACCTAAAGGACAGATTAGATTGCCTGTGCAAACTGGGTCAGATGTGGTCGAAGTAGATTTCATTGTGGTAGATGCTTTTTCCCCGTATACGGCCATTATGGGCAGGCCTTGGCTGCATTCCTTGGGTGTTGTTTCATCCACCCTTCATTAGAAAGTGAAGTACCCTTCTGGAGGTCAAGTGCTGGAGATAGTGGGAAGCCAATCTATGGCTAGGCAGTGTTTAATCGCGGCAATTCAACATAGACCAGAGGGTGGTTCCTCGACCGCTAAGGAAAATGATTTATAGCAGTTAGAAACCCCGGCATCTTTGATCAATGGGCCAGCCGACGAGGTGAAGTGTGAAGACCTTGACAAGGTGATCATTGGAGATGACTCGGAGAGATTCTTTCAGGTAAGGGCTCAACTTCCCCTACAGGAAAGGGAACAGTTAGTTGAGCTTTTGATAAGAAACGTAGATGTGTTCGCATGGGATGCCTATGAAGCCCCTGGTTTAGACCCAAAATTCATTTGTCATCATTTAAATGTGAACCCCTCAGTTACTCCAAAAAAGCAGCCACCTCGGCGCCCTTCTAATGAACATGTAGAGGCAATCAAGAGTGAAGTATTTAAACTTAAATAGGCAGGGGCTATTAAAGAGGTTTTTTACCCTCAATGGTTGGCGAATACCGTGGTGGTCAAGAAGAAGACAGGAAAATGGCGTGTGTGTGTAGACTTTACAGATCTCAACAAGGCTTGTCCTAAAGACCCATTCCCAATGCCTAGGATTGACTAGTTAGTAGACGCAACAGTAGGCCATCCTCGGATGAGTTTTTTGGATGCCTTTCAAGGTTATCATCAGATACCATTGGCAACAGACGATCAGGAGAAAACAGCTTTCGTCACTCCTGTGGGGAACTACCACTATAAAGTAATGCCTTTTGGCCTGAAAAATGCAGGATCAACCTATCAACGAATAATGACTAAAATGTTTGAACCGCAGTTAGGTAAAAATGTTGAGGTCTATATTGATGATATGGTTGTAAATAGCAAGTTGGTGTTCGAACACCTAACGGATCTTGCGAACATTTTTGAAATCTTAAGGAGACACAAGCTGCATTTGAATGCGTCTAAATGCTCTTTTGGAGTGGGGTTAGGAAAATTCCTGAGATACATGGTGACTTATAGGGGAATTGATATAAACCCAGACCAGATTAGAGCCATCAATAGCTTGCAACCACCTCGGAATCCAAAGGAGGTGCAGAAGCTTACTGGAATGATGGCTACATTGAATTGGTTTATATCTAGATTAGCAGAAAGATGTAGGCCTTTCTTCCTTCTGTTACATAAATGGAAAGAGTTTTAATGGTCCGAGGAGTGTGTCACGGCATTCCAAGAGCTTAAACGATATCTATCTCATCCACTCATAATGTCTAGCCCTGTGGTGGACGAAGTTCTTTTTGCCTACATCGCAGTTGCTCTATATGCCATAAGCCTTGTACTCATACGGGTGGACAGTGGTATACAGCGGCTAGTTTATTATGTGAGTAAGTCACTTAATGAAACCGAGGTGTGTTATTTGCCATTGGAAAAGGCGATATTGGCTGTAGTCCATGCCACAAGAAAGCTTCCACATTACTTCCAAGCGCATACTGTGGTCGTACTCACTCAACTCCCACTCAAGTCCGTGCTTAGAAGCGCTGATTATACTGGAAGAGTAGCCAAATGAGGCACGATCCTAGGGGCTTTTGATATAAAGTACATGCCTCGTACTTCTATAAAGGGGCAGGTAATCGTAGATCTTGTGGCCGAATTTGCTGAATGCCCTGAAGAAATGGAAGGGGGGAGTGAGAAACTGGGTGAGGGGTTAATCGGCGTGGTCTCAGTTCAATGCCCACCACCTTGGAAATTGTATGTTGATGGGGCAGCTAATCAGCGAGGATTAGGAGTAGGGCTAATTTTGGTGTCACCTGAGAAGATTACCATTAAGAAATCCTTAAAGTTGAATTTCTCGGCTACAAATAATGAAGCCGAGTACGAAGCTTTGCTGATGGGGATGATGATGGTACAAAGAATGGGAGGGAAGGCCGTGAAGGTTTTCTCAGATTCAAAGCTGGTGGTGGGACAAGTAAGAGGTGATCTAGAGGCGCGTGACTCGAGAATGCAGGAGTATTTATGTCAAATCAGGAGCATACAAGAAAAGTTTGAGGTTTTTGACTTGTCTCATGTTCCTAGAAGTGGAAACACCCATGCGGATTCGTTAGTCACCCTTGCCACATCCTCGGCGCAGGATTTGCCTTGAGTAGTACTAGTTGAAGACCTATATACACATACTTCAGTACACCATGGTGCTCCTCGGATCAACCAAATCAAACTGGGTCCGAGCTGGATGGATTCTATATCACTGTTCCTGGAAAAGTATGTACTGCATAAGGAAAAGTCTGAAGCTGATAAAGTGCGAAGGAAAGCTCCTCGGTTCTGGCTCTCTGAGGATAGAAAACTATACAAACGCTCTTTCTCTGGTCCTTACTTGCTTTGTGTGCACTCTGAAGCATCGAAATCACTTTTGGAGGAGCTGCACGAGGGATTTGTGGAAGTCATACAGGAGGAAGATCTCTGTCTCACAGGGATCTTACCCAAGGATATTGGTGACCAAACATGCAAAAAGAGGCGCAAGAGTATGTCAAGAAATGCGACCAGTGTCAGAGGTTTGCGCCTAATATTTACCAGCCAGGAGGGGTTCTCAACCCTTTTTCTAGTCCGTGGCCTTTTGCTCAATGGGGCCTGGACATTGTGGGACCTTTCCCCAAGGCAGTGGGAAATAAAAAATACCTCATTGTCTGCACAGATTATTTCACTAAGTGGGTCGAAGCTGAGCCTCTGTCTAATATCAGGGATGTGGATGTTAAAAGGTTCATCTGGAAGAATATTGTTACACAATTTGGGATTCCTAACGTGCTCATCTCGGATAATGGTCTTCAATTTGACAGCAAAGCTTTTAGGAAATATTGTTCCGACCTGGGTATAAAGAACAGATATTCCACTCCAGCCTATCCGCAGGGAAATGGACAAGCTGAGGCTGTTAACAAGGTCATCGTGAACGGGCTTAAAAAGAGGTTGGATGACGCCAAAGGAAGATGGGTTGAGGAGTTGCCGCACGTCCTTTGGACATCTAGAACAACACCTCGAAAGTCCACTGGAGAAACCCCCTTCTCAATGACGTATGGGGCTGAAGCCGTAATCCCTTTGGAGAACGGTTTCCCCACTATGAGGTCTAGTGCATTTACCTCGGTTAGAAATGACGAACTGTTAAAAAAGAATTTGGATCTGATTGAAGAACGACGTGAAAATGCTATGGTGCAGTTGGCCTATTATCAACACAAGCTCAAGCAAGGCTACGATATGAGTGTGAAGCTAAGGCCATTGGCCCCAGAAGACTTGGTGTTAAGGAAAGTTGTTGGAAACACTAAAAACCCTGCTTGGGGAAAATTGGGGCCTAACTGGGAAGGACCATATCGCATTACCTCAGTGGCAGGAATAGGTGCATACTACTTAGAAGATTTAGATGAAAGAACTGTACTTCATCCTTGGAATGTAAATAACCTGAAAAGGTATTACTATTGATAAGAAAGGTTATGCTATGTTTTTCACTTCCATTCATCTTAATTGTGTGTTGAGAATAATATGACATCTAATGAAATATTAAACAGAAACTAAGTTATGCCAGGTCCTCGGACCACAAACTTAGTGGAAATTAATATCCTATGGCATCTAGTGAAATATTAAACAGAAACTAAGTTATGTTAGGTCCTCGGACCACAAACTTAGTGGAAATTAATATCCTATGCATCTAGTGAAATATTAAACAGAAACTAAGTTATGTCAGGTCCTCAGACCACAAACTTAGTGGAAATTAATATCCTAAGGCATCTAGTGAAATATTAAACAGAAACTGAGTTATGTTAGGTCCTCGGACCACAAACTTAGTGGAAATTAATATCCTAAGGCATCTAGTAAAATATTAAACAGAAACTAAGTTATGTCAGGTTTTCGGACCACAAACTTAGTGGAAATTAATATCCTATGGCATCTAGTGAAATATTAAACAGAAACTGAGTTATGTCAAGTCCTTGGACCACAAACTTAGTGGAAATTAATATCCTAAGGCATCTAGTGAAATATTAAACAGAAACTAAGTTATGTCAGGTCCTCGGACGACTAACTTAGTGGAAATTAATATCCTATGGCACCTATTGAAATGTTAAACTGAAACTAAGTTATTTTAGGTCATCAGACCACAAACTTGATGGAAATTAATACCCCAAGTTATCACTTGAGATGTAAAATGGGAAATCATCTGTAAAAATAATTGTCCTAGTCATATTAAGGAATATATTCAATGGGATATAAGTTGTTTTTTTTTTTTTAAAGTCTTCATAACACAATCTTGAGCATAATTTATTATTTTTTGAGTTAAATTTTTGCCTGTCCTATAAGTCATGATAAGCCTCATGCGTATCAAATAAGCCTAAATGTATTTTAGGGTCCTGACATCCTGCCTATTACTTAAGTGTTGGGGTGTTGCCTGGAAACAGTGAAACTTATTAAAGAACTTGGAGAAAGGAGGATATATTGTTGAGATAATAAGATTCAAGGTTATGTGTTGTTAACACCTTATATTCCTTAATACTTATGTTGAAGAACAGATAAGGGATAAGACAGAGTAAATATCATACAACTAAATAAAACAATAATGAAGACAAATGTTATTGGGAACAAAGAAGAACGTTTCATAAATTATCAAAGTTAATCTTTAAGTAAAGAAAAAGAAAAAGGGGAAATTACAATCATTATCCTTATCCTAAAAACAAAAGTAAAAGCTAAGGCTTCAGCTTAATCTGAACTTTGGATTTGGAAGCCTGGACAACTGCTTCAGGAGGGACCTCTTTCTCCTTTTCCTTAAGAGATCCTTCTGCAGGTAAAGTAACTGAGGCTAGTTGCTTCTCAAAATCTTGAAAAGCCGTCCCAGGTTGAGGAGCCTCAGTCACTTTATCCGAAGCAGGTCCCTTCTAGATCTCCTGTTCTCTGCCTTGTTCTTGTTAACCAGTGGAGGGAGGATGCTGAGGTTGGATTTCTTTGACCGACTGGGGAGCAGGAGGGGCTACCTCTTTCTGGCTAGGGAGTTGCAAGGCTGGAGGGAAGATGATGTTTTCAGGTTTCCTCAGCTCAGAAGAGGCTTCAATCCCAGCTTGATTGAGAGCCTCTTCCTAGGTCTAAGTGCAGTAAGTACGGCATACGGCGGGGACCTCTGCTCGAAGAGTATCCTCGGTCTCAGCTACGCCGACGTCGTAGCCGTGTTGCTCAGCCTCATCTCTCTCCTTCTCAGCCTTAGCTTTGTCCTCCTCAGCCTGTTTTTTTTGCTTTTTCAGCCTGCTCCTTAAGTTTCTTAACCTCCTCTAGCTGCTGCTTCAAAGCTGCCACTTGCTCCTTGGACGCAGCTAGTTGTTCCTTAGCCTCATTCGATAGTTTCCTCTGGCTCTCGGCCTGCGTCTCAGCACCCTTTAAAGCAGCCTCCACGCTCTTCTTGGCCTGTTCCTTAACTTTTAGCTTCTGCTTGAGGTCAGCATTACTGTTTTCAGCAATGGTGAGTGTCTGCACAGCAATACTCCTTCGTTTTCTCTCTTCATCCAACTGTTGGGAGACAGAGTGGTACATCTCCTCCATTCTGAAAGTACTTTGAACAGCTTAAAAAAAAAAAAGTGTTATATCAAATAAAAAGAAGGAAAAGACTGTGAAAAGAAAAGTACTTACCATGCCCAGAAATCGTTTAGTTTGAAGGAAGACTTCATTCCTCCTAAGTCTTCTTAACTTCACCATATCTTTGGGGAGTAGAAGAGTTTCCTCCAGCACTGAAGCAACATGACAACCTATACCCCCGTTGTAATCTCTGATTGAGGCATCATCAGTCAGGGGCTCACCACCAAGCATAGGGGCTGGGAGCCATGCTTGGGGCTCGGGCAGTTCCATGTCTCCCCTGTCTGATCCTCGGCTGGGGGCATGACTGGTTCTCTGCTGCTTAGTTGGCCTATGGGCCTCTTCTTCAATGAAAGAGCGAGGTCTTCCAGGTTCCATTGCCTCCTTACCCTTTGGTTCCCTTCTCCTCTTAGGGTCAGCTTGTTCAATCCTAGAGGGTGGAGGTGGCTGAGGAGTGCGAGGGGGAGATTTCGGTGGGGGAGGAGGAAGTTTGGGTTGAACAGGCTTCCCAGTTTCCCCTCTTCCTGGCTAGCTTTCCAGCAACTCTTGAAGACTGCGTTGGGGTTTCCTCTGAATACCCATCTCTTTCGGCGCGTTTTGGGGTGATGAAAGTTGATCAAAAACTTCGTAGTCGTCGGTGGGCAAGGTGAGGTCCACAAAACCCTCTTTCTCTTGTTCTGCTTCCTCTTCCTCCTCTACTTGGAAAACAGGGGGGGAAGATGCTACTCCTGCTGTAAGAGTGGCAACAGGTAGAGGTTCTGTGAAGGGTGGGTATCTTGGGAGAGGAATGCCTTGTGGGACTATGAACCCCTCGTAGGCAACACTGATCCTATGGAGCCGAGGATCCCTGGCCTTTATCACGCACGACGGAGCTTGGAATGCACGTGATATAGGATTATATCCGAGGATGAGGTGCGCCGCCCTTAGCTGACCATCTGATTCGTTGACGTAAATCTCGGCTCGGAGAACCCTGTCCAAGCTCGCTTTATTAACTAAACGGAGTGAAGGCGTAGTGGCGCGGGGATCTGCAATGTCAGTAGAAGCAACGATGATTCATTTCAGTAATGGCAAACAATAATGGTAATACAAAAGTTGTGTAAAGATAACTGGTAAAACTAAATAGTTAGTTTCCCACCTGGTTCACCCTCTTTAACTGGACAAGGTAAGCCATCATGCCATTGCTCAGAGAAGATTAAAAAGTCCTCTTTTAGTCCCTTGTTAGACACAGGGAGGCACTGAATCAACCTAACATCGGATTGCCTAGATTTTAAATAATATCCCTACCCTTTCAGATGTTGTAGGTTATAAATTCAATTTACATCGTGGTGTGTTAGGTTTAGGTTCATCCTCTCATTCAAGGCTTCTATACTCCCTAACACCCTAAACATATTCGGTGCGGACTATGTAGGGGACAGCCTAAAGTACCTAAGGTAATTCCTAGTAAGGGTACCCATAGGAATAGTCATACCTCCTTCTATGAAGGCAATCATGGGGATGACCACCTCATTCGTTTTCCTTTCGTCAAACCACTCCCCCTGTGTGGCGTATCTAACACCTACGTGTGGGGGGATATTGTATTTAGACCTAAAACTCCTCATCCCCTCCTCGGTGTCTACTAAGTCCTTAAATCTACCCATTTTCTAAGAAGTTCTCTAAGGGAAATTTCGCAAAAAAAAGGAATAAAAGTTGAAGATAGTTCAGGAAGACTTACAGGTGTGAGAAATGGTCCTCGGACAAGGTTTTGGTATTTGTAGATGCGCAGAGGAGTGAGAGAGAGAAAGGGAATAGCAGGTTCAGTACACGGGTTCTAGAATAGCGCAATCGTTTAAGGTGAAAAGAAATCGATTTGAAAGATTATTTATAGTAATGCAGAAATTATGAACGGGAGTTCACCCGCTCATATTCTAAGAAAGCTTATCCACCGTTGGATTTTCATCCAACCATTGAACATGGGAGACAAGGGAGTTGCCAAAATTAAATGAAGGCATGCCCTGGCTACTGAAGCGTTAGGGGCGAGTCACAGGAGGGCAGACACGTATTGTTGTGATTCGACCTAATAAAGCAGAGCCATGAGGGGAACAAGCCGAGGATATCAAAATCCTCCTTTTCTCCCGAGGAGTCAAAAAGCAAGATTTTGAGGGGCTATTGTGGGAGCCAATTGATCCCATAGGTACTACTCGTGTGGAAAAGGGCTGGGCCTATG
The DNA here is from genome assembly GCA_030820535.1 of Quercus parvula. Taxonomy (NCBI): domain Eukaryota; kingdom Viridiplantae; phylum Streptophyta; class Magnoliopsida; order Fagales; family Fagaceae; genus Quercus; species Quercus parvula. The sequence goes on along the minus strand of JAUAME010000005.1, from coordinate 61,733,770 downwards.
GCCCAATACCCAGTCCGAGGATAAAAGCGTATCCGAGGACAATCAACAATGGAAGAAATGAAAACTGTTTTATAGGAAGAGGTAAGGAATATCATGGAGGACTTAATCGTGTCCGAGGATAGTGACCATCTCGGAGCCCCAATCCAAGGTGATCAGGAACCTTCTCAATCCCTTAATGTAGCATATTGGAAGAGCTTTGTGGTAAGGGGATGAGGGAATACCAGATAAAGGATAAGGATGAGAGATAACAAATATCTAAAAGCACTGCTACATTTGCATTAAATGCTGCCCAGTTAACTCTCTGGCCGCATTAATGTGGAGGTGATGCCTGAATAGTAAACAAGCAGCCTTACAGCTAAGAGTAGAAGGTTCAAGGAGGGGCGAAAGATGACAGAAAAACTCCCAACACCTGACTCACACGTGGATGGAGAAAAGGATACAAAAACCACAGTATATAACACAAAAAGGGATGCAAGGAAAGGGGGACGAATAAAAAAAAAGAAAAGAGAAAAAAGAGCGAAAGGTTGAAGATAGACAACAGTAAAAAGTGAGAGTTCCATATTATTGATCATACTATTAGGGCATATCCGAGGATGCCTTTTGTATCTGTGCATGAGTAATTCTTTTCCTTTAACACTATCAACCAATATCTTTTTCCTATATTCAGACTAGCTTTTTCTCTCACTCTCTACAAATTCATTGTTCGGGCTTTTAGGGCCTGAGCCCATTCCTGTTTTGGGTTCAAGTCAAAACTGGTCCTTATAATTATGAATATAGTACTTCTCAAATTTTTTTAAAAAAAAAATACTTCACATCCACGGCTTAAAAGATTAATAAAAAAACGCACACCACATAAATGATCGAACATGAAAAGCTTTTTTTTTTATAGTAACCTAAACGAAGGGTTTGTAACAATGGAAGGTATTTACTATTTAGTATGACCATTTAGTAAATTCTAATATAAATATATAAAACTATTTGGTCTAATTGACGTTAATTAGTTGTAAATTTTTTTTAAAAATCCTTAGATGTTGAGTTTTTTTTTTTTTTTTTTTTTTTTTTTTTTTTTTTTTTAATAAAAAAAAATCCTGATATTTAGTATTTTTTGAGACAATTAGTTCCAATTGACATTAGCTTAAAAAAAAAAAAAAAAAAAATCAGTGATGTCAAAAAAATACCTATATGATGTTTGTTTGTTTGTACTTCAAAATGACATCGTTTTGAAGTATGAACCAACAGAGTAACTCTATTTTTTATCCTTGGCAGCCTCCTAATTCTCTTGCTTGACTCTTCATCTATTCAATTAAAAGACAAATTAATTGTATGTCGTTCCTTTTTGTTCATGATGCCTTGTTGCTTTCGGATTTTATCGCTTCAACATCAAAGGCTTGCTGCTCCATTCTTTTTTATTTATTTATTTATTATTTTTTCCCCTTTTACTCTAATTTTAATAGAAAACCATTTTTTAATGTATGTTTAGATTATCCATATTGATGTACCCTTATCCCAAAGTATTTGGTTGAGGTATTGATCACTAGTGGGTTCCAGTTAGTTCAATTTGGTAAAGTTTCTAATGCTTAAATAAGAGATTTGGGTTCAATTCATGCCTCACTACAAAAAACACGCATTTAAGCCGCGTTTTTTAGCCGCGTTTTTAAAGAGTTTCCTTTGAGCCATGTTTTTGAAGAACGCGGCTCCACCCTTGGTCCTACAGCCGGGTTTTTTTAAACCCGGCTGTAGACCAGATCTGAGCCGCGTTTTTCCCGGCTGAGGCTGCGTTTAGCAACCTGGGACTGAAGCCGTGTTTTTAAAAACACGGCTTCAGTCCCATCCGCGTGTTTTTTTTTTCTTTTTTTCAATAAGACTGGAGGTGCGTTTAAAAAACGCAGCTCAAATTTGCAATGAGCTGTGTTTAATTAAACGCAGCTCAACAACGCGTCTGGAGCTGCGTTTGCTCGGCTCAGTATAAATAAAAAAAAAAAAACCCCTCAGTGCACAGATCGAATTGAAAAAAACGCTATAGCTCCACAAAAAAAAACCCTTCAGTACACTCTCAGACCAGACCAGTCGAGCTCGATCTCAAGCTACCTCTCGCTCCGAACAACACACTCCGCTCCTTCCCTCACTTCCACCCTCTCCGAATCCCCTTCCTCCCTCCGCTCTTTCCTCCTCTCCATACTTAGGGTTCTCAAGCTACCTCTCGATCCAACACACACACACTCTCCCTCTCTCTCTCGAACTCGCATTCTCACTGAAGACACTCTCTAACAGTAAGTTTTTAAAATTTTTTGTTTTTATTTGTGTTATAGGGTTCTACTTTTTGGTTTAGGGTTTTGATTTTAGGTTTAGGGTTTCCATTATCGATCTAGGGTTGAGATTTTGGGTTAAATGTTCAATTTTTCCAATTTGGGTCTACATTTCGATTCAAAAATTAGGGCTAAGGAAATCAGGTTTTAATATTTGACTTTGTTTTCACTCACTTTTCTATTTTTTAACACCGATGCTTGCGATGCAGAGATAGAGGAGGAAAAAATAAACCTTGCAATGTTGGGAATGAGAAGGAGATAGACATTGAGAGAAGATTGCCACCGGTAAGTTTCAAAATTGTGATTTTATTGGGTAATTTCTTATTAATTGTGATTTTATGGGGTAATAACATGTTATTTGTGGGTGGGTTTCGGATCTGAGGGCTTTTTTTCATAAATTTTAAAGTTTCAAAGTATTGCTCATTACGTGTTTGATAAATTGCTTGAGTGAGTCTAGATTGTGAACTCGCATAGATTTGTATATTTTGGCTATACATGGATCTGTGTTTCTTGTTTGTTTGTATTTTGTAAGAAGATGGACTGCTCTGATTGATTCCTTTTGATTTTCTGCATGCAGGGTGTTGCTGATTGTGTTTGTCTCGGTCTCATCCCAACAAGTAAGGGTAGCTGGGTCACTGCTGTAAAGGCATTAAGGTAACTGCCAATACTCTGTATATGGTTCCATTCAATTATTTTATGAAATTGGGGACTCTTGAGTACTTTCACTTGTATTTGGCTGTTTCATATGTTGTGCTTAGCTTTGTCACAAGACAAGCTTTGTTGTGTAAAACCTGGCTTTCAATGATCTCGTGAGCCAAGTGTAAGCCTGAAGTGGTTTAGTTTACCAAGTTTGGGCAGAGATCAACTGGGCTTGGCTTGTTTAATGCTCGGCTAGTTTCCACTCTTTTTTTTTTTTTTTTTTTTTTTTTTTTTTGTAGCTTTAATTGTTGCTGGCCGTATACTCGATCTCTGGTCAGACTTGGGATTATTCCAAAGTTACAATTAGGCCAAGTTTAGTGTAGACAGAACTGATTTTATGAACTTGCAGTGGAAATTGAAGTCAAAAGTTCTAGTCCAGGATTGAGAAATGAAAGGATTAACTGTAGGCGACTGAGTTATGCGTTTCTTAAAACTATGGTTTTGTCAAGAAGAAATTTGTTAAAGGAGGGTGTATTAAATTAACTTAAGGGAAATATTTCTAGCCATTTTTGGTTTTAACTATGTTATAATAATTATTGTGGTACTTATTGGTGGTTAATATTTTAAAGCATAATTATGATTTACACTCAGACTATGTAGTCTTCTTTGTTTTCTTTGTCCTTTGAACTCCTCTTTTTTTTTTTTTTTTTAAAGATATTTTTAAGTTATCATTCTTCCCTTGTACTATTTTCCTATGGATGTGGATGGTCAAGCTTTATTCTGAAATTGATTAGTTTTACGTAATTCTAGCCCTCAAGCTAAGTTTGGTTACTTTGTCTTGTTCTTTGGAGAGCATTTTGGTGCCTCCAAATAATAGAGAAGTTAATAGTGAAAAATTCATAAGCTGTCACAATAACAATTTTTCAAGCCATGCTATAAATTTTCCAGAATGGTTTGATAAATTCTTAATTTTGAAGTGACAGGACTTTTTTTTTTTTTTGATAACTTTTTATCTTTTCTTGAAAGATCAAATAATGTGGTGATATTGCAAATAGTTAAAGTTTAATTAGTGTCGTATTTACATGTTAATAAGTGGTTTAGCGACCCATTAAACTTATAACTTTTGTAGGGTTGTTTCAACTTGATTTTTCAGTGCAACTATTATTCCATGCTTGCTTAGAAAATTCAAACCCTTATCATTGTTAGATTCTCTAACTCTAATGAAATACTAGTTTGTGTAAAATATTAACAAAATGAAGTAATTTGATACAATTAATTAGTTATCATTTCTTTCTTTTTCTCAATATGTATAGACCCGGAGCAATTAATTATCCTACACCTAGAAAGTGTGTGTTTATTTTCCCTCTAAGAAGATCATCTCCTTTCCGCAATATTTTTGACTACACTTTTGGTGATATCATAACAGCATGGCATCTATGTGTACCAGAAAAGGACATAGCAATTATTTGTACTCAAGTTCATTGAGACTTTTACCACTTGGCAGTTTCAAACCCACCCCTACCCCCCTCCCACAAAAAACGCATGAGAGATACCCTCAAATGCTCAAATCATACGGACTTTTACCACCACATAGTGCTTATTATGTCATTCGCTTTTTGGCTTTAATTAATGTCAGTAGCTGGGAAGGGTTAGTCTATTAATCGTAGTTTCTACTGCAGCAATAATGTTCATTAAGTTATATTATGGTGATACTTTTATTTGTCTTGTAAAGTTGTTGATGCTGGCTATGAAGTTGTTTCTTTTATTTGATTTTAGTTTTAGTTATTACTATAACCATGAAGTGGCATTTCACTAGCAAGCCAAATACTTTCTTTTAAAATACATATAAAATGAAGGATAAAGTTTAACTACAAACTCACTTGTAGCCAATGTCAAATTTCTTACTAATTAGATGTTCTTTACTATTGAATATGAAGTGAGATTTTTTGCAAGAAAATCTGTAAAATAAGAAAAAATGACCCTTAAACAGCAAAATCAGGTTGTTGCATAATACTACAATTTTACAAAGTACTATGAAATCATAGGCCAGTACTTTGGTGACACGTAGTGTGAAATTAGTCAAGTTTTCGAAGTGCTACATAAAATCACAATGTCAGTCAAAATTATTCAATACCTTTAGAGAGAATTTAGTACCAATTCAGACTTGATAATTCAGCATTTATAAATTAGAAAGCAAAGATAATCAATATTAAATTTGGAGTATTTCATGTAAAAACTGTTCATATCCTAACACTAATTAATCAAAAGAATATCTATATTAGAATTAATTTCATTGAACTAAAATAGACATGCCTTTTCACAATTACTTGGAGCCAAACAAATTAACCTTTAATGCAATATAATCACAATCATGTTGAAATAGTCTTTGAAGGCAAGAGTTATGAAATAAAACCTGAACGTAATTAAATCAATGAGTTTAGAAAACAATATATATCTTACCCTTTTCTCTTTAACAGTTGCACACAGTTGCATTACACATTTTCTTTCTATTTCTTTGCTTCAAATTCAGGTCCCCAAAAAGAAAGTTATTGGAACCCAATCCACCACTCTTATTGATCTGCATAACAAAAAAAGTAAATCACAAGCACCTTATGCTGTTAGTACTTCCTAAGTCCAACATCTTTTTTTTTTTTTTTTCTTTCAAATAGGTAGAGATGACAGCAAATCAAGTGTTTTTCTAAACTACAGCTCACATTTCGAGATACACTTTCAAAACTACATTAGAGAGTCTCAGTTGACCGGAAACTATCTACATCAATAGTTTTTTTTTCTTTTTTGCTAAGATAGTTCAATAGAATTAGAATTTACCATTTAATTAAAATTAATTCTAGATTTTCCACCTAATCAATTTCATAATGTCTTCCTTTATTTAACTCAATAAGAAACTTTGGAAGTGTACTATCTTACATATATTGTAATTATGGTAGTGAGTACTTTATAAGAGCACAATGTTTATCAAATTTGTTTTTTTAACATGTATGAATGTTTCATAATGTATATGCTTGTTCTTCAATGAATAATTCCTTTTATTCCTTTTACTCTCATACAATCATTTGAAACAAAGCTCACATGTTAAAAACATATCATGACTATGCCAATGCAATTGAGGGACTTTAGTAGTAAGATTTTTAGAAAAATGCAGTAAAATCAAGAAGTTTCTAAATATCAGGACAGAAGCAAGGTTTCTGCAAGTGACAGAAATTGATCCAACATACTTAATAGATAAAATTCTGAACTTCATCATAGCTGGAAAAGGAAACAACAATTTCTAAAAGTTAAAATGACTAAAGCTCCTTGCAACTGGTATACCTTCTGTCTAGTTCTATCTAGGATGTGATCTTTCTACACTTGTTTAGAAAATCCATATTGTTCTTTACTTCAAATGATCATTAAGGGATGCAAATGTAGATAAAATCATTGTTTGCTTAAGCTTTGAGACCAACTTAAGTAGATAGCCATTTGTCTAAACCTACATTAGAATGTTAACAATTCAATAGCCAAAATAACAAAGGCTTAGAAAGAGTACTTGACTATTGAGGATCACACCAAACCAACTTTAAATCTCTGAAAGTAGAATCCCAGGCCCCTTATGATTTTTCCTTAGTTTTTTTGCACACTGAATTTGCACTTCACTTTTGGTCATTAGGGCAAAAAAGTAGCAATGTTGCAGTGCTTATAATTTTCATGTGACACTGACAGACTTTGTGAAAAATTAGGATGCTGAGAAAGCATTGGTTTCATAAGTAATCTAGCTTCTTTTATATAAAGACATGCCTCTCACATAATGCAAAGACCAAATAACATGCAGAGAAAAGGCACAACTGACATTGTATTAGCAAATAAGATTTAGCTAACCAACTCCAAAACTCAACCACCAGAAAACAGGTTCCAAAAAAATAACAAATTGCTATATAACGTCATAGATACAGTTGATCTACTCAATAGCTGGGGAGAGAAGATTTGAATCTTGATTATATTGTCTTCGTTGAAAACATCACGATCAAATAGGTTTGACCTGAATGTTGCTATAAGGCTCTTAGCAACTTAGGATAAATAGGATAAAGTTATGAAGGGTACTCCTTACAATTTGAATCTTCAGCAGTTTTTTGAAATGGCAACCCCAAACCAATCCAACACCTCTTTTGGATTATCTTTTCTTAAAAAGAAAAAAAATTAAAAAACCTAAAATAAAATTGTTTTCATGAATGGTTTGTGTGTGTGTGTGAGAGAGAGAGAGAGAGAGAGAGAGAGAGAGAGCCCAAACATGCATATAGTTTGCATTGCAATCAACAAGGACCCCTAGCTAGAAGAGCTACAGCACAATAATTACATTACTCCAACGTATTAAGATCATATATATATTTATATATTCTTTTGTTTGAGAAACATTAAATAGGTATATAATTAAGGATTATGTACGGTTTTGGGTCCTTATATTCTTTGACAAGACAAAACAAAATCAAGGTCTATGAGCAATACTTTACCAAGTCTAGATGGGATGTATTTTCCATTCTCATTCAGGTGGAGTAATTACTAGATGGGATGTTTTATCTAGTAATTTTATCTGTGTGATGTCCGAAGATGTAAAATTCAGTGTTTCTTGGAGTTAATGAAATATATCTTACTGATACAGTAAAAAAAAGATTTTTTTCATCAATATAAATTGGGATCCACATTTCCCAATGGCAACATATGTCTTAATAGCATGCATACTTAAAATTTGTACTATTTTTCTAGGGGGTGTACCTAGCAAATGAAATTGTACTCCATTTTGTTTACTACGTCATGCATGCATGCATACTTGAAATCATATTTATGCATGTCATGGATTCATGCATGCATGTGTAAGCACTTAATGCATGCTGGACATGGGTAACAAACAATAGAAGTGTGTAAGTATGATTTTTGAAAAAATAGATGAAGTTCACTTTTATGTTTGGCTCAAGTTGTATACATATATATATATATATATATATATTCCTTGGCTTCTTGGATATGCCGACCTTATTTTTAACGTTTAATCTTCCTGATCGACGTATTCTATATTTGTCCAGGTTTATTAAAGTAGAAACGTTGATTCAAGGAATTCTTTAGAAACAAGGAGGAGACTTACTGGGTTCCTGATTTTGTGAAGGTATAGTCTCCCTGCAACAATCACAACAGATTCTCAAAGAAAGCTGGCAGCCTTTTTAAGTCTACAATTGTTGAGTTTTAGATCGAATTTATGACGGCACAAGTTTTCCCATAAAATTTCTATATGCTGGCTATCATATACAAATGTTGACAAACTTGATAGCAGCCCAATCTGTTTGGCTTCTGACAGTGTAATAGGCTTGGCTTGGTTGCAATTTCTCTGCAACCTAACTGCTTGGATTTGTGTACAGGTTCATATTTTTGTAATTAACTAATAACCAACCTATTACACTGTCATGCACCACACCTAGTTGTTTGCTCACATGATAGTTTCTTAATTGACTAATTATTGACTGTTTTAAATATATTTTTTCATGTATCAAAGATAATGCGCATTGTTATAAGGTGAAACTGCATATACTTGGCCTTTTTAAATCAAACCAAACTTGTCATCAGGGTGCAAAAACTTATACATAACCCAATGACTTAAAAAAAACATTTCAGTTCAAAAGACCATGCAGCTTGGGTTGACATATGTAATATTTAAAGTAGACTCAAAACACAATGAAGGGGGAGTTTGGTACACCTATTGTGTATTCAAGGTGCTATCAGTATTATTATTTATTTATTTTGAATATAGTTTATTTACTTAAAAAAAAAAGATCAGTGATGATTAATTCTTTCTATGAAGTAGAAGAATTTTGTATCTATTAATTAACATGTTCCTTACATATCTTTCACAGGTGACGTTGTTGACAATTAATTGAAATTGTAGGCAGAGGCACGAAGTTCACTAAAACTCCCGGTCACTGTGCAATAAGATCCAGACGCCTCTCAGAAGCGTTTCACCTTCATTTTCTATCATTTTGTCTTGGTACCCGAATTCCCACGCCTCTCCTTTGTTGTGTTTACTATCTCTCTTAATTTGATGCATACTTGCATCTTTGTAAGTCTTTTTTTAATGTTTTTTTCTTTTAATTATATACATTTAGATTTGTATCATAGGGCCGTATCTGAGACATATGTCGCCGTATGAAACAAATCCTATATAGGGAATTTGTAAAACAAACACAGTTGGGACATACCCAACGTGCAGTATTATATTTGAATGGGCGAATTTCTCGCTCATGACGGTTCATGAAGAGACGCTTGAGTGTGTGTGTATATGCAACCTTAACTTCCTTTGAACTAAATTACGTGGGAATTACTTAAATATAGATATTATTACTTCATAAATCGTCTTTTTTGACTAACTTATTTCATAAATGAAATAAAGTTTCATAAATTAAATTAATTTTAACCCTTCATACAACTTCCAGACATGACTATAGCTTTTTCATAAATTAAATCAACTTTAAACTCCATAAGAAAATGTGACAATCGACTCTCAACAAGTAACTCCTAATTACATGGATGCATTAGGTTCTTTCCCGCTGATAGAATCAACAAATCTTATTAATTTTTCAAGGCAACTTAGACCAACTCTTGGAACCTTAAAGAAGTGGTCAAAGCCCCAATTACTTTTCTTGAAATAACTAACTTGTTATTTTCCTTGTAAATAGAATTTACAAGCCAAAGCAGAGGCTTTCATTCCATTTGGTGGCAGTAGATTTTGTCCTGCAACTGATCTGGCTAAGCTTGTGATAACTATTTGCCTACATCATTTTCTCCTTAACTACCAGTGAGTTCCCTCAAACCTTTTACTATGTGGGCAACAGTTTTACTTAGTTTGGAATATAAATAAGTTTCACATAGTATTTAGTAGATGTGCTCTATTACAATTCTATAGAAAATCAATTGAGTAAGCAAGATAACCCTTTTTCTATTCTATTTTGTCATCAACCAAAAATGAGTTCCCTAAAAATGAGTTCCAATGAAATAACAATTAATGATTCTTGTTGAGGTTAGCGGTGACATAAGTATGTAGCAGTATATTTTTATTACAAACTAAAATAAAAATACTCATACTTGGTGTGTAATATAATATTTAGCTTTCTTATACATCTTACATGTGTACATGATTGCACTACATTGTGTACATGTGGTCCAATCTTCTACATCTTACCGTACTTCTTGTTTATTTTTGCTTCGTAATGGCGGTTTCAGGTAGGAAGACACTGAGCCACCTGTAGTGATTCTTTATCTTCCACTGCTTGTTGAAGATAAGGTAGCTTCCTTTTCATTACTCGCCTTGTGGGACATGCACGTGGGTGTAAAATATGATTACAAAAAATGTATTCCCTACTCTCGCTATAGTTGCCCTATAGCCGCGTTTCTTATAAATGCAGCTAAAACCCACCACATATACCAGTGTTTTTAAAAACGTAGCTATAGATCCCTTCTATTATAAGTAATGAGTTTCACATGATCATAGTTGCATTTATTTTGACTGTCTTATATGTTTAAAAATATGACTATAGTTACAATAAGTGAGGTTTTAGTCAACATAACATCTTATTTGTCGGTGAAATTCAATTTACATTATAATCTTAAACAAAATTGTTTAAATAACTACCTTAACACATAAGGTTCATGGTTAGGTGTCTAGTATTTTATAGGTAGAAAATTAACTCAAACGAAACATCCTCAATCTTTCTCAACCACGTGAAAATCATCTTTATAATACTATGTTCATTGGGAACCCATAATCCAACGGCCACATTCTATATTTCTATATAACAATTTGACAATTAACTAAATGCACCAACATGTTTTTGCTGAAAGATAGGTTTGTCTCACAAATAGTTGATAACACTTCGTAGTTAAGTTATGCTTCATTTAGTGTTATTATTTAGAAAATTGAAAGCATAGGTTACTTTTGAGGTAGTGTTATATATATGTCTGTTACTAAGAAATCACCTATAGGTCTCAAAACACAGTCAATCTAATTAGACGGTTTACTGGCTATGCATTACCAAATGTTGTTGTAGGTCAGATATTGTTTATCTTGTATAGCAATGGATAAAAGTTGGATGAAGAAGCCGAGGGGTTCAATGGAATATATTGAAAGTGTACTTCAATTTGTGGAATTTGCATCAAAACATGCAAGTGATGGGAAAATCTTTTGTCCTTGTACCAAATGTGTGAATTTGAGTTTGGTACCGCCAGGGGTGGCATGTGAACATTTGTGGAGTAAGGGGATGCTTCAAAGTTACACACATTGGAAATGGCATGGGGAATCGGTGGCTGCACCAACGGCCACCGAATGCGGGAGTAGTCATGTGCAAGACTCCTTAGAACAATACGGTGACTTTCGTGGGATGTTGCATGATTTGTGCCCCACGCATGAGATGCCACCAGAACCAATGGATGAAGGTGAAACTATGCAACAACCGGCTCAAGGTCTGAATGATGGGGCACAAAAGTTTTACAAAATGATAGATGATGTGGACAAACCTCTATATGCTGGGTGTACAAAATTTAGCATATTCTCAGCCATCGTTGTGTTGTTCCAGTTGAAGACTCTTTGTGGTTGGACGAACAAGTCATTTACTATGTTGCTTCAAGTCTTGATAGATATGCTCCCTTCAGACGCTAAGTTGCCAAAGGACCATTATGAGGCTAAGAAAATAGTCCGAGATTTGGGTTTGGGTTATGAGAAGATCCATGCTTGTCCGAATGATTGTGTGTTATTTTGGAAGGAGAATGTTAACCTCGAGGCGTGTCCTTGTTGCAAAGAAAGTAGGTGGAAAACGAATGAGGCATCTGTTACAGGTAATAATGCCTCCTCTAGTAAGGGAAAGAAGAAAGCTGCAAAGATCCTACGATGGTTCCCCTTAAAGCCAAGATTGCAGCGACTGTTTTTATCACCCGACCTGGCTAGTTCTATGAAATGGCATGTTAATGGTCGTACAGATGACGGGTAATGCGGCATCCTGCTGACTCGGATGCATGGAAAATGTTTGACACTACGCATTTATAGTTTTCATCTGAACCTCGTAATGTTAGACTTGGATTAGCTACGGATGTAATTATAAATATTAGCTACGGAGTAGTCAGTCCTAATTTGTATAATTATTCAGCCGTTGTTGTAATTATGTAATACATTTTGCTAACTCCACTTTTGCATTTCAGCAACGGTATATAATTGATCCCACTATTGTCGCACCACTCAATCAAATGGGATGGGCAATGCGTCAACTAGGGGAGCTGAGGAGAAATCGCAGGACCAAGTTAAAGAAAGATTACAAAAAACGAGGGATGACACGTGAACAGGTATTGGCTATCGAACCACAGGGGGTTATCGCAGCACAATGGAAGGAGATGGTTGAGTATTGGTTCAATGAGAAAACTGTGGTATTGCTACTTTCTTCGTCAATCTCATTGTCGTGGTAATTTAGTCAACATATATTTTGTTTTTTTAGGATTTTGATGGTAATATGGTTGCAGATATTAAGTGACAAAAACAAGGCTAGTCGGGGTAAGCAGAAAGACATAGCAAGGCATGGGGCCAAGAGTCTTGCTCAAATTTCTGATAAAATGGTAACAAATAAACTTAGAATTCATGAATACATACATGATACATAATTATTTTGTTTTCTTATATACAAAGTTAACGGCAGTTCATATGTTTTAAGAATAAGGATAAGTTAGTTAAATTATAGGTATTTTGTATGTAAAAAATGCAATACATAACTTTATGCATCCTTTTAATATATAGAGATGACTTTGTTAATCCTCTTAATATATAGATATTAAGCAGCCACTTAAGGAGAGAATTTTCATTCCTAACATGATCCGTGTGTAATTATGCATGTCTATGATGCCTATTTTCGTACTCCCCATGTCATTTTTATTTTGAAGCTTCAACAAATCCTCTCATTTATTTACTACTTTCTAAGCTTTATCTTTATTTGACTAACTTTGCTATGTTATGACTATTTCATTGTGGATTTCTGTTAATTGTGGCATAACGACATGAACGCCTTAATGTTTATTGTATTTATGTTTATTCATCATGTAGGCAAAAGATAAAGGGGCGGTAGTTGAGCGTGCGGATGTATATCAACAAATATACCGCACCAAAGATGGGATTGCTATTAGTGACCGTGTGCAAGAAAAGATGGTAAGCACAATTTGATCCAATTGAAATTTAGTGTTTTTTGTGTTTGTATTGATTATGGTGTGTAATATGTTATTTGGTTGTTGTGGGAAAACAGGATAGGATGACAGCACTTTTGAATGATCAGAGCGTACGACTACAAGGAGGGATTGGTAATGGAATCCTTTGGTCCAACGACGACGTGTATGCTCAGGTGATGGGTCATCCAGAGCGCTCAGGACGTGTCCGTGGGGTAGGTTTTGGAATCACCCCATCAGGAAGAAGTGCGACAAACAAATCATAGTTTGTCTTGACTCCGTCGTCAAGCAGAGGTCACCAAAGGATGTTAGAGTTGGAGACGAGTCATGAAGAGCTTAAGGAGCAACTAGCTCAATCTAGGGAGGAACTAGCGAAGCATAGGGAGGAAGTAGCTCAATCTGAGGCGAGGCATAGGGAGGAACAAGTTCAATCTGAGGCAAGGCACCAAGCACAAATAGCCGAAATGATGACGACGATGAGAGGCATGTTTGAGCAAATTAGCCAGGGGATGCGTGATAGAGGGGTTTCTGATCAGGTAGCAAACAAATGTTATTTCGGTTGAACATAACTTTTTGCAATGCATAGTTATGTAATATTAATACGATGCCTTTAATATATTTCAGGGTAGCAATCAATAAATCGGGAATGAAACTGTGACTGTGGATGGGTAAAACAAAATTTCTCTAAAATTTTCTCTAAAAACAGTGGCCTACATATATACATACCATGCTATATGATGGATAAACTATAAACCTCAGTAGTCTACTGGTTAATATGTTATATTGCTTCATAATGCGTTTCTATTATATTATTATAAGTGAAGTTGATTCAAGACGCATTTCAAAGGTGTATGATATAGTGACCTAGCTAGAGTAGCACATTCTTATTTTCCACTTGAAACAATCACAAACACAATTTCTTGGCATAGTCACATCTCCATAACTAGACACATGCAAAATACATAATGTCAAGGAACAAAACAATAGTTGAACTATATTATTGCATCTCAATGTCAATGTCAATAATGCATTGCTGAATTTGATTGAACTGGAAGTTTTAACAAATAGTTGAACTATTGCTTAGTCTTCATCTCATGTTACTCTTTGTATTGTTTTTTCTAATCCAGATGAGGGCTCCCTATTTCTAATTATCTAGGTACGTAGTCTCGCACCTATCATATCTAATCTCTTTCACTTTCCTTTTTCAAATTTTGGCAGATAATGCCAAATAATGTCTCATTCCCATGGGTATTATTTTGCCAAATTGCTCCATTGTGAGGCCTTTTGATACAAATGTGAATCTAAGCGTTTGCCGAATTACAATTTCAAATTCATGTTTAGAGTATTATGTATTGCAAGCAAAAATTTGGCAAATTTAACTTGACAAAGAATAATTTGTGCAGTTTTATCATGAAGTGGACAAGAAAGCGTTTCCTGTTCAAAATGGAAGCAAATGACTATGCGGACATTTTAAGCATGTTGTAAAAAAACTCTTAGTAGATATATATTTTTTTGTTGACACAAAGGTGGTGTTGCTGCTTGCTGCCTATGGCTGTTTGAGGGTAGTTTTGAATGTAAAAAAATCCTTCATGCTTATTTTTTGTGATGTACAAAACTTGTATATATATATCCTATATCTTTCGATAATTTTGTGTTGGGAAGTTGTGATGTTAGGATATATGTAACAGGAAGTTGTGATGTTGGGAAGTTGTGATGTTCGGATATATGTAACAAGAAGTGAAGTTGTGATGTTGGAAACTTGTGATGTTAGGATATATGTAATAGGAAGTTGTGATGTTGGGAATTGTATGTGATGTTAGGATGAAACTGTGTTTGTGATGTTGGGACCTTGTACGTAATAGCAGGAATTTGTATTTTAGGAACTAGCATATAGCAGGGGAGGGGTGGGAAAAAAAAAAAAAAAAAGCTATAGTCGCGTTTTTTAAAACGCGGCTACATCTTGTACATATGTAGCTGAAAAGGGGTCTATAGCCGCGTTTTTGAAAAACGCGGCTACAACTTTCCATCAGTATAACTGAAACAGGGGTCTATAGCCACATTTTCTGAAACGCGGCTACAGGAGACCTTTGAGCTGCGTTTCAAATGCGGCTATGGAACCATTTTCCAGTTACGTTATCGCAACCTATAGCTGCGTTTTTAAAAACGCAGCTATAGATCCAAAGCCTTAGCCGCGTTTTAAACGTCGCTCAAAACCTGGCTACAGCCGCGTTTTACGAAAACGCAACTATAGGTTGTGGTCTATAGCCGCGTTTTTAAAAAACGCGGCTATAGCCCTCTTGCTGCGGTGTTTAGGCCGCGTTTGTAAACGCGGCTATACCCTATAGCCGCGTTTTTGGGGTCTATAGCCGCGTTTTTTAAACGCGGCCTAAAACCCCGTTTTTTGTAGTGCCTACACCAAAAATTGATTAATGTCTTGGTCTGATGATAAAAAATTATCATCCAGAACGGACGTCATAGACTAAAATTCTCTCTAAAAAAAGGGTATTGATCACTATAAATTGTGGATTTTTTACTATTTGAGTTGTGGTATGATTAATTGCACTTTCGGCTAAAAATTGAGTGTTTACGGGTGATTCCTATTGTAAAAGCAGGTACATAATTTTGAATTTTCTTTATATTACATGAAATGGACATCTCTATTAAAAAAATTAGAAAGTATCACTTAAGTTACAAGACTTTTGCCAGATTCTCCAAAAAAAAAAAGAGATTTTTGCCACTTTTTAATTAAATCAAATTCAAATAAAACTACTAAAAATATTTATCAATCTTTCAAAGAAAGTAAAGAATAAGTTTAGACAAGTTAATCAATTTGACATCTAAAACAAAGACTGCTTTTTTGGGGGTTGGGGGGGGGGGGGGGGGAACCTAGAATGGGGGGGAAAAAGAAAGAAAGATGGAGCAAGAATATAACATTGGAAGGGACAACAATGTCTTCAATTGGAGAGTCCAGTCGGTCTAGTAACAGGTAGGACTTTAATTTTGATCCTCTCTAATTTACAAAAAGAAAATAGACATAATACAAAATGGCCTAAATTTTATAGCTTTGAACTCAAAAAAGGCAAAACAAAGGAAATCTTTGATTCTCATTAGAATTTAGTACCATGCATAAGGAAGAAAAAACTTATTCCAGGATAAACTGTTCATCTTTTTGTTCCTTCTAATATGTCATATATCCTTACTGCATAAACGTTAGTGCTTTGATACCCTTACGTGCAGCCCATTTGGTACTTCAACTCTAGCTGGGAAATTTTATGATCTCTACTTCTCCAACTTCCTCCCATCTGTAACCAGGACAATTTCTTTAGCAAAAGTTTCACTTTTTCCAAAGAAAAATAATAATGCATTAGGTTTAAGGTATCAGAATTAAATTAGTGTGCTAATGCAACAAACCTGTATTTAGTAACAAAATAGTGAAGGAATGTAGAAACTTTAACCATGCCCAAATACTTTCCAGGACACAGCCTGCCTCCAGCTCCAAATAAGCTAGAAGCAATAGTTGTGAGACTCCAAGCTCTTATCCTGTATTCCATTTCATGAATAAATACTTTTTAAGAATATAGAAATGAAAAATAGAAAAAGCTTTTAGTTTAAAAAAATGTTTGGCTTAAGTAACCAACCAGCCATCTCCAAGGATTGAATGTAAAAGGCTTTGGATAGAGGACTGGATCATAGTTGATATCCCTAGTGAAAACATATATTCTCCATCCTTTTGGAATGAAGAATCCTGAAAATCCGATAGAAATGTTAGTGGTGGATAAAAAGAGGTGGATTCATGTAAAAGTGATAGACAGTGACTCAGAGTTGTGGCAAAAGTTACGGTTCTAGAATAACTCTTTTTTGAGTCTTTGTTAATTCAAATGACTATTTTGGACTCACGTTGACATAGTTAAGACTTTGAGCTACAATGCTTATTTATAGTTTATTCAATTTATGATTGAGCTACACACACTTGTAATTTTATGAAGAATCTATTAACATTACGTTGAGAATGTGACATAATTGTCAATGAAGTAGCTCCTCTTTTTATATAAACCACTCCTCCTAAAGCATCATCTAAGTAGACTGAAATAGACCTAATGGATTGAAGAGGACCATATGGACTAATGGGGACCAAAATTGACCAAATGGACCAATTAGACCGAAGTGCACCAAAGTGGATTGTATGAAGCAAATAGATTGAATTGGACCGATATGGGCCAAGGTGGACCCAATTTTACCAAATGGACCGAATAGATTGAAGAGGACTGAAATGCACTAAAAATGGACCATATGGACAGAAATGGAGCAAATGAAGCAAATGAATCAAATAGACTAAAGTGAACAAAAATGCACCAAAGTGTATCATATGGACCGAAGTCAACCAAATGGATTGAATAGACCAAAATGGACCAAAATGCACCAATGTCGACCAAATGAACTGAAGTGGACCAAATTTGAGCAAGTTGACCAAATAGACCGAAGTGGATCGAAATGCACCAAAGTGGACTGCATGAACCGAAATAGACCTAAGTGGACTGAAATGGAACAAATAGACCAAAGTTGACTAAAATGCATTGAAGTGGACCGTATAGACCAAAGTGGGCAAAAATAGACCGAAGTGGAGTGGGCAGAAATTGACTGAAGTGGACCAAAATGGGCAAAAATGGACCCAAGTGGACTAAAATGTTATGCTGATGTAACTCAATTGGAGCGTGATAACAATAAGTGCTATACTTTAGTTTTTAGATATTATATAAATAGGTCATGTTAACAGATGCCATTAGAGCAATTGTTAATAAACTATAACAAAAAAGTTTTGATAGCACTTTCATGGAAAATATAAAATGTTGTCAATAACATTTATTGTTTTATTATTCTCTGAACAAAAATGTTTCTAAATATAGCTCCTAAATCAATGCTCTATTTAAATATAGATGTATAATTTTTTCTATCACTCCATTAATCTCAATAAAATTGTCATATTCATTAAAATGAAAAATAAAGCAGCACCCGAGGCAACAAAATTACATCTCCACAATTATATATATATTTTTGGGGCTATTGAGTTATAAAATTCCTGGGTGGTTGAACTGTTGAAACCCATGGGCCATGGCCATTACAGATTTGCATGAACCGTAAGAATCTTTGTAGAGTAGTATCAAAATGTGAATCTTAGTCAACTATTATTATATTCGAAGGGTTTTAAGCAACTTATGGAAAGTTTGGTATATATCTAAGACGTTCACACAACTTTTATGCCTTAACTTTTACGGAATACTAAGGATACAATTATTTCCACACCCAAATTTACAATTTGCTAATTTGTGTGATTATTAGTGGTTGAAAAAACGTGGTGGGTCTATATCACAAAAAGTGCCTACCACCAATAGTCACACAAGCTAGCAAGTAGTGAAATTGGGTGTGTGAGAGATCGCAAAAGTGCCTCTCAAAAAAGAGAGATTTTTGGAGTGCTTTTTAGGACACCTCTCTTTTTGGGTAAGTGGTACATGTGGAGTTACCACTTATTTTTTATACAAAAAAATAAGAAAAAATAAATATAAAAATATATGACTGAATAATTCCTTTCATTGATTGAATAAAAAAAAATACATATTTGAAAATTTTGAAAATTACATAGCTTTGGGTCCTAGTTACAGTCTACCAAATAATTACATGGTTTTTTGTCCTAGTTACATTCTATCCAAAATAAAAATAAAAACAAGGCTTAGATCTACTTATCCAAAAACTTAAATTCGAAGGCTAGGTTACGGGATGGGAAGATGTTAGGCACCCATTTCGCCCAAACAGAGTCTGGTCTTGTAGACTCTTGTTACCTATGTACCCTTTTTATGCATACTATGAATGATATGTTAAACATGTAAAACAAGAATTAAATCACATAAATTTATTTATGAATGAATCCTCTTCTTTGTTTAAAAAAATTCAAATCTTTTTTAGTGATAAAAAATGATATTATTTTGGTTTAGAAAAAAACAAATATGTTTTTAAGAATCTAAAAAATATCATTTTTGGAGATAAAAATTCAAATCTGTGTTTATTACATAAAAAAAAAAAATCTTTTGATTTGAAAAATATCAGACCTGTTTTTAAGAACTTAGAAAAATGGCCTTTGATTTATAAAAGATCAGATCTGTTTTTAAGACCTAAAAAAAATGGTTTTTTGATGATAGAAAAACCAAATCTGATTTATATGTTTAAAAAATATAAAAAAGATTTTTTTGAAAAGAGAATTTCATTCATAAGATAAATTTATGCAACCTGGACTAAGCACAACAAACAACAAACACAACAATGCATGATGTTTTTCATTATTTCAAAATCTGCTATGTTGAAAAAATCAAATCTGTATCTAAGAAAGATACAAATCAGTTTTTGATTTGAGAAAAATTTAGATCTACATCTAAGAAAGATGTAGATCTGTTTTTTATTAAGAAAAATTCAGATCTACATCCAAGAAAGATGCAGATCCATTTTTGATTAAGAAAAATTCAGATCTACATCTAAGAAAGATGCATATCTGTTTTTGATTAAGAAAAATTTAGATCTGCATCTACGAAAGATGCAGATCTATTTCTATTTTAAGAAAAAGAATTAGTTATCTGTAGATTATTCAAATTAAGAAGAGATCACAACGATTATAAAAAATCAAGATCATGCTTTAACAAAACAATGATTGATAATTCATGTTATTGATAAAGAACAATGCATCATCCTAAGAGAAAGACATAAAGAAAAGGAATAGGGTGATTGAAAACAACCTCTTGCATGGAGCACTTCTTGTTCTTGAGAGGATATTTTAGGGTTCAAAGAAATTTATTCAATTATCTTTGAAACCTAAAAACCCTAATTTTAGTAGCAAATATTAGAGAGAGGATTAGCAAATATGAGCAATTTGAGAGCTTAAAAATGTATGCCTCTCAGAGTGTAAAAAAAAAGGTGCTAAATTATGAGATTCAGTCTCTATTTATAGATGCCAGAAGACTCTAAAAAATAGCTTCGATGTGTAGGACGCGAATCGGGACTCATCCTTCTGTGAAAAGATCGAAAGGGGTGTGCCTTATCGTCATCTGAATGGAGTTGGGCCAAAGCCCAAAAGGAGCCAATTCGGCACTCCAAAAGTGCTGAATGGTGCTTTTGGATGCTGAACTTTCTTTCGTGTTTGAGTGCCTTTTGGACTATCTTTTTAGGGTTTTTTGATTCGGTCCTTGCACCTAGACCTATTTTCATCCTTAGTCTATGATTTTTTTATCTCTTTTCCAGATAATTCAGACTTTTTAGGAACAATTATCTTGTAGATAAATACCCTAAAATAGATCTTGATAAAATTCAGATTATCCAAAATTTTATTGTTATCAAATCATCCATTTTATTCCTATGCATGCAATCCTATTTTAAACACTAATTATCAACTAATCACAAAATTATTTAATTAATTTTAATTTTTTAACTAATAAGAATTAATTTAAATTAATCGTATGTGGTCGACTTTACTTAGACACAATGCATGCTGATCGTGCAAACTTGATTATGCGATATCTTTCGATCTAGTGGTCCAATTTGGAAACCGAATATACCATCGCGACCGTTAGAATCTTAAGATCATTTTTATGATATGCAATGAACAAATTAATGCATATAATGCAAGAACAAATTGATGCATGTAATGCAATCATGATTTTCGGGGTACATGAATGATCATTACAGTCATCTTCCTTGATTAAATCATGGGTGTAAAATCGAGTGTCTACAGTTTGCAATTAGTGCGTCTTATTCCTACTTTTTATGTTACAACCATTGTTGCAATTTTGATATGGCAACCTATGAGTAGTGGATAAAAAATGGTTGATTCATGTAAACGTGATAAACAATTACTCACAATTGGTCCAATCAAAGTTTTTACAGAAGTTTTGGTCCAAGAAGTGGTTGATTTATGTAAAAATGATAGACAACTACTCACAATTGGTCAAATCAAAGTTGTGACAAAAGTTGTGTTTGAGAAGAACACTTATTTGAGTATTTGTTAATTGAAATGACTACTTAGGACTCACATTGACATATTTGGTAAGAATAACTATAAATATATTTCATAATAATTCCGAGGTTTGAACCCACATTTCCCTCCTCCATTATCCGCTTATGAATATATATAATTATAGAATGGTGAAGAACACTTTGGACTTAGTGGTTCGAGCATTGACTAAGCTGAATTTCCACCATGAGTTGGGGCAAATATCCTCCATGGAACTATTCTTTGCTAATTTGAATAACTTAAGGGACTTTTACTCTTAAAAATTTTTGTCTTCTTGAAATTGTTTGCCTGTAGTTTGATTGTTAATATTTAACGATTGAAACAAATCTACTTACAAGATCATCTCAAACTACAACGAAAAAAAAGAAAGACATATCCAATAGAAAAAGAAACAAAAAAACCAAGCTATTATTAGGTCTTATTTTCAATCAACTTCACCACAACCAGTACTATAGCAATTAAGCAACTTGCAATTTTATTAAATGGTTCTCCACTTTGCAGGATTATGGGTTAGCTGCTGAGTTTTCTCCAGAGGGGTTAAAATCTTCCCAAAATTCAATCCAAGTCACCATGGCATCTGCTAGCATGTTAAAGAACAGATCGAGCTTGTTAAGCTTATCCTTGACCAGCTTGGAGAGTTCAATGTAGCATTTTTGAGGAGTTGTGGATTCCTTAGAAAGAACGTTAGATTGGAAGAATGGGACCAGCTCTTCTTGCCAGAAGAGACCATTGTACTCCTATTTGAGGTTAGAAAATGGATTGCCGGCTTTGCTGTGCCATAAGTAGGGGAGACCATTCTTGACTCCCAACCCCAAATAGTCACATACAACCTACAAGTGCATCAATATGATGAGTATATTAATGAAGAAGTAAGCCTAAAGGTTGACACATTTGATTTTGAGCAATATATTGAAAAGGCAATTAGATTGAGCTAGATGATATATTCACCCTATAAACCTAGTAATCATTTATAAGACCAGGACAATAATTTAAACCATAATGAAGACAGATTTAATTATGAGATTTTTGCTTGTTAAGATGAAATTTAGGAATTATCACTAAAAAAATAATGAAGTATATCTTAACAAGGTCATGTATGTTATCTAGAAAGAGAGTAGTGTAGTCTCAAACACTGACAAAATTATGAAGAACACAGATTTCATACTAGATTGAAGAAATAACTTCAAAGGAAGACTTTGTCATGATCAAAGCCCACTATCAAATCCTTATTTCTAGATAATTTTGTTATTTAAAGTTTAAAACTCTTCAATTACAAGAATATTGTTGAAATAATCACCCTAAAATTACTAGATTTTCAAACAGAACCATGGTAAATAATGAACTGGAAAAAAAAAAAAGGGGAGAATAATATGAATGATGACTAAAAAAAGTACCTTGGAGCACCAGCCAGCCCACATATCATCATATCTTTGAATTGGCTGACCTTCACCAAAGAGTCCAAAGTACATTGCAGGTCCAATCAATTCATGATTGAACGCCAGATTCATACCACACATGGGGTACAAGGTTCCCTTGGGTATTGTCAACACAGCATCAGCATACTTGGGGAGAAAGCTGGTCAAGGCATACATACATTTGGCATGTGCGAAGAAAGCATATGTTCATTGAAAACATTTTACAGCGAAAAAAACGGAGCATTTAGATAGATGTATACATATACCTGGTATTTCTCTCCCTTGGCTTAACAGGCTGGGTAGGAGCATCATAGCCAGGGATGTTGAGCTAGAGGCCATGAGAAACAGTAGTAGGGACACCCTTGCGAAGACTGAAAGGGTATCCACGGACGAAGTCAGCACCCTCTCTGTATGGATCGTAAAGAGTGTTGAAGAAAAGTGGAGTGGATGGAGTTAGGAGATTCTCTATGTGTTGTTGAAGTGCCACTACAAAAAAATCGTCCTGTCCCAGCGTTTTTTTCCCGGCGTTTTTACAAACCGCCGTAATAGATAAACCTATACCAGCGCTTTTTGTCGGCGCTTTACAAAGCGCTGCCATAGGGGGCCTATAACGGCGTTTTTCAAAAACGCTGGTATAGGAAGCCCAAAAGCGCTGGGATAGGGTTACTAATTTCCATTATGGAGAATGAGCTATCCCAGCGCTTTTAAAAGCACTGGGATAGGTCATTCTGATAAGGGAATGAGAAAAACTTGTCCCAGCGCTTTTAAAAGCGCTGGGACAGGTCTCTCCAAAACGCTGGGACAGGTCTCTCCATTCCCTTATGAAAAGAGGCTTATCCCAGCGCTTTTGAAAGCGCTGTAATAGGGTCCACCTATTCCAGCGCTTCTAAAAGCGCTGGGATAGGTCTCTCCAAAACGCTGGGATAGGTCATTCTGATAAGGGAATGAGAAGACCTATCCCAGCGCTTTTAAAAGCGCTGGGACAGGTCTCTCCGTTCCCTTATGAAAAGAGGCCTGTCCTAGCGCTTTTGAAAGCACTGGAATAGGGTCCACCTATTCCAGCGCTTCTAAAAGCGCTGGGATAGATCTCTCCAAAACGCTGGGATAGGTCCCTCGCACCACTTAAAAATTTTCAGACTTCCCACTTATTTTTTTCACATTCCCACCACTTTGGCCTCTCGTTTTTGGTCTCCCTCTTCTTTGCTTCAGAAGTTTTCCTCTCACCCACATTTTCTCTCCCTCTCCCTCTCCCTCTTCCTTAACCCATTTCCCCTCTTCCTTTCTTCTTCTTTACTCAAAACCCACCATTTTTTTTTCTGAAATTTCAAACACAAAAATATTACCCAAAACCACAAACCCTACCCAAAGCAAGGTAAGTCTCTCTAGCTCTCATTTCTATTTTGTAGCAATATTTGTATATATATTTGTTGTTAAATTTCTGGTTTTTTATTTTTGATTTTGGTTGAAGTTTGGTTTGGATTATGTGTATATTTTTGTGTAATTGTTGGTTGATTGTATGGGTTTTAGTTTTGGTTTTGGTTAAAGTTTTGGTTTTGGTTAAAGTTTAGTTCATTTTTGATGTTTCACAAATCAATCTGTTTTCGTTTTCAAACAATTTACCGTTTGATTGATAGTTAGGGTTTAATTTGGTAGAAAAATTCGAATAAGTTCCTTTTAGAATTTCCTTTTTAACGTTCTGTTTGGTCAGTGGGAAAAATGCACGAAACTGAGATTTTGAATGTTGAGTCTTATAAGAATTTTCTCTTCTACCAAACAGCAAACATGAACATTTGATTATTTATGTTGAATATTCATTTTTTGTTGTTGTTCTAGGCATTGTAAAGAGGTGGAGTCCCTAATGGTGATTGAGACTTGTGTGTGGTTGTGATTTGTGTGGAGATGGACAAGAACAAGAGCCGTACCGATCTGCTCGCTGCTGGCCGCAAAAAAGGTCCTTGTTCATTTACTTTGTTTATTCATTCTATGTAGTTTGGGATTTTTCGTGTTTGAAACTGTTGTTCATCTATGTTTGGTTGCTTAGAAATTGTAGGAAAAAAATGGATATAGGTTTTGTTTCTTTGGTTTTATGATATTATCGAGTTCATAATTAAGTTAATTTTGTATTATAGTTAAGTTTTAGTTCGATAACTGTTTGGGGGCAACTAAGCTGGTTACTTTGTTTGAAGGAGTGGAAATAAAAAAAGTAGAAACGAGGTTTTTGCTTTGTGTTTTTTATTATTTATTTTGTATCTCATTGAGCAAATGTAGCACCAGGGTTTTTGAATATTTTATGTCGGGCGTGATTGAGTAAATGTAGCATATTATATTATATATTAAAACATATAATATATAGTCGATCTATTGACTGAGTTGCTAGCTTTAGAATCCATGCATTCACACTTCACAATCATACTTTATATCTATTGTATATTGTGAAAGTTTAATAATTTTAAGGTTTAAACACTCTGTGGCTATCAAATACAAGTCAAAAGACTTCACGTTAATTGACTCCAACGAAACTCAATCACCTTCATTCACCAAGTTATGAATTAATAATTAATAATATATGTATGTATTTTACTGTTTGTTTGCAAAGACAATTATGTTTGACTTTATTCTCTTTTAAATTTTTTTTTCCTTCTCATTGTGTGGATTGCATCATTGTTTAATTAGGTACTGGTTATCTCTCCAAAAAAAGTACTGGGTAAGTAGTTAGTGTATTTTATTTTATTTTATTTTTTAATTGTGTGGATAATGTCCGGTGTCTTTTTAATTTGCTGCTGCACCGATTCTTGTTGTCAAAGTCAAACAAGTAACCACTGGATCCATTGGTCTAGATGGTACCTTTTCATGCTATTCAGCACTTATAGGTGTGTGGATTATTTGTATAGTTTCTAAGTTCTAACCTAATTCGAAAAAAAAAAACTAAAAAGTCAAAACAAGTGATATATTGGATGTGGTTTGTATAGTTGGATTGTGTGGGGGTGATATTTTGTGGCTTATGGCTTTGTTGCCCCAATTCTTGTGTTTAAAAATTTTCATGTTGTATATCTACTTGGGTGGCAAAGTTTGATGGGGGACCTCAGGTAATAAGCTCTCTTTATGTCTTGATTTCATTATTATTTTTCTTAATTTGAAGTTTTAAGTATTGGAGTAAGATACACATGAGTTAGAAAAACAATTGTTGGACTGACATTGGGTTGAGAACAGGCTTCTATTGCAGCTATGTTTTAGTTTTTGCTTTTGATCCTAATACTCCCTTAACTTCTTGCTTGACCCTTAAGAGGTTTTTGGTTTTCTGTTATATATATAATGATAATAATGACTAATTATTTTAATCTACATTCTTATTATTGGAGATTGGATATCTTGCTTATCTACTTTGTCAGTTTTTTTTAATTTAAGTGGTGATGCATTTGTGGTACTTAAGCTAGGTTGATTTTGTTTGGTTGCTTCTTGATGAAACATGCTTTTGAGTAGTCTTGCTCTTTATAAATTTTTTATATTTTCCTTTAGAAGTAAAATCTTATAATTTATAATTATTCCAAACTATGTAGCTGGAATTCTGTTTTTCAGTTTGCTCGTGTGGTCATCTTTCACATAGCACTTGTACATTTGTCTTCTTGTCTTGTTTCTATTGATGTTTTCTTGCTTATAGTGGAACCTGGTTATGTTGTGCTAGCAGCTCTTTTTCTAGTTTGGATTGTCACATTGTCTGTATGCAGGAAGCAAGATGTTTTTGTTTGGGTGCTTCACAACTTAAGCAGCTGAGTTTGGCGATAAACTCCCTTTTTCTTCCCCTTTGTTTTTCTCTCCTTCAAGCACAATAATTTTAAGGATACATTTTTGTTGTTTTAATTTTGTCTAATACTTGGGTTTGTGACTAAATTTCCTAGGTTTCATTTTCGAGAAGAATTATAATTCCAAGTCTTGCAAAGTGAGGGTTTGAAATTTCTATTGCAATTTTTCTTCCTTTGTCTTGCTGTCTTATTTTATTTTTGGTCATTATGTGTTGGCAACTTCAATAATGAATTCACAGCTTAATCTGGCAGTGCTTAGTATTGTTGTAGTCCACAATTTTAATCGTAGTGTGTCTTAAGGGAACACTTTTGCTTTCTCTTCTCCTGGCATTTGTGGGCTTTCTGGGAGTTACATTGGTATGCATCATAATTTGTTAACTTGGATTGTTGCTACTTGATTTCCTTGTCCCCCAATATCTAGCAACAAAGAAGAGCTTGGCTTTCTAAGTTAGAAAGGATTTATCTTTATATTTTTGCATTCTTTGAAATATAGTTGTTTTTTCATTTGTTGTTTTGCAACTCCTGTGATTCTCTGTGCATGTTAAAATTCTATTACTTATATGTATATAGAACTGTTTTTTTTTCTTCTGCTGTACTTGGCAATTTAAGCAGCCAAGTTTGATTAGGTTGATAAATTCTCTTTTTCTCCTGCTTTCATCATTCTCTTTTGCAATCATGAGAACTTAAAAAACTTTTTGCTTGTTTAATTTCATTTGAAATGGATAGTTCTTTCATTTGTTGTTCTGCAACTTCTGCAATTTACATGTTAAAAATCTATTCTTTGTTTGTCTACAGGAACTAGTTTTTTTTTATTTTATTTTATTTTATTTTTTATTTTTTATTTTATGTTTGTGCTTAGCAGCTTTAATAAACTGAACTTTTCATTAGGTGATAAGCTCTATTTTCTGCTTGCTTTCATTATTCTCTCTTGCAATCATAAGAATTATAAATTTTTTGTATTGTTTTAATTCTTTTTGATACTTGTGCCTGTAAATTCTTTTCTTAGGCTTTGGTTTCCTTCACATCCATAAATTCATGTCTCACCTAGGGAGGGCTTGAAATTTCCCTTGCAATTCTTCTTGTTTCTGTGTCTTCTCTTGTTTAAATTTTGGTCATTTAGTTTGAATGTGGTAATGCCTGTTGATGTTGAGGGACTGGTAGATTAACAAAGTTTTTGACCTTAATATGGTTGCCAGGGAAAATAATACAGCTTTTTTGGTTCATCCTATAACACGAGTTAGGCTTTTTAGGAATGACTTGGTGCATGGTTTCTTTTTAAGGCATTTGTTGAGGGACAGGTAGATTAAGAATGGTCCAAGTATGACTTCATTCCATTCATTTAATAGATTTGGGTGCAAGGTTTATTTATTTATTTTTAAAGGTGTTTGTTGTAGCAAGCTTTTGTAGATCAAATTTTTTTTTTGCTACAATTCTGTAGATCAACATGTTTCTTCTATTGGAGCATAATACATGAAGTTTCCTTTCCCTTATTGTTGGCTGGCCGGTAATTATGGGTCTAAAATTTATGACTTTTTTCTAGTTCTCTAGATTTCACTTTTTGCGCATACATTGTTTAATATATTGTTCCCTCAAAAGGAATCGTTGTTCCTTGTTGCACGAAACTTCTGTAGAGATCAATTGTTGCTGAATGTGGTTCAATTTGGGGCAATTTTATGTTTGCAAGGTCATCGCTTATTTGAATGTGGTAATTTCTCTTATTGGTATGGTGCAGGTAGATTGATGCTGATCTTGTGGTTGCCTAGGTTGAGTTCTTCAGGTTATTGGTTTGTCTTGTGATTGGCATGACTTAGGCTTTTTGAGAATCAAATTCTTTTAAATTACACATTTGGTCTTAGCATTATTATTGTAAAAAATCTGTGAATCAAATTCTTTTAATCTATATTTTTGGTTTTTGCATTATTATTTGTAAAAATATGAATTGTGGTTCATTACAGGTGTTATAAAATATGTATTGGAAAATATGTATTGTAGGTATATTTCAGGTCGATAAAATTAAATTTTTTTTTTTTTAAAAAAAAAAGGACCTATACCAGCGCTTTTGAAAGCGCTGGCATAGGTCCTTTTAAATTTTACTGATTCAAGACCTATACCAGCGCTTTCAAAAGCGCTGGCATAGGTCCTTTTAAATTATACTGATTCAAGACCTATACCAGCGTTTTTGAAAGCGCTGGAATAAGTACTACCTATGCCAGCGCTTTCAAAAGCGCTGGTATAGGCCTTCCAAAAGCGCTGGTATAGGTTATCTTCACATTTTCATAAAGGCTGTCCCAGCGCTTTTAAAAACGCCGGAACAGGGTTTGAAAGCGCTGGGACCTATCCCCGCGCTTTTGAAAAGCGCTGGTACAGGTCCGCACGACCCTATCCCCACATTCAAAAAGCGGCGGTCTAAAGCGCCGGGAAAAAAAACGCCGGGATAGGAATTTTGACCCTATCCCAGCGCTTTTTGGGGCTATCCCCCCGCTTTTCAAAACGCATGCGTTGATGTCTTTCCCAGATGGGTCTTTGGCAACTTGCATATAGATTGTGAAATCTTACAACAACTTTGGATAATGCAAAGAACCAGATGTAATTCATGATGAAAATAATAAATGGTTTCTTGAGCATGAAAGGGGCATGTTGTAAAGATCTTGCTCATTATCAAGTACTTGAGACCTGATTAGTGGCTATAGGAGCATCTCCATCGAAGAAGCATATCAAAAGTAGATTAAAGGTTATCATAAATTTGTAAATCAATGATAGATCATGGAACTTGGAGGATTGCCAGTCCACTCTACACCTTATTAGCAAACTGCACCAATTCAAATTAAGGGGAAAAAAAGGAAGAATGCTGAAATTCTAGGTACATTTTCTAAGCACATAAAAAAAAAATGAAAAAAAAAATAAAAAAAGAAGAAGAAAAGGAACTAGAATAATGGAGATCTAAGTTTGATATACCATTTGAGCGATTTTTCCGAAGCATAGAGAATGTTGAAAATCTAATGAAAGCATTTTCAATATGCACTAGTTCCATTAAGTAGAACCAGCCATTATTTCCCAAAAAGACAACCAAAAAAAAAAAATTCAAATACTGGAATTCTACTCAATTGCATATGAATAGAGGACCAAGAACAAGAAGCCATTATCTAAGGCAAATTCTAGACATGACAATGCCATAAACTACAGCAATACAAATCAATATTGTGTTTGGATTTGAAGATTTAATATATACATATATATATATATTTGAAAAATATTGCTACTATAAACTGCAATTTATAATTAAAAGCTTTCAAAATTTTGCTAGAAGAAAAGGAGTTGTGAATCTTGTGATATTATGGATTTCAAGTGACGTCTTACATCTAGTCATTTCAAATCCACATTAATAAGGAACAAAGCCCTTTATTAATTTCAATACTATGAAAAATTCTATTGTCATCTTATACCTATTCAAGTCATTTAAACTAAAGATTGAAATCAAAATCTTCTCTTAAAATTCCTTTATTCATGTTAAAATATAAAGATTAAATTGTGGAGATTGATGTAGAGAAGTGGAAGCAAGAGAGAAGAGAGAGATCACGAAGGTCATGTAATTCGGCTTGGCAGCCTACATCCATGAGATGAAACCTTTTAGGGCTACATCTTTACAACATCCTCAATTATGTGTTACAATAAATCCAATGTCAGGATATTTAGAGCTAAATACTAAATTAACTATAAAATAAAGTATGGTTAATGGACTAGTAGTATAAGTAGTATCCTTGGTTTAAACATCAAGGATTGGGCTTGGGTCTTGTCTATAATTGGGCTTAGTACTTTTAACAATCCAAATGAACCACAGAGAAAAAACATAATTTTTATATCACATATTGAATAAAATACCATTAACAAGCAATTTTTTTTTTTAATAAAAAAAGTACCAAGTACAAAGTGCTTAATTGACACCTCCTCGTACACAAAGTTCTTAGAGGTCTGAAGGAAAAGTGTTCAAGCAGTAGAATTAGCACCATATTTTAACTATCTAAAAAAAAAAAAAAAAAAAAAAACTTTATACCAAACTTATAACCAACCTCAATTGTGTGTATGTGTCAGACATGAATACGCCCTGTGTGTCCTTGTATGACACAAATACATCTTGAACATGGTTGCATGCATGTCCACAACGTATTTGGCCAAAAAATAATAATTTAAAAAAAAAATTATTTTACTAACTTTAACTTCAATTCTTTGTTTAATATTTTTTTAATTGTTAAAAAATGTTAAGATTTGTTTATTAATAAATGATGGTCTTGTTAGTATTTGAGGGGTTAGACACTTTTTTTATAAAATTAATTGTATTCTAAATATCATTTAATAGTCATAAATTCTCTTTATTATCCATTAGTACTCTTAAATTGATATATGTTAGGTTCTAAAAGTTTTGAGCAATTGGCAAATTGTAAACACAAACTTATCTAGATATTGATCCTAGAGTCTATAGGTATTATTAGACAATGCTCAACGTGATTCAAGTTAAGATTCAAGAAGATATAAGTTGTAGAAAGAAGAATTCAAATTTTTTTTGGTTCAATCGATCAAGAGACAGGCTTGATCGATCGAGAGTTGTATCTACAAAATTTTAATTAAGCCCAAATAGCAGTTCAAGCCCAAAAAAGATTAGGGTTTCAGATCTACTTTTCCTAGTATATAAAGGAAATCCTAAGTATGTTTTTATAATGCTTTTAAGAGAGAGAAGAGTGTGCCTCTTTTGTATCTAGGGTTTTGTACCCAAAAAAACTCTCTCATGTCTTCTATCGGTGTTATTTCTTGAAGAATCTCAAAATCCGGTGTTGTAGAAGTTGCTGCCTTCTCTAGTCATCAAAGGTGCTGATGATCTAAACTTTCAAAAATGGTCTTGGAGTCACAAACAGGAAAGTTTTTCTTGATAAACCTTTGAGTGTGATCTTAAAGTCACAAGAAGGAGAACTTATATTGTAGCAGATTTAAGAAAGAAGTAGTTCGTGGACTTAGAGCTATCATGGGGTCGTGATAGTAAGTTATACATGTAGTAGCAATAGGATATTAGTGGTCTAAGTCTTATTGTAAACTTCAATTCTTTCTAGTGAATTTGCTTTTTACCTTGAGGATAGCTAAGTTAAATCCTCTCCAGATTTTTTACCAGTTTGATTTTCCTAGGTGATCATATCATTGTGTTCTTTATTTTTCGTTGCTTTACATGATATGACTTTATTGTTTTAACCTAGATTTGAATAATAAACCTAAGTATTCACTTGGTTAATTAATTAGGTTAAAAAATCTAGTTTACAGGGATCTAAAAACCTAACAATATATGTTAATGATATATGAAAAATAAATGCTTAACAATAAATAAATAAAATTAGACAAAGAAAAATAATATATAAAAAATAAAAATATCTAATAATATATATTGATAATCTAATAATCTATCACCGCCTTGTCATATTCTATTTTTTCAGAATCTATATGTTTGCCCAAGTTCATGATTTCTAGCGAATATTATATGCTCATATATCTCAATTTTGCTACCAAAAACACCATCACACAAAAGTCAACTCAACAAACCACTTTCTCTTACTTATATCAAAGCATACATTTAAACACTTTTCTCAGCCACCAAAAGAGAAAAAAAGGAGAGAAAGAGCGAAAAAAACTTACAAAGCAATCATCATCAATAGTGAAAATATACTTCTTATTGGAGATAAGAAAGGCAAAGGAACGACAAGCTGAGTCCTTGTAAGAAATACAAGAAGCCCTTGGACCCAGAATTCAATTAATATCGTTACGATAAAATTTCTGTCTTGTATAAAAAAAATAAAAAATAAAACTTATGTGATTAAAATTATACATAGATAATATTTTTTATTTATCACATAATTGATAGGAATAAGATAACTTCAAACATGTCTATACTCTGGATTGAGATTCGGTGCAATTGCAATAGCACCATGCAATTATCCCTCTCTTCTCTCACAAAAATTTTTACCACACCCACTTTTTAACTATTTTTTACTTTATTTTATTTAATGGTTGAGATTGAAAGTTTTTTTTTTTTCAACTCTCAATCTCAATCACCCAATACTATTGCATCAGGTGCAATACCTAACATGTCTGGAGTAATTTTGTGCCATAAACAAAAATGGTAGGAGAGGATGACTTGAGTTATTACTTCCTTACTTTGACTTTACCATTTTAATGGAGATAATTATGAGGGTAGGATATGCACTTATACTACTTTGATCTCACCTATGAAATAATTATGGAAAACTTTCAAGGTGTAATCTGGTTGGAATATGATCCTCTCTAATCAATATGTATTATTATTCCCAATAAATATATTGGTGCTGTTAACGGGTGTTATACAATACCTGTTAATGTGATAAAATTTAAAATAAACTATTCATGTTTTTTTTAGGGATGTGGAAAAAACTAAATATGCATTAAATGCGTGTCAGTTTAGATGGAAAAAGTCAAATCATTTTGTGATAAACCACAGTTGAAAAGTAAAATTTTATCAATTTCCTATGCAGTAAGATTTGTGATAGATCATAAATGAATCACAGCTGGTTCATTAACTGGTGCTGGCCGACACCTGTTAACAAAGTCCTAAATATATATAACTATGCACTAATTATTGTTTTTTTAATAATGCTAAAGATGCAAACTATTTTACAATTTTTTTTACAAACTATTGATGTGATGAGTGATTATTAGTAAATGAAAAAAGTGATATTAATGGTGGGCTTAGATGAAAACCAATAAGAGGTTGGCCACATCAACATTTTATAAAAATGTTATAAAATAGTTTGTGATTGTAGAATTACTTTTTTTTTTTTTTTTCACACAAGGGAGAGTGAACAATTCTAACTCAAAAACATAACACAAACTCTACTAAAAAACCATGGTAGTTAGAAGGGTGGGACAAGTATTACTAATTAATTTTTATGTTTTAATGAGATAAATACATATATTATCATGTATTAATTACTCCCTTCGTCCCACTTTGTTTGTCCTGTTTGAAAAGTCAAAATTTTTAAGGGAACATCATTTATTGTCTTGTCTACCTTTTAAAAATGTATAAATTTCCAAAACTACCCTTAAATAAATTTATCAAAAAATTGAATTAGTAAATTAATAGGGATATAATAGGAACATTAGTAAATTAATAACTTTTATTTTTAGAAACAGGACAATATTTTGGGACATCTCAAAATGGAATAGAGGACAAACAAAGTAAGACGGAGGGAGTATCTTGTTATACTAATTATAATATATATATATATATATATATATATATATTTATTTATTTATTTATTTATTTATTAATTATTACAGTAAAAGTTAGGTACAACACCTTAGGTGTGCAATACATTAGGTTTCCATTTTTTTTTTTTTTTGTGAAGATAATATTATTTGTGTTTTATTGGTTAATGCAACAAAGTGTTTGAATTAAATTGGAAAACCTTTTTCTTTTTTTTTTTAGAGAGTTTTAACCTATGACGTCCGCTCTTGATAATAGCTCTTTATTATCAGACAAAGACAACAATTGGTTTTTGATGTAGGTGGGAATTGAAACCCAAATCTCTTATTTAGCCATCAGAGACTTTACTAATTAAACTAACTGGAAAACTTCATGTACTATGCTTAATAGCTTAGTTTTACCCTAATTATTAATAACTATCATAATTATCAAATTTGATATTTATATAGGACTTTGTCTATGTGTAAATATATATACTAGATGCTTTTTGTTTTTATTTTTATTTTTTGGGTTTAGTGTTATAATGCTTAAAAGTGATATATATAAAAATAACCATGTGTATTTTTTGTTGAAACTCAATGAGATATTTAAATTTATTGATTGAGATAAGAATTGTTATAAGTAAAAAAATTTGAAATTTGAACAAAAGAAAGATGATATACGTTAGCATGGATAGATTGAGATATAACTATATAGAAATTGGATAACAAAAATTTTAAAATGTTTTAAAGAATTTAAAAAAAAAAAAAAACCATAGAAATTCAGGATAAGAATGAGTAGTTTTTACTATTTGCGTGAGGTAGTTTTTTTTTTTTTTTGAAGCAATAATTTTGTATTTTTTTATAAAGATAATTGAAATATTTGAATTCAAAAAGGTAATAAATAAATCGCCTTGAAGTATGAACCAACATAGTAACTCTATTTTGTTTTCCTCGGCAGCCTCCTAATTCTGTCGTTTGACTTTTCATCTCTTCAATTAAATGAAAAATTAATTGTTTGTCGTTCTTTTTTGTCCATGATACTTCATTGCTTTCGGATTTTATCGCTTCAGCATCAAAGGCTTGCTGCTCCATTCTCTTTTTATTTATTATTTTTTTTCCTTTTACTCTAATTTTATTAGAAAATCATCTTTTAATGTATGTTTATGATTATCCATATTGATGTACCCTTATCCCAAAGTATTTGGTTGAAGAATTGATCACTATAAATTGTGGATTTTGTACTATTTGAGTTGTGGTATGATTAATTGCACTTTCGGCTAAAAATTGAATGCTTACGGGTGATTCCTACTGTAAAAGCAGTTAGATAATTTTGAATTTTCTTTATACTACATGAAATGGACATCTCCATTAAAAAGATTAGAAAGTACCAGTTAAGTTACAAGACTTTTGCTACTTTTTAATTAAATTAAATTCGAATAAAACTACTAAAAATATTTATCAATCTTTCAAAGAAAGTAAAGAATAAGTTTAGAAAAGTTAATCAATTTGACTTCTAAAACAAAGACTGCTTTTTTTTTTTTTTTTGGGTTGGGGTGGGGGGGGTGGGGGGGAATTGGCGGGGAACCTAGAATGGGGGAGAAAAAGGAAAGAAAGATGGAGCAAGTATATAACATTGGAAGGGACAATGGCTTCAATGAGAGAGTCCAGTAGGTCTAGTAACAGGTAGGACTTTAATTTTGATCCTCTCTAATTTACATAAAGAAAGTAGACATATAAAAAATGGCCTAAATTTTAAAGCATTGTACTCAGAAATGGCAAAACAAAGGAAATCTTTGATTCTCCTTAGTATTTAGTACCATGCATAAGGAAGAAAAAACTTATTCCATACATTTTTTGGATAAACTGTTCATCGATCTTTATGTTCCTTCTAACATTTCATATATCCTTACTGTATAAACATTAGTGCTTTGATACCCTTACGTGCAGCCCATTTGGTACTTCAACTCTGGGAAATTTTATGATCTCTACTTCTCCAACTTCCTCCCATCTGTAACCAGGACAATTTCTTTAGCAAAAGTTTCACTTTTTCGAAATAAAACAAAAAATACAATAAGTTTAAGGTATCAGAATTAAATTAGTGTGCTAATGCAACAAACCTGTATTTAGTAACAAAATAGTGAAGGAATGTAGAAACTTTAACCATGCCCAATTCCTTTCCTGGACACAGCCTGCCTCCAGCTCCAAATAAGAAGCAATAGCTGTGAGACTCCAAGCTCTTATCCTGTATTCCATTTCGTGAATAAATACTTTCTAAGAATATAGAAATGATGTTTG
Organism: Quercus parvula; assembly: GCA_030820535.1. Lineage (NCBI taxonomy): Eukaryota > Viridiplantae > Streptophyta > Magnoliopsida > Fagales > Fagaceae > Quercus > Quercus parvula. The sequence goes on along the minus strand of JAUAME010000005.1, from coordinate 61,697,775 downwards.
GCTTAAGTAACTAACCATCCATCTCCAAGGATTGAATGTAAAAGGCTTTGGATAGAGGAGTGGATCATAGTTGATATCCCTTGTGAAAACATATATTCTCCATCCTTTTGGGATGAAGAATCCTGAAAATCCAATAGAATTGTTATAAATTGGTTAAACAACATTTCCTATTATGATTTGAATGATACTAGGGACATAACATTCTTCACAATCTTTTCACAATTATTGATATGATATGTTGTGATTAGAGCAACATTACTTTTATATGGATCAATCAATAACACTACTTTTATTTTATATATATATATATATATATATATATATATATGCATATATATATATATATATATATGCACACATTATAACAAGCCATGTCAACAATTATGAAAACTAGCCCCTGACCTACGCAATGTATGCGAATATAAATATCATGTAATGAGGCATAATATATATAAAAAGTAAAAATTACTTCAAGTATTGTCTTTTAAAAAAAAAAAAAATTCTACAAATATATTTCTTTTATCTTTTTATCTCTACAAATATATCATTTTATTATTATAAATTCTGTTGTAGTGTACTATTATATTTGCCTAATATACAACTAAACTTTATAAATTTCAAATTTATTATTCAAAATTTTCATCTCTTAAAAAATAAGGAAATTATTATAATAATAAAAAAATTATCACAAAATTACTTTTATCTTAGCCAAACTTAAAATGAAATTAAAGGAATAAAAAATAGACTTTATAATAATTTATTACTCGAACAATTGGTACGCATATTCAAATTCTTATTTCAAAAAAAAAAAACTAAGTATTAACCCAAACCAAAATTTTAATTATAGTTATAAAAAATAACAAAAATCCTCCCACAGAGAGATATCACAATTTTGTGTGGGAAAAATATGGATTGAATTGGGAAAATGATATCAAATTTATGGAAAATAAAATGAGGAGAAGAGTCAAAACAAAAGAAAAAAGAAAGAAGTGTAATGGTAAAACAGAGAGTAGTGGGAAGATAAAGAGACTATAAGGAAGGGAAAATGTTGGAAGAAGTGTAACTGTAGGTGTGAACTAATATGGAGAAGAGAGTTTTTTTTTTTTTTTTTTTTTTTTTTTTTTTTTGAGAATAGGGGGAAGAAAAATTTTAATAGAGAAAATAAGTAGATGATGTGGATCAACAGGAGCGTAATAACTATAAATGCTATACTTAAATTTTTAGATATATATATAGATAAACGTGAAAAATATTGTCCCAAAATTTCTTCTTTCAGTTTTACCGCTGCACATTGCAAAGGCTTATAAATGAAGTTATAAGTTTGTTGAACATACCATTCAATTCCAAATCTTGTGTTGTCTTCCTCAGTACTCCATTAACAACAGTGGCCAGCCTTGAGGTTTCAAGGATCACCTATATGAAGAAAATACGAAATATCTTTTCTTTTAAACATTGAAAAAATTAAAAAGACTTTTTTTTTTTTTTTAAATGGGGGTCCTTTTTTTTTTTTTTTTTTTGAATGAAAAAGAAGCATATATGTAACATTGTTTGAAACCAATTTGAAGGAATTTTCTACCCATTATGTAGCAATTGATGAAATTATATATATATATATATATATATATATATATATGTGTGTGTGTGTGTGTGTGCGCGCGCGTGTGTGTATTTGTATTAAATCAAATGACTCATTAAATAAGTTCTGTGACCAAGAATACACATGGATACTCATTTTAATTGTCATATAATGAGTTTAAAGAATTTTATTTCAAACTAGTTTGAAAGAAAACTCTAATTAAATTTCAATTTTACTTACGGCACGAGTGAAACTCATAGACTTGTAGTCATTCCAGTCAATTGGCTCCTCCGGTTTTTTTCTTTCTCGTATTGCTAAATGTTCTTCCTGATTGAGATTTAGCCAAAAAAGAATTATGAACTTTTTCATGATTAAAAAAAGTGTTATAAACCATAGCTGATTAGTAAAACTCTCACTATAAGTTCTTGAAGAGCTTTAGGGTGATCATGTAGAAACTTGATGGCCATCAAGCTAGTAACGGAGACAGTTTCATAACCGGAATACAATATTGCAAATATTTGATCAAATATCTGCTCTTCGGATAGATGATATCTTGACTTCTCATTTCCTATAAGCTCGGCAAACATGTCATCATGAGTTTTCCCAGAAGCACTTCTCTTTTCCCTAATTTGTTTCAAAAGTTTATGGATCTTCTTCCTTGCCTGTAAAGGAATAATCTCAATTTCACAATGATCAAAATGTTCCAAAAATATCCACCAATAAGAATATTACACGTGTTCCACATATGTAATTCACATGACTTACTAATATTATCTTCCTATTGGTGATCGGAATCTAAGGTTATGTTTGGTAACAGTTTTTGTTTTCTATTTTCAAAAACTTGTTTTTGGGAATATAAAGAAAAAACAATTTTCTTGTATTTTTGAAATCAAAAACATGTTTGGTTAAGTTGAAATTAAAAAGATAATTTTTTGAAGAAAAAAATAGAAAATACTAAAATATGTTGTTACTATGATTTGAACTCTAATGCTAACTCATTAAATGAGATAGATTCATTAAATTAAATGCGTATTTTCATTGACTTTTGAAAATTAGAAACTGAAAACAGCATTTTACATGTTTTCAGTTTCCTTCACAAATTGAGTTTTGAAAACAGTTTTTGTTTTCTGTCCATTTTGGGTTGTCAAACAAGTTTTTTAGTCTCAAAAATAGAAAATTGTTTTTGGAAACAGCAAATAAGGAAAAAAAACAGTTACCAAAGACTCTAAACTTGTTGAGAGCCAAATTTTGTCTATTCCAATATATATATATATATATATATATATATATATATACACACACATACATGTACAAGAATTAGAAATATCATGTGACATGATGCATCTTCAATTACATACCTGTAAACCCTCGTAGTAATTTGTGCCTGGAATTTTGATAGGCAAAGAAAGTGATGCTGTTGCTACCTTATCAAACTCCGCTTTAAAAGTCTTACAAATTAAATCATATTCAGCTTTTATAATCTGTCTGAAGGCTGCGTAAAAAGCCATCTGCATAAATAAATACAAAAATTGAAAAGTGTGAATTGTTGCCATCATTTTTTATTTTTTTGGGGAAAAAAAATACATTTTATATCCTATACGTTTGGCATATATCAATTTTTATCATATAGTTTCAATTCAAATGTAACAAATTAAATACAAGGTTCGGAAATAAACATATTAAACCTCAGCCATATCAAACTTCAAACATGTCGTCATTCCAGTTAAAATGGGTTAGGGTTTATAATTTAAATTGTTATTTTTTGAAATTTCACAATTTAATTTCTTACCCTCTAAACTATAGGGTTTAATTTATTATTTTCCTAAACTATGAGGTTTAAAATATATATGTACTTCTCCCTAATTTTCTTGTAGCCAAAAGTAGGTTTGATATTTCATACTTGGTTAAAATACGCCAACAACAATGGAACGGGTTTGGACCACTATGGTGAAAACTTGTGTTTCTACTTTCTAGAGATATATTGTGATTATATACCTCAATGGCTTTTTCCTGAATGTCAATGGTTTTGCTATCCCAGTTGTTGATAAAATTTCTCATGAACTTGTCAATTTCTGGAAGACGTTGATCTCGAATTGCTTCAGGACCAATAAGAGTTAGCAATGAACCCCTAATGAATTTGTGAGCAGAACCATGCACAGCAGCAATATTGGTCTTCCCCATTACATCCAGCATGGACTTTGGGTATCCAGGAACAAGTCCTTTTCCTTCATTCATAAGGACATATCTGTTGAGCTCTTGATCCAGGGAGATAACGGTAGGACAACCCAATATGTGGGTCTTGAATACACTTCCAAACCTGTCAACATAAAAATCACAAAATGTATTTTCATTTTTGTCAAATCGTTATCAACATAAACCTAATTAATTACCCTTTTTTTTTTATTACCTTAGAATTTGACATGAAAGTCATTTTAGTGTTTGGAGTTTGGACTTTTGATTCAAGCAATTATACCCGAGAACATTGTATTTGTGACAAATCAGACCTTTTTTTAAATATTTTCCTTTAAAGATAAATGGATTAATCATGTGATGTGCACATGATTTCCACAAAATCATTAATAATTTGTAATTTGTAATTATTATTATTGTTATTATTATTACAACCTTTTAAGTAAAGCAAAGCTTCTGTAAAGTTAGTTATTACATCATTTACATGTAATATACAAGTACAACAGGTATTCGTAAAAGTGACCAAAAAATAGTCAAAGTGACATATCTAACACAAAAATTATCTTACGAAATGGCTTCGCAAAGCCACTCTTTCATAGCATACACACATCTATGAGAAGATGAGAGTTGCTTCATAATTAAGATGCCTCTCCAAACACACTGTCATAAGTCATTTGTGTGTGCATTTAATGAAATTTGAAACAATTAGATAAATAAGAAATTAATTTTGAGAGAGAGAGAGAGAGAGAGATTTAGGTCAACTTTTAGTTTTGGGGACTAAGTATTAATTTTTTTAGATTCAAACTTGAAAAACATATATATTTATATATACTATTTAAAAAAATATACATGTATAAATTTAGTTTTGTCCTTGACCATGAATTAAGGTCCATTCCTTTTGATATGGAGAAGATCTTAATTTACTATATGCATTGTCGTGGGATTTTTCATTCACTAATAAATCTATGAAAGATGGGGTGACATTCCACTCGTAATTAATAATATTTATAATAAAATTTAGAATAATGATAACAAAAAGAAATCCATCATATAAAAAGCTCACTTTGCCCTTTTTTTCTTCATGAAATCCGGTCCATATCTGAGAAAATCTACAGTCTCACCAAAAATTGGCCACCCCATTGTTCCTGGTGGCAATCGTTTCCTTCTATATTTTAAGTCACTCCATTTCAGCAGAGCAAAGCTAATACAGAAGGCCAAAATTAGCCCCCAAAACACCAAGACTGTCATTTGAATATTTGATGTTATGGTACCAAACAATCAGGATTTACTTCTTCAATAGTGTGTATTTTGTGGTCTCTGAACAACTCATACTATGTGAAAATTAAAGGAAAGTATTGCAGTTTAAATAGGCCAAGCCATGCGCCTTTTTTTTTTCTGAAGTCTAAACTTAGATGAGTCAAAACTAATTGTGTAACAAAATTAACCTCCAAGCTACGGTACCCACTATTTTTTTAGGGGTACCGTACCCCCATTAAATCTTGACCGTATATTTTACATGTCTTAATCCTGACCATTTATTTATTTTTAATGAAAACTAGTTACCAAATAAGCAGGTAATGTATAAAAGCAAAAACACATCGAAAAACAAACGGAGTCTTTTCTTTCTCGCGTTCTTCTCTCTCAAACTGAAAACCTAGCAAGAGTTTTTCTTCTTCTTTCACCGGTGGCCCAAGAGAGAGAAGGAATCAGCATTCTCTCCTTCAAGAACTCTTTCAAACCCGACGACCCAGATTCTGTCTCCACTCTCAAGTGGATCTCTGTCACTGACCTGTGATTGTGAGCTTTCTTCAATTCTTTTTACTCTTAGTTTTTTTAAGTCTTATGATCTTATCAATTTGTATTTGATATTGGGTCTTTCTTTTTTTTTAATCCTAAAATTCCTAATCTCTACATGTTTGACGGTCCTTGGATATTCAAATCAAAGATTGTATTGTATTTCTTGAATAAAAGAATATACATCAGTGCCTTATATAGGAGGCATAAGTGCGCGGTACAAGTAAAGTGTAGTACAAGTACAAGTGTGCTGTACAAGTACAAGTGTGCTATACAAGTAAGGCAATTGGGCCTAAAGCCCATAACAAAACACAATATACATTAACAGCCCCCCTCAAACTCAAGGTGGATGTGAGACCAGCTTGAGGTTGTCAACCAAATCACGAGTGCGACCCTTAGGAAGTGACTTGGTGAAGATATCTGCAAGTTGATCTTTGGGGGAGACGGAGAAAAGCTTGAGAGCACCATGGACAAGATGATACCGGATAAAATGACAATCAATCTCGATGTGTTTAGTCCGTTCATGGAAGACATCATTGTGAGCAATATGAATGGCACTCTGGTTATCACAATAAAGGGGAGTGGCAGAGGATGTGGATACACCTAAATCCGTAAGAAGCCATCGTAGCCAAAGGAGCTCAGATGTGGTATCAGCAAGGGCACGATATTCTGCTTCAGTACTGGAGCGAGCCACAAAGGTTTGTTTCTTACTTCGCCAAGAAATTAAAGAAGAACCAAGGAGAAAGCAATAACCTGTAGTGGACCTGCGGTCAGTGGGATCCCCTGCCCAATCAGCATCAGAGAATGCACGGAGTACAAGAGGAGACTGAGCTGAGTAGAAAAGGCCATGGAAGAGAGTGCCTTTCAGGTACCGAAGAATGCGCAGAACAGCAGCATAGTGAGTAGATCATGGAGCAGACAGATATTGGCTCACCTGATGAACAGCATAGGAGATGTCTGGATGAGTGACTGTGAGATAAACTAGGCTGCCAACCAATCGTCTGTAAAGAGAAGGATTAGACAATGGTTTCCCTCCTGTGGGAGTCAGATGCGCATTAAGCTCAACTGGAGTGTCAATAGTCTTGCTATCAGTGAGTCCAGCTCGAGACAATAGTTCAGAAGCATACTTGGCTTGAGTAATATAAAGTCCATCTGTAGAATGAGTGATTTCAAGACCCAAGAAGTAGCTGAGATGTCCAAGATCTTTCATCTCAAACTGCTGATTGAGAAAAACCTTGAGTTCTTGAATGCCATTAAGGTCATCACCAGTTATGATCATATCATCCACATACAGGAGAAGTAAAATAGTGCCTTTGTCAGTGCGACGAAGAAATAAGGCAGAATCATAATGGCTGGCCATGTAACCCAAGCGAGAGATGGTAGAGCTGAATTTGGCAAACCAAGCTCGTGGAGCTTGTTTAAGGCCATAAAGTGCACGTCGAAGGTGACAAACCTTGTTTGATTCAACAGAGAGACCAGGAGGAGGTTGCATGTAAACTTCTTCACTTAAATTTCCATTAAGGAATGCATTTTTGACATCCATCTGAAAAAGGTCCCATTTTCTGGCAGCAGCAACAGCTAAGAGGGCACGAACAGATGAGATACGAGCAACCGGAGCAAAAGTCTCTTCATAATCAATCCCATACTCCTGTGTGAAACCTTTTGCAACAAGACGAGCTTTGTAGCGCTCAATGGACCCATCAGAGCGAGTCTTAATCTTATAGATCCACTTACAACCAACCACAGATTTCCCAGGGGGGAGAGTCACCAAGTCCCAAGTATGGTTTTTAGATAATGCATCAAGCTCCTCTTTCATTGCAATCTGCCATAAAGGGTCAGTGGAAGCCTCACGATAGGTGTGAGGCTCGTGCAGTGTAGCAAGGGCAGTGTAACAATGATAGTCAAGTAAATGTGTAGGAACGGATCTTACCCGAGTTGAGTGACGAGGTGGAATGTCTTGTGCATGATCGTCAGGCGGAGCAGGAGCAGGGGACCCAAGCTCAGGGTTGGGTAGCTCGTCTTCAACCTGTTCATCTTCCACCTGTTCATTAAATGGTGAACTAGGAAAGGGATCAAGGATATCTGGTGGTTGGACAGAGAAGTCTACAGGGGAATCAGGAGCAACTACAGTAGGATCAGGAGCAACAACAGGAGGAATATGTGCCTCATCTGGAAAAAGATCTAAGACAGATGAGGAAGATAGAGAGGCACGGAAGTGAGAGAGCTCGACAAAGGAGCGATGTTCCCAAAATACAACATTGCGGGAGACACGAAGACGATGAGAGACAGGATCATAACACCGATACCCCTTTTGAGTTTCACCATAGCCAAGAAAAAAACAAAGCCTTGACCGAGGCTCAAGTTTGTTATGCTCATGTGGCTGAAGAAGAACGAAACAAGCAGAACCAAAGGAGCGAAGGTGGCGATAATCTGGAGGTGACCCAAAAAGGCGCTCATATGGAGTTTGATTGTGGATAATAGGACTTGGAATGCGATTAATAGCATGAACAGCATGAAGAGCAGCTTCGCCCCAAAAAGGAGCAGGAACTTTAGCGGAGAGAAGGAGAGCACGAACAGTGTCAAGAATATGACGAAGTTTTCGTTCGGCTCTACCATTTTGCTGAGAGGTACCTGGACAAGTTAGATGATGAACAGTGCCATAGGAATGCAAAACAGCTTGGAAAGCATATTGAGTATACTCAAGAGCATTATCAGATCGAAAAATTTTGATACGTTTGGAAAATTGAGTTTCAACCAATTTTGCAAAATTAGAATATACTTGTAATAATTCAGATCGATGTTTCATATGAAAAATCCAGCTATAGCGGGAATAATCATCAACAAAGACAACAAAATATCGAGATCCACCAATACTAGAGACCGGGGAAGGCCCCCAAACATCAGAATGAATAAGGTCAAAGATATCAGTGGATATTGATTCACTAGAATTGAAAGGCAAAGCTGGTTGTTTTCCTAACTGACATGAGACACAATCAAAATTTTCTGTAGACACTGAACCTAACAAACCTCTAGAAGCCAATTGTTGTACCCGAGAGGAAGATGCATGACCAAGACGAGCATGCCAAAGTGCAAGGGAAGGAATTGAAGAAACTGCAGCAGCTGCAGCAACAGAAACAGGAGCAACAAGTGGAAGACGAAGGTTGTCCACGGGAAACATACGCCCAACTCTGGGACCGGTCCCAAGTTCCTGTCCCGTCCTCGGATCCTGCACAATACACCCAGAATAATCAAATATAATGCGATAACCCAACTCAGCTAATTGTCCTACAGAAAATAAATTGTAAGAAAGGTCAGGAACATTAAAGACCCCAGGAACCGAAAGGTTGGAAGTCGAAACAGAACCGATATTATGACCAGACATTGTGGAACCATTTGCTGTGCGAATATTAAGAGGGTGTGGTGCAGGTTTGAGTTCAGAAAATAAGGATGAGTGAGGTGTCATGTGATTGCAACAAGCAGAATCCATAAGCCAAGAGGAGGGAGACATACCAGATAAAGCTGAGAGAGAAGAGGAGTAAGATGCATTACCAACCATACGAATGACATTGGCGATGATATTTTTAAAGTCATCTGTGGACGTGGTGAAAGTGCGTTCTGAAGACTTAGACTGTGCAGAGATAGGAGCCATTGGTTGGACACTCTCAGTATTAGCAACAGTAGCAGCAGAAATTGAAACAGCTGATTTGTTGCGACGATAGCAAGTCTCAATACTGTGGCCAAAACGTTTGCTAAAATTGCAAAAACGTTTGCTAGATTGTCGATGACAATTATTGCAACAAGAAGAAGACTTGTCCTTATTCTTCATTTAGAAGCAAAATATGCAAAAATAGACTGCAAAAATGAAATCTACGCGAAAAACTGGGTAAGGAGAACCTGGACTGAAAAAAGTCAACTCAGGTCAAAGTCAACGGTCAACGGTCAGGTCAACGATGACGTCAGCAGGTACCGTGGCAGATGACGTTAGCGGATGCCGTGGCGGATGACGTCAGCAGATGACATGGCGATGACGTGGCAGATGACGTCACCTAGGGCTGACGTCAGCAGGGGAACACTGGCGCATGGCAGCGCGTGGAGGCGCATGGGAGCGCGTGGCGGCGCGTGGAGGCGCGTGGATGAAGCTGGAGGCGCGTGACTCTGACGCCGAAACTTCTGGTGGCGCGTGGGGGCGCGTGTGAGTTCCGATGAAGACTAAATTTCACAGAAAGGGAGATCGGAGAGATTTCTTTCCGATGGTGTAATTTGTGGTCTGATCGGAGAAGCGGAAGCGGTGGTGGCGGCAAGGCAGTGGTCTTTGATGTACTGAAGTCGCGGTGGAAGCAGTGGTGCTGCTCACAACAACGGCTGCAGATAACACCCAAGAAGACAAGACTGCTGAAGAGCGGCACACCAAAGGATTAGAGCAGTGGCTCTGATACCATGTTAGAAATACTGGAAGATTTTATTGTATTTCTTGAATAAAAGAATATACATCAGTGCCTTATATAGGAGGCATAAGTGTGCGGTACAAGTAAAGTGTAGTACAAGTACAAGTGTGCTATACAAGTAAGGCAATTGGGCCTAAAGCCCATAACAAAACACAATATACATTAACAATTGCAAAATCTTGGGTCTTTTGCTTATAAAATTTCAATCTCGTCACCTCTGTTTCAAAATCCTCTTATCCATGGCTTAGTTCCAATTCGATGCTAGAACCAACCAAAGTCACAAAAACAGAATGGCACTACGCAAAAAGAGTCACAATCAAAGTCACCAACAAATTGCCGAGTTTGACACTACGCAATTTTGAACTTCAACAATTACTGAAGTTATTAATAATTAGGAGGCACCAAGAATATACATCTTGGAGAATCCATGTTGTTTGTCAACTTAGACTTTTGCAAATGATTAAGTATTGAGAGAAAATATTTGGGATCATTCATGTGTTTCACTTATTTGTTTGTTAGTTTTTATTTATTTATTTTAATCTCTTGCAATTGCCTGAGAGACCCTTGATCATTTATAATATTTTTTCAGTATTTCACTTCTCTATCTTGACCTTAAGACCTATTTATAATAGGCTTAACATATGACCACAACATTTGTGGATTTTACTCAAGTAAATCTCGTTGTGTTCGGTTGTATCATATGGTTTATGACGGAGAGCATATACCGGGTTTAAAGTCCTGGTTCCAGGATCTTGCTCTTTGATAACAAAAGGCCGGAATGACTATGTCACAATGTCTTGTCTGTTTTTCAGATGATGAAAGTGTTGAAATTATGAGATTTTTATTAAATATTTGACAAATTTTGGAACCAGATTCACACATCTGATTTGTTGGGAATAACGTTTTTGTCACAATGAGTATGATTATTGCTCTCATATTGAAGGATTCCTGAGGTAACTTGGTATTAACATCCCAACCATTTTTATCGTTAGGGCTTTGTCCTTGATGATATTGGCTCCATTCTTGAGGGTGGAAAAGTTATAACAACCAAATGATATTGTCCTTGTGCTTCACTTAGTTGTTTATCTTCCCTTTTTTTTTTTTGGTGATCTCATTGGGGCTTTGCATAAGCATAAGTTTGTCCTCAAGATCCCTTCCCCAGTACTTGTGTTTTGAAGTTTCTCTTAAATAGAAAAGTAAATAAGATTTGCCCTGCCTATATTTTGGGTTTTTGGAGAGATTTGTCTCAAAATCTTTCATCTGAGTCTTATTCATTGGGAATTTCAACTGTTTGGCCCTTCACAAAGGAAATTGAATTTCTCTGTTCGTTATACAATCTTAATTGCATTACCTAAGAAGTTGATTATGACACCCTTTTAAAGAATTTCAGAGTAAATAATTTTTAATTGTATGTGTTTTGTGTATGGCAGAGCATAGGTTGTGGGATGGCCACCAATTTGTTCCGAGTAAATACTGTAACGCACTTTCACACTCCTTTATGTGATAAAATTGCAGGCTGCTGTGAGAAAATTGCAGAGAATGCTATTAACCTTCCCTAAAGTACTCTTGGTTGCAAGTAGAGCTGCCACTGCTACTAGAGTTACTGTTGTCAAAGCTGTTCATAACCAGATGGATGGAAAATATTGCAATACAAATGTCTAAGAGATTGCCTTTGTCTAAGGATGAGCTGTACTGAGATTTTTAGTGATGAGAAACGGTGGAGACTTCGAACAAAAGGGCAGAGAAAGAGAGGAAAATCGGTGGTTGTTATCACCGACATTGAAGGAAAGAAGATTTGGGACGAACAAGGGTTTTTCTTGGGCGTAGGATCTTGTGGGCTTTTCAGCTTATGGACCAAAAATTGAAAATTCAAAAAAATAAAATTGCAGGGTGAAGGATTCGAACTAGAGTTGCTTAGCAAAAAATATACCGACTTGCCACCATGCTGATTCAAACAAAGTATAGAGATGAAAATTGACCTTTTAACAGCCAATTATGTTCAAATTACACGTTCAATATTTTATAGGAACAAATACCAAATGGCTTTAGAATGATGAGTTTGTATAAATTTTGCGAAACCCAGAGAGAGAGAGAGAGAGAGAGATAAGTGCTTTGTGGCACCGATAAGTCTTCAACAACGAAAATATTTCATTGCTATTAGGGCTCTCTCAGACTTTTGTGGTCAATATGCTAAACTCTCAATGACAAAATTATTTTGATAATTTTTTTAAAAAGTACTGGGTTGTTCGTTTTTGGTAAAATCGGACAATTGTGCTTAATTGTTTTTAACTTTTCTATTGGTAATTTTTGTTATTGTGGAAATTTTTTGGGATGTTTATTTTGTTTTAGATGGGTCTAAATATAATAATAATTTTATGAAAAAAAAACTGCATAGATACTTTAGTTGGGTTGGTTATACTCATGTCAGACACAGTCATTTAACACTTCCGCACACGTGGATCTAATGAAAATGTTTAAAAAATATAAAACCTAGTGTAGTAGCCTTGATTGATGACTATTTAATACTGGATTTGTAGTTTCAATTTTAATTGTTTACTAAAAATTTTAAAATTGTCAACAATCTTTGTATTGGATTTTTTGCATAACTTGCTAATTGTATAGTCACCCTATTTCCAACCTTAGACACCACAATAAACACACAATTGTGATCAAGTTGCATATGTTGCATAAGAACAATTAGAGAGCACATAAGGTTATACATCTTTAGTTTTATAGTATATATTGATGATGCATAGAAAATCAGTAGGCTGAATGCTTCGGGTTTCAATGGGCTTGAGATTGCTTGGAAGGCCTGGAGAGAAAGAAGCACAAGATCAAAGGTGACTGGGATGAATTGGCCAAGAACCCTCCGATGGTTAAGTTAGTTTTCTCTCTTGAAATCAGGAATTTCAACTCTATAAGTGGTGAAAAACTTACTTTGATTTCATATGGCTGAGACCTTTTATAGTGAGCTTTGGAGTGGTTACTTGTTTAATAACTTCCTCAACGTGGATGGAATTTAGAAGGTTCAGACTTAATTTCTACAACTGCCATAAGAAGTTAAGAACTTAGGCTGCATTTGGTTCATGTAAAAGCATTTCCGGAAAATATTTCATTTTCTGGAAATGCTATTTTCCAGAAAGGAAAATGTATTTAGGTGTTTGGCTGCGTCGGAATTCGTTTTACGGAAAATCAATTCCGGTGTTTGGTTCGTACAAACATTTTACGGAAAATGAAATTCATTTTTTACAGAAAATCGTTTCTTATGTTTGGTTTGTGGATCATTTTACGAAAAATAACAATTTCAAGCACCTGCATTACCTAAATAAACCTGTAACAGTACAGAAATATTCATCCAAATTCAAGCATCTGCATTGCCTAAACACATCTGTAACAGTACAAAAATATTCATCCACTTCAACATCAAAAATAATCATTTGAATATACCCATAATATTCAAATAAAAGCAGCCACATCAATCGTTCAGGTGTTTGGCATTACACCTCCATGGTGTACAAAAATGATACTTACATATGGTATCTAAACAGTACAAATACATAATTTGGACAATTGTATCCTCCCAACAATACAAAAGACTACATATATAATACAATGGTACGTCAATACTAGTACTACAACAAAAGTTAATTCCTAAAGCTACCGTCACAGTCAACATGAAATAGCCAAATACTCAAAGTTGTGAGAACAAAAAACTATCCAACCACAACTTTCTCAACCTAGCATTCTTGGCTAGAAATCCCCATGCTATCTTCTCATTTTCACAAAGATGGTCAAACGCAGTTGCAAGCATGTCTTCGCTATACCCATCTGCCATCATAGCCATGACCTCATTGTAAAGAGCTGTGTAATTCACCGGGCCCCGGTTGATTTCTTTCAGAGCCACAGCTATTTCCTTCAGCTGATCAGATAGATCAGTCAGCACACTCTCATCAACATTAGAAGCTGCACGCCCTCTTTTGCGGGACTTGGAAATTCCCGACCCAGTGGTGGATGACTCAATTGCATTCTTCCCTTTTTCGACCACACCTTGTTCCACATTGTCTATGACAAATTCAGCACTGTCACCATTATCTGGGTCATGCTCAAGATCCACATAAGACTTAGAAAAGCCACCAGTGGCAGTGTCCTTCCCGACAACTATGGATAATTCATCATACATGTCAATTTTTTTGTTCAGATATTCTACATGCTTTCGATGCACCTGTAAGGGAGAAAGGAAGGTATAATAACAATGCAATAATCACTTCACTCATAAATTCAATATTCAATTCAATATTTCTGATCTTTTGCAAGTGGGATTCTCAACCAACACAGTTACACATATCAATCGTACCCATATGTAGTTAAGTTAAATTCTTTATGATCATCTTCATCAATAAATTATTTCCAGTGGTTGATTAAATTAGAGCAAGCTGCTTTAGATTGACAATACAACCTCAATCTGACAAATGTCTATAATTTGTTAAAGACCAAAAAGTCATATGTATTATAATTTTACTATTAGCAATAATTTAATCTTTAATTTTTTTCAAGTAATAATTAAAAGCATTTGCATAGTTTTTAATAATTTGCCAGCAATCCCAATGATCTTTTTAAGACCTTTAAATATATGCAAATAAGTATATAAGTACGTCATGTGATATTGTTAGAAATGTCAGTTTTTGTTAACTGTGGCCTTTCACTTAAAATGATATATAAAGCTTGGGTACATTTTCTTGATATATAAGTTTTTAATGAAATTCAACTATGTAGTTTGAAGTAAGAAAAAAAAAATTATATAGTTGCATAAATTACAATGTACAAATCCTAAGACCAGATTTTACAATAGATCCGCATATGAAAGTTATATTTGAAAAACCTTATAAAAGCAATGGAATCCTAAAAAGAATGATACTATCAATTTCATATAAAGAGGGTACTTGAGCAGCCTTGTCTTGTTCTCAATTCATAGATTATAAAAGAGAGAAACATATATTATCATTTATATTAAATAAAGTATAGTTGGAAGCCATACCATGACTTCTTCTTGATATGTCTTTGGGTCGCATGTTATCATTTTCAGGTTGTCATCCCAACCAAAACCACTCTTCTTCCTAATGGTTTGAATAGTGGACCACATGGTCCTTAAAGTCCGCATCCGATTTTCTACATAAGATGGGTGGCATTCAACCCCAAATTGGGCTATTATCTCCTTTGCAACAAGCGCAAAGGACCCTACCTTGAAAGTGCTGGAGGGCTTATTGCCCTTATGCGCCTCTTGTGCAAGTATCCTAAGCATTGTTTCGTGCATGGGCGGCAGCCACCTGAATTGCTTGCTGCTCACTTTTTCCTTGCCCTTTGACATCACTACATATGAAACTTGTATAGTGAGAGTAGCATTTAAAAATGAGAGTAGCATTTAGTAATTACGCTCGGAATATGAACAACAAATCAAACACACATACTACCACGCTTATAAATGCGCACAACAGAATGAAACATGCTAACACTGGAAATGACAATGTAAACTCATTTCTCATAACAATGTAATGCTGAAAATACTTTTTCATTACACCACCAGAAGTTATAGTAAATATATTGTCTTTACAAAAAACAGAAAGAAAAAACACATATTGCAATCATAGAAATCTAAATAAAGTACTACTCTCCACTCCTGGTATAATCAGACCATATAGCTTGGCATATCTCATCTCTCTTAGCATTCCACGATCTACTATCTTCAATGGACTCCCGACATGATTGTGTTTCTTGTTGGGGGTCACTAGACTTTACTTGGTTCATTGCATCTTCCATAATATGGTCCTTTGGTTCAACCCCCATAATGTGATTATGAACCACACAACATGCTAACACTACTTTCACTTGGGTTTCAAAAGACCAACATGGTTCTGCATCCAACACTCAAAAATGTTTCTTCAACACTCCAAACCCTCGCTCAATAGTAGTTCTCAATGAAGAGTGTCGGAGGTTGAACAATTCTTGCTCATTCACAGGAGAACGATCACTGAACTCTTTCAAGTGATATCGCACACTCCGATAAGGTGACAATATTCCATTTTTATTACCATACCCAGCATCACCAAGATAATATTTACCTACATATATTCAAAAATAAAACCAAATCACTACTATGCTTAGGAAAACGCACAATATTTATTAAACTAATAAACTAAAAAGGTGAAGTAATCGTATAATACCGTCGGGAATTGAAAATGCCCCTAGCCTAGCAAATGCATCATTTAACACACGTGAATCATATGCACTACCTTCCCATCCAGCCAATACGTAAGTGAACTTTAAGTCAAAATTAATGGCAGCTAACACATTTTGTGTGGTTCCATCTTTGCGACCACGAAATCTTCCTTGTATTTCAGGTGGCACAGATGCATGAACATGTGTACCATCTATTGCTCCAACACAATCCTAATTTTCAACAGACATAATAGTTTAAAATTACACAAATCTTCACAACTTACAAAAATACACAAGTTGCAATATTTACCTTAAAATAAGGGTAGAACCTTCTGCTATTCGTTATCTCTGGGGTTGTATCTTCGCTACGCAGTCTTATTAGAGCTCTATATAATTTTAGGACCCCCCTAAGGACGACCTTGAAGTATCTATAAACAGTCTCAGTTGATCTATAGATCCGACTACCCATTACACGAAACCTCACATTATGACGAATAATGTGTAAGAAAATGAACACTTGCTCCGTAACAAACATGTGAATAGTCAGGCGTACATGGTCCCCCTCAGTGAGGATGTGACATAAATGGTGGAAAGCTACAGGCTTCATCCTAAGTTGATTCACATAATGTGTCTCAGTTCCATGCAGAACACTATTTATGTATTCCTCTCTCTCGGCATGATTAACATAAGGTGTCCTAGGCAGTCGTCTACGTCTATGTCATAGTTTCCTTAACAATGCAACCCCCACAAGGAGGACAGATGCAACTGAGACAAGAATTATGGCTTTAGTTTTTTTCTTCATCTAACAAAATCACAAACACTGTGGTCTAAGAGGTATGTAAACAAGCATGGTATTGATTACATAATAAATAGAAACAACCACAAACAGAAAACATCCAAACCACATTGATAACGAGTACCAAATCACATTGCATTCTATTTACAATCAATATTTACACTATCACAATACCATCACATTGATAACTATACATTGATATCATCATAATACCATCACATTGCATTCTATTTACAGTCACCTATATACCTAATGCACCTTTAATTAAGGTTTAAACACACACATATTCTACTGCAAGAAATTAATAACACCAATCATGGGTCAAGTTCCAAAATTTCTACACAGAACCTAACTAGCCAAATTAAAAAAAAAAAAAAATTCATAGCAAAAGTTCTACACATAACCCAACATTACCAAGTTCACAGCAAAGCATCACCAACATAACCCAACATTATAAGGTGATCACAACAAAGTTCTACACAGAACCCTAAATCACAGCAAAATCACAATACCAAATTCTACACATTGATCCCCCTAAACATCCATGAACACAGTTTAAATAAAAAATGGATAATTAAAAAAATTAAATAAAAAAAGTAAATAATTATATAAATATTTATATAAATAAATAAATAAATATATATATATATATATATATATATAAAATGCACATCGGATCCGACTTGTGTGTGGATTGGACTTGTGTGTTTTACGGAGGTGGGGTTCGGTGACAGTGCATCGGCGGTGAGGTGATGTGTGGATCGGAGGTCGAATCGGTTAAAGGTGGAAGGAAAACTCACCGTGGGTCTTCCTAAAGCTCGGTGATCGGACTACCGTGAAGGATCAGCGGTGAGGTGAGCTCAGCATGACCGGAGTGGGACGAAATCGGTGTTTGGTTCGCTGACTAGATCGGCGTTTGGTTTGTGGCTGGATCGGCGTTTGTTCGCTCACTAGATTGGCGTTTCGTTCGCTGATCGGCGTTTCGTTCGCTCACTGGATCGACATTTAGTTCGTTGATCGGCGTTTGGTTCGCTCGCTGATCGGCGTTTGGATCGTTCTTTCTCTCGCTCACTCTCTCTTTTGGTTCGCAGAGTTCTTTCTTTCTCTGGCTCTCTCTCTCTCTTTTGCGCGTGGAAGGAAACAGTTTGAAGGTAAAATGATTTCCGAGTCAAATGAGGCAAATTTTGGTCAAACTGAAATTATTTTCCAGAAATTCTATTTTCCGTAGCTGCCAAACACGCGGGTTTTACGAAAAATGATTTCCGGAAACAGTTTACTGCCAATTCAAACGCAGCCTTAGTGGAAAGTTAGAGCAATGAATAAGAATTTTGCTCCTACTTCAAAATAGTAGAACGTGGTCTAAATCATAAGCTTTTGGATATAGATTTACTCCGAAAATTTCTAAGTGTTTGGCGGTCGTCCAGGTGACTCCATGCTAGATGACCTTCTTGCACTTGGATGACCTTTCTGTTCTTGAACGACACTATGGACAAACTGGAGATAGTCTAATTTTTGGTTCACCATCATATATAAATAATAAAAATATAAACATCAAGA
The DNA here is from genome assembly GCA_030820535.1 of Quercus parvula. Lineage (NCBI taxonomy): Eukaryota > Viridiplantae > Streptophyta > Magnoliopsida > Fagales > Fagaceae > Quercus > Quercus parvula. The sequence goes on along the minus strand of JAUAME010000005.1, from coordinate 61,679,204 downwards.
AAATGACCTCAACTATGTTATTTTATAGGAAGGTATGCCCCTGAATGTGATAGAAGCTACCAAGGGAGATACGTAGGAAGTTAATTGGTATATTCAAATATTTGTGGAAGAAACCAAGATAATTCCAGCTGATTTTTTTTTGTGAACAAGAGTAATTATTGTGGTTGGGCTAATTTCCTGGGATGCTTTTTTCTTTTTTGGTTTTCAATGTTAGATCTAAATTTTTTAATAACTTAAAAAAAATTACTATTGTCATGAGCGGTTATTAGTAAGTAAAAAAGTTACCTCAGTGATAAGCCTAAATGTAAAATTATGGTCAGATGTGATATTGGTAGTGCTTATTGTGACAATTGAACTGTCAATTGTAAGGAAAAAAATAGGGTATCACCGAATGTGACAAAAGTACGATCAGAAGTAATGTGGGTATTGCCCAATGTAATAATAGAACGGTCAAATTTGAGAATAAAAAAATAGGGTACCACTGAATGTGACAAAAATAGAGTCCGATGCGATGTTGGTACTACTTAATAAGACAATGGAACCATCAAATGTGAGAAAAAAGTAAGGGAACCACTAAATGTGAGAAAAAAACGGTCACATGTGATGTTGAAACTGCACAATGTGAGGATGAAACCGTCAAATGTGAGAAAAAAAAGTAAGGGAACCACCAAATATGAGAAAAGAACTGTCACATGTGATATTCAAACTGCACAATGTGAGGATGGAATCGTCAAATGTGAGAAAAAAGTAAGGGAACCACCAAATATGATAAAAAAACTGTCACATGTGACAAAAGAATTGTCACATGTAACAAAAATAGAACAGATGCGATGTTGGTTCTGCTTAATATAACAATGGAACCATCAAATTTGAGAAAATAAATAAATAAAGGAACTACTATATATGACAAAAGAATTGTCAAATGTGATATTGGAACTACACAATGTGAGGATGGAACCGTCAAATATGAGAAAAAAGTAAGGAAACCACCCAACGTGAGAAAAGAACTGTCACATGTGATGTTGGAACTGCACAATATGAGGATCAAATCGTCAAATGTGAGAAAAAAAAAATAAGGGAACCACATAATGTGACAAAAGAACTGACATATGTGATGTTAGAACTGCACAATGTAAAGATGGAACCATCAAATGTGAGAAAAAAGTAAGGGAACCACCAAATGTGATAAAAGAACTGTTATATGTGATGTTGGAACTGCACAATGTGAGGATGAAACCGTCAAATGTTAGAAAAAAAAGTAAGGGAACCATCCAATGTGACAAAAGAACTATCATATGTAATGTTGGAACCACACAATGTGAAGATGGAACTGTTAAGTGTGAGAAAAAGGTAAGGGAACCAACCAATATGACAAAAGAACTGTCATATATAATGTTTGAACCGCATAATGTGAGGATAGAACCGTCAAGTGTGAGAAAAAGGTAAGGGAACCACCCAACGTGACAAAAGAACTGTCATATGTAATGTTGGAACTGTACAATGTGAAGATGGAACTATCAAATGTGAGAAAAAAAAGAAGTAAGAGAACCACCAAATGTGAGAAAAGAACTATCACATGTGATGTTGGAACTGCACAATGTGAGGATGAAATCGTCAAATGTGAGAAAAAAGTAAGAGAACCACCAAATGTGAGAAAAAAACTGTCACATGTGATGTTGGAACTATACAATGTGAGGATAAAACCGTTAAGTGTGAGAAAAAAAAGTAAGAGAATCACCCAATGTGACAAAAGAACCGTCATATGTGATGGTGGAACCATACAATGTGAGGATGGAACCGTCAGATATGAGAAAAAAATAAATAAATAAACCACCAAATGTGAGAAAAGAACTGTCATATGTGATGTTGGAATTACACAATGTGAGGATGGAACCGTCAAATGTGAGAAAAAAGTAAGGGAACCACCAAATGTGAGAAAAGAATTGTCACAAGTGATGTTAGAACTGTATAATGTGAGAATGAAACTGTCAAATGTGAGAAAAAAGTAATATGGTGTAGCAAGTTACCTACTAGTGGGTACCATACCCCCCTTTTTTTTGGAGGGGTACCATAGAATTACTCACAATAACTGCATACTTTTTTTTTTCTCATATTTGGTAATAGAAAGATATTATATTCCGAACGAAATTCTCATATATCACTTCATCTTTTTTCTTTTTTTTTTGTTGAGAAAATATCACTTCATCTTAACTAGTACAACCAATATTTTTTGTACCAATGTTGAACCAATATATGTAGGAACCTATGTTTTGTATTGGTTAAAATATCAAGTGGTACCGATCAATATCAAGTGCACTAGCTAAATGATGATTAGAATTTTTTTTAAAATTAATAATGCCATTAAATATTTTAATATTTTGTTTGAAAGGACGTTATATAAGCCTATTATATTTATAATGAGGAGTTATAGTTTTACAACAACAATAAAAACAAAATTTTAGTCCCAAAATTATGAGATCGACTATAAATTCTTAATAGATATTAGTTAGTGTAGGTCATATATTTTCTTTTCCTCAATTCTATTCTATTTGAAGTTATACTTTCTATTACATCTTTAATATACATTTTTTTTTTAATTATTTCTACTAACAAGAATAAATATATAACACAACATTTTTTTTAGAAGAATATATATAAAATAGAACCTTATAATACATATATAACAAATATTTTGTTCCTATATGTAAACGGGAATGGTTACCAAAACAAGTTTAAAAATTTGCAAAAGTTCATTTTTTTTTGGGAGAGAAATTTGCTAACACCATTGATAGAATTCTTATTCCTCCTCTACCATCTTTGGAGTATTAGACCTTAGTCGAAGCAACACATGCCACCAACCACAATGGTAAAAGGAAGGTTGGTTCCGTTGGTAGAATCTAGCATGGGCAACATCAAATCTTCCTTATATGCATGGTAGAACAAACTGAAAATTTTATGTGGATAATTCCAACACAATAACCTCTTCTTCACTGTAATTCATTTCTTTACGTGAATATTGCTAACATAATGCAATTTTGGGTCTTCCAATTCAAGTATGTCGTGCTAACATTTATTTTTGGGACTGCAATGAGTGCTAGATGATATATAATATGTATATAGGTTATTCTGTTCTGCCTTTACAATTTCAGTGATACCAACTTATAATAAGAGATTAGTTTTCAATGTTTGTAACGTGCCTCATTGGACTGAGCTGCTAGTGAATTTCAGCTTCTAAAGTCTTGACCTTGATACACGTTTATTCTGACTGTATCATCTGTGTTCTTCACTTTTCTCAACTGATACACGTTTGTTCGAAATGATTACTGGTAAAATGTTAAAACAGCTGCTTTTATTGAGGTAAGATCCTCAAAGCTCAAATCAATCATGTCACTTAATCTCATTAACATTGGAAGGAAGAATGGCTTCCCTTAGAGAGTCCAGTCGGTCTAGTAATTTTGATCCTCTCTAATTTGCATAATTAAAATAGAAAATGGCCTAAATTTTGAAGCTTTGAGGTCAAAAATAGCAAAACATAGATAAAAATTGATTCTCATTAGTACCATGCATAAGGAAGAAAAAACTTATTCCATACATTTTTTGGATAAACTGCTCATCTTTATGTTCCTTCTAATATTTCATATATCCTTACTCTATAAACATTAGTGCTTTGATACCCTTATGTGCAGCCCATTTGGTACTTCAACTCTGGGAAATTTTAAGATTTCTACTTCCTCAACTTCCTCCCATCTGTAACCAGGATAATTACTTTAGCAAAAGTTCACATTTTTTAAAGAAAAAAAATAATGCCATTAAGTTTAAGGTATATAAATTAGTGGGCTAATTATGCAACAAACCTGTATTTAGTAACAAAATAGTGAAGGAATGTTGCAACTTTTACCATGCCCAATTCCTTTCCAGGACACAGTCTGCCTCCAGCTCCAAATAAGAAGCAATAGCTGTGAGACTCCAAGCTCTTATCCTGTATTCCATTTCATTAATAATTACTTTTTAAAGATATAGAAATGAAAAATAGAAAAGGCTTTTAGTTTTATAAAATGTTTGGCTTAAGTAACTAACCAGCCATCTCCAAGGATTGAATGTATATGGCTCTGGATAGAGGACTGGATCATAGTTGAGCTCCCTTGTGAAAACATATATTCTCCATCCTTTAGGAATGAGAAATCCTGGAAAGTGAAAACCCGTAGAAATGTAACAAATTGACTAAACAACACTTTCCATTATGAGTTGAGTGGTACTAGGGACAACATTCTTCACAATTATGGTATGTTATGATTGAACAATGATGCACCAATCATAACAGATTATGTCAACCATTATAAAAATAACCGTGAATAATATTGTCCCTAAATTCATTCTTTTGGTTTTACGGCTGCACATGCATGTTGTTTCGCTATGTGGCCAAACCTTCACTGCAAAGGCTAATAAATGAAGTTTTAAGTTTGTTGAACATACCATTCAATTCCACATCTTGTGTTGTCTTCCTCAGTAATCCATTAACAATAGTGGCCAACCTTGAGGTTTCAAGGATCACCTATATCAAGAGAATTAAGAAATATCTTTTTTTTGTTAAACATTTAGATAAACAATGCTTTTTAAGGGATATATATATATATATATATATATATATATATATATATTCCTACTTGAATAAAAAAGAAGAAGCATGTAACACAGTTTGAAAGCTAATTTGGAGGAATTTTCAACATATTATGTGACGATTGATAATACTATTCATATGTATTAAATAAAATGACTAATTAAATAAGGTATATGACTAAAAGTAAATGTGGATAATCAATTTATAGATAATCAATTTAATTGTCTCATAATAAGTCGTAGAAATTTTGCCAAAGGCTTTATAACTAAATTGACACCTCTCCATGCACAAAGCGCTTGAAGGTTTAGGGGGAAAAGATTTGAGCTGCGGGGTTAGCAGTATGTTGTAATTATTTCTAAAAAAAAAAAAAAATTCTTCCAAACCTATTTTGGAGGAAAACCTTAATTAAATTCCAATTCTACTTACAGCACGGGTGAAACTCATAGACTTGTAGTCATTCCAGTCAATTGGTTCGTCTGGTTTTTTTCTTTCTCGAATAGCTAAATGTTCTTCCTGATCGAGTTAAGCCAAAAAAGAATTATGAACATTATCATAATGAAAAAAAAGTTATAAAACATAGATGATTAGTAAAACTCTCACTCTAAGTTCCTGAAGAGCTTTGGGGTGATCATGTAGATACTTGACGGCCATCATGGTAGTAATGGAGACAGTTTCATAACCTGAATACAATATTGTAAATATTTGATCAAACATCTGCTCCTCGGTTAGTCGATATCTTGACTTCTCATTTCCGATAAGCTCGGCAAACATGTCATTATGCGTTTTCCTTGAAGCTCTTCTCTCTTCCATAATTTGTCTCAAAATTTTATGGATATTTTTCCTTGCCTGTAAAGGAATAATCTCAATTTTACATTGGTCGAAGACTCAAAATGTTCCAACATATGTACATGAAATATAAATATTTTACATTCTTCAATTACATACCTGTAAACCCTGATAGTAATTTGTGCCTGGAATGTTGATAGGCAATGAAAGTGCTGCTGTTGCTACCTTATCAAACTCCTCTTTAAAAGCCTTATAAATTAAATCACATTCAGCTTCTATAATCTGTCTGAAGGCTACGTAAAAAGCCATCTGTATAGAAAAACATGACAAGTATATATGAATTGTTGCCATCATTTTAATATTTTGGAAAAAAAAAAAAAAATTTAAAGCCTATTCGTCTGAGGTATATCAAGTTATATAATATATTTACATAGTTTCAAAAGTAACAAATTAAATCCAATGTGTGGAAAGATAACAAATTAGACCTCTACCCATATTAAACTCCAAACATATGGTCATTCCAGTTAAATGACTTGAAATTTAAATTGTTATTTTTTGAAATTTCAAAATTTAATTTGTTATCTTTTAAATTATAGGATTTTATTTATTGCACTCCTAAACTATAAGATTTTAAAGATAATTCTCCCTCACTTTTTAGTGTTGAATGTCATTCACTTTTCAGAGGAGGTTTGATACTTCACACTTGGTTGAAAGAGGCCAACAACAACAATGGAAGGGGTTTGGACCATTATAGTGAAAAACTTTTGTTTTTAGAGATTGTGATTATATACCTCAATGGCTTTTTCCTGAATGTCAATGGTTTTGCCATCCCAGTTGTTGGTTAAAATTCTTATGAACTTATCAATATCTGGAAAAAGTTGATCTTTAATTGCTGCAGTGCCAACAAGAGATAGCAATGACCCTCTAATGAATTTGTGAGCAGAACCATGCACAGCAGCAATATTGGTCTTCCCCATTACATCTAGCATGGACTGTGGGTATCCAGGAACAAGTCCTTTTCCTTCATTCATAAGGATGTATCTGTTGAGCTCTTGATCCGTAGAGATAACTGTAGGACAACCCAATATGTGGGACTTGAATACACTTCCATGCCTGTCAAAAAAAAAAAAAAAAAAAAAAGGATGTGACAAAATGTTTTTTTTTTTTTTTAATTTTCTTAAATCTTTATCAACATAAATCTAATTACCTTTTATTTTAATTTTTCGTTAAGGATTAATGGATTAATCAGGTGAAATATGTGATGTGCACATGATTTCTACCACATCATTAATAATTGGGAATTAATATTATGTGCTCATAAGGAAATTAAATCTGCTGGATTTTAGCGAAAAATGCTAAAAGAATGTTTAATTTATTACAAACCTAAAGTTCAAGGAGAATTTATTTATTTTTATAATTTAATAGTTGCAGTTCGTGAGTGGATTTGAATCTTAAATGTCTTTATTGGGAACAACAAAAACTGCTAGTTCGACTACAAAGCTTTTGAATTATCTACATTTTTAAAAAAAATTGGACAAAAAAAACATTAAGTTTTGTGTTGGTTTTCCTATAATCTATAATTAAAAATAATACATCCAAACTCATGAACAAATTAATAATAAATAAATAAATAACAAAGAAAATACTTAAAATGTCTTTTAACTAAAGCCAAACGCCCAAACTCAAAATTTTCAAAATTTTAATTTTGGATCTCAAACATTAATTAGTTAAACTAACATGCTTAACAAAAAAATATCATATAAAATGACTTCATGAAGCCACTCTTTCATAACATGTGAGACTCATACATTTATGAGAAAATAATAGTTGCTCCATAAGATGTCTCATCTCCAAACAAATCATCGTAAGTTATTTGTGTGATATATATTCATTGAGATTTGAGACAATTAAATAAATAAGCAATTAATTGAGAGAGAGAGAGAGAGAGAGAGAGAGATGTAGATCAACTTTCAATTTTGGGGTCTAAGTATTCATTTTTTTAGATTCAAACTTGAAAATCTTATATGTTTATATATATATATATATATATATATATATATATATATATATATATACTTTTTTTATTAAAAATAAAATCAAAGGGGACCATGCCCCCCTTAGTTTCAATTTAATTTTTTCCTTGACCATGAATTAAGGTCATATCTTTTGAAACAGTGTGGATCTTAATATGCCATGTACGTGCATTATCGTGGGATTTTTCATGCACTAATATTTTTTTTTTTTTTAGGAACACTAATAAATTAATCTATATACATGAGATGGAGAAATTATACCGTCCCCTAGTAGACCATATCACTTGTCCACTATTCTACTAAAAGACTTCCACTTGTTTAAAATTGCTAAGTTAGTAATCAGTTTTTATCTAAAAAAAAATTTAACTCAGCAATTTTAAACAAGTGAAAGTCTTTTAGTAAAATAGTAAATCACATCATTTGTCTACCATGAGGATTTTATAATTTCTCCATAAGATGGAGTAATATTTCACTCGTAATTAATAATAATAAATTTAAAATAACGATAACCAAAAAAAAAAAATATATATATATATATATATATCCATCATAAAAAGCTTACTTTGCACTTTGTTTCTTCATGAAATCCGGTCCATATTTGAGAAAATCTACAGTCTCGCCAAAAAGTGGCCACCCCATTGTTCCTCGTGGCAAGCGTTTCCTTCTATATTTTAAGTCACTCCATTTCAACAGGGCAAAGCTAATACAGAAGGCCAAAATGAGCCCCAAAAACACCAAGACTGTCATTTGATGGTATGGTATCAACAATAATCAGGATTTACTTCTTCAATGGTGTGTATATTTTGGTCTCTGAACAACCAATACAATGTGAGAGAGAAAAAGAAAATATAGTAGGTTAAATAGGCCAAGCCATGCACCTTTTTTTCGTGTATGAGCTATAGTACTCGACATTCATGCATCCAACTCTAAGAAAACTTTTCTAAAAATAAAAATAAAAATAAAATTAATTATGTAACCAAATTAACCTCTAAGCCTTATCTTTTTCAAGAATGTTATATACAATAATTGCATATTCTCCCCCCTCATATTTGGTAACAGAAAGAGATTATATTTCGAACCAAGTCTTTAAATATTGCCTCTTCGTGAATAGTACGACCAGTAATTTTCGTACCATTGTCAAAACCAATATGTAGGAACCTACGTATTGTATTGGTTAAAATACCGAATGGTATAAATAATGATTAGTGTTTTTTCAAAATTAATAATGCTATTAAATTTTAATTTCTAATATTTGCTTTTGAAATGATATTATATAAGCCTGTTATATTTATATATTTATAATGAGGAGTTATAGTTTTACAACAATAACAAAATTTAGTCTCAAAATTTTGAAGCCGGCTATAAATTCTTAATAAATTAATTAGGCTCATTAGTAAGGGTTAGTTACACACACACAATATATATTACATTATACTGTATATAAAGTCACACTCTCTATTACTTCTTTAATTGACAGCATTTTTTATTATTTCTACTAATGAGGGAGTTATAATATAAATATATAATAAAACCTTATAATAAATTTGTACCAAATATTTTGTTCCGATATGCAAATGGGAATAGTTACAAAACAAGTAGAAAAATTTGCTAATACCTTTTTTTTATTTTTTTTATATATATAGAGAAATTTTCTAACACCATTGATAGAATTGTTCTTCCTCTATCATCTTTGGAGTTTTAGACCTTAGTAGAAGCAACACACGCCACCAACCACATTGGTAAAAAGAAAGTTGGTACCATTGGTAGAATTGAATGTATAGCATGGGCAACATCAAAACTTCCTTATATGGTAGAACATACTGAATATTTTATGTGGATAACTCCAACACTTTGTCCTCTCCTTCACTGTAATCCATTTCTTTACGTGAATAATATTAATTGGTAACGTAATTCAATTTTGGGTCTTCCAACATAGAACATGCATGCCGACATTTTTTCTCCTCTGAATTTGGACATGCTAACATAGGTACAATTAAGTATGGTGGATGTCTAAAAATTTAAGACTATCCAATAGCCGACAGTTTTGTAGTTTATCTAACATCTCCTAATATTTCCTATTTAGAGTTCAAATCTCCTCAACTCATCGTAACTATGGAATTATTGAGGGGAAAAAAAACAAGACTATCCAATGGCCATGGGATTATTTATGTTATGATGAGCGTTTTTACTAGAAAGCATAAACTTTGCTCATATAATGAAGATGTTTTTTGATTATTTAACAAATTAAAATTATATAGACCAGCAGTTAGGGACAGAAAATTAAGAGAAAAGGTGCCAATGAGAAACAAATTTATGGAATAGAAATCATCAGCTCGAGGAGAAATCTCTCTCACAACCCGCACGTCATAAGATAATTTTTCCTTTTAAGGGTGGAAGAATTTGACATTACTCAATACATGACATGTTATTCTTATATTTGTTCGAGATCAATTTAGTATAAATGTGTTCGTGTCAATGTAGATCTACACATTTTGACACAATTAATAAATAGATCAATTTTATGTTGACTTGCATAACCTGTAATTAACCCAAAGTGATCCGGTTTAGCAATCGTCTTAACGTAGGTTGATGTGTTTTAACATGGGTCTATTTAATCCACATTAATAAATATAATTTTTCTTTTCCTAATTTTTTCTCAAAAAAGGTAAACATCATTCTTGTCCGATATAAATTTGAATTTTAAATATAGAATTAATATTGACAAATTCTAAGTCTAAAGCTCCTAATCCAGTTACCTAAATTTTTTTTTGGGAGTGGGGGGCCGGGGGGGGGGGGGGTGTAAAAAATTGGATGGAATGTCATTGCCTTGGAAAAAGAATTTTTAGGTTACATGATATTAGACTATTAGTACGTACTTTAATTGATATTATTATGAACTATAATTTGTATAAATTGTATTTCTTTATAATTATTATAATTTAAGCACTAAAAAAATATTAAAATATGCTATTTATTTTGTGTTATATTCTTTAAATAGGTTGAAATGTGTGGTATTCATGTCAATTCCCAATATAACTCATTTATTAAACAGATTGAAACGAGTTATTTATATGTCCACCAAACATGAATGTTAAGCATGTTACATGAATCATGTCAAGTATACTTATTTAATAAACATATTATGTTAGAATTAAAGGGTTTTGGCACAATTATTAACAAGTTAGGATTGAAGTGATGGTAATGGTATTAACGGAGAAAATGGGTTTTTGTCCTTATTTTTAAAAATATATAGTTTTAAAACAGGGATATTGTGCTAGATATTTTAAAAAATAAGGGCAAAAACTCATTTTCTCCTGGTATTAACATAGCAAACCCAAACCCATAAAGCATAATGAATTTGATATGAGTTATCCACTTATCGTTTGAGGCCCAACAATGGTCCCTGTCTAGCAGGTCAGCTCAAAATCAATTTTAACACTACTATGAGGCCCAATAAGGTTAACTTTGTTGCTATGTCAAAATAATTTGGGAAAGATTACACATGCTTAAATTAGTGTTGACTATATATTATGGTGATCGTTATCTTTGGAAGTGGTTCCTGTACTTTGCAATTAATTTTTAGCGTAGGCGGGAATATCTCTTATTCAAACATGAAATGTCATTCCAAATGCTTAATAATTCATTATACTATATGTTAGCAATAGTAATGGATATACGTTAAGATATTAATGGCCTCATGTGAAAAGAAAAAGTAACATAGTCCAATAAAGGATAAAGCAATATGGTCCACGATAAATTTTTTTATGGTTTTTAAACTTTTGACCTCATATATTTAATTATTATATCAATGCTATTGGTTTGGAACTTGATGATATTTGGACATTGATAGGAAAAATGGATTAGATTAATGCAAATTTATTATGAAGTTTAAAATCCTATCTATCAATATTTTTTTTATGAGTATCCATCTATTTTAAAGTGAGAAGATTCCATTTTGCAACATCATTTCAAAATGGATAAATATAGTTTTAAAAACTTCATAATAAAGTTATCTAAGGACTATAGAGGATCTTAATCTAATAAAAATAGATTTCATAGGGTATATATAAAAAGAATTTGTACCATAGAATTCTTCATATTTCATATATGATATATTCCATTTTATTAGTCTTGTACTCTTGTGCAGAAAATTTATTTTTTTAAGGAAACATCATTAGATATTATTTTTAAGGAAACAACATTTTTTAAAAATAAATAGTTAATGTAATGTTTTTCAAGATAGTAATTAATATTTAAATTGTAGACTGTGGAGTGATTTATCTTTTTCTCTTTTTTTATTTTATTTTATATAGTACTTTACGTTTAAGAAATCAAGTACTGGATAAATTTTGTTTTTCTTTTTTTTATTTCTTTTGTAAATTTTATATTATTAAGTGGATTATAAATATTTAAGTTAGTAATAAGTATTTAAAGTGTGGAATGTTGAGTGATTTATCTTTATCCTTTTTTTTTCTTTTTCTTTTTGTATAGTACTTTACTTTCAAACAATTAAGTACTGGGTAAATTTTTTTTTTCTTTTTTAAATTTTATATTATTATGTGGATTATAAATATTTGATATAGTAATTAGTATTTAGAGTGTGGACTGTGTAGTGATTTATCTTTATTTCTTTTTCTTTTTCTGTTCGTATGGTACTTTACTTTCAAGAAATCTAGTATTAGGTAAATTTTTTTTCCACTTTTTTTTTTATATAAATTTTATATTATTAAGTGGATTACAAATATTTAAGATAATAATTAGTATTTAAAGTGTGGACTGCGAAGTGATTTATCTTTTCTTTTTCTTTCTCTTTTTATATGGTACTTTACTTTCAAGAAATCAAATACTAGGTAATTTTTTTTTTCACTTTTTTTCTTTAGTAAATTTTATATTATTAAGTGGATTATAAATATCTAAGATAGTAAATAGTATTTAGATTATGGACAGTAGAGTGATTTATCTTTTCTTTTTTTCTTTTTTGTATAGGACTTTACTTATTTCAAGAAATCAAGTACTGGATAAATTTTTTTTTTTCACTTTTTTTTCTTTGTAAATTTTATATTATTAAGTGGAATATAAATATTTAAGATAGTAATTAGTATTTAGATTGTAGACTGTGGAGTAATTTATCTTTTTTTTTTTTTTTGTATGGTACTTTACTTTTAAAAAATCAAATACTGAGTAAATTGTTTTTTCACTTTTTTTTTTCTTTTGTAAATTTTATATTATTAAGTGAACTATAAATATTTAAGATAATAATTAGTATTTAGAATGTGGAATGTGGAGTAATTTATTTTTAACCTTTATTTTTTCTATTTCTTTTTATATGGGACTTTCTAGAAATTAAGTACTGAGTAATTTTTTTTTTTTTTTACATTTTTTTCCTTTTGTAAATTTTATATTATTAAGTGGATTATAAATATTTAAGATAGCAATTAGTATTTAGATTGTAGACTGTGGAATGATTTATCTTTTTTTTTTTTCTTGTATGGTACTTTATTTTCAAGAAATCAAGTACTGGGTAAATTTTTTTTATTCACATTTTTTTTCTTTTGTAAATTTTATATTATTAAGTGGATTATAAATATTTAAAATAGTAATTAGTATTTAAATTGTGGACTGTAAAGTGATTTATCTTTCTTTTTTTCTTTTTCTTTTTGTATGGTACTTTACTTTCAAGAAATAAAGTACTGGTAAATTTTTTTTTTTTGTAAATTTTATATTATTAAATGAATTATAAATATTTAAGACAGTACTTAGTATTTAGAGTGTGGACTATGGAGTAATTTATCTTTACCTTTTCTTTTTATTTTTCTTTTTGTATAGTACTTTACTTTCAAGAAATTTAGTACTGAGTAAAATTTTTTTCACTTTTTTTTTCTTTTGTAAATTTTATATTATTAAGTGGATTATAAATATTTACGTCATTTTTTAGGTCCTAAGGGTATTTCAGTCACTTTTTAAGTTACGAGGTCATTTTAATCTTCTTTTTTTTGTTTCAAGGTCATTTCGGTCAATTTCTAAGTTTCAAGGTCATGTAGTCATTTTTTAGGTTTCATTGATATTTTAGTCATTTTTTAGGTTTTATGGTAATTTTGGTCTTTTTTTTTTTTAAGTTTCAAGGTCATTTGGTCAAATTTTTTTTTTTGTTCTAAGGGTATTTTGGTCATTTTTTAAGTTTCATGGTTATTTCGGTCATTTTTTGGTTTTTATAGTAATTTTGTTTTTTTTTTTTTAATTTTTAGGGTGATTCTGTCATTTTTTAGTTTCTAAGGGTATTTCAGTCATTTTCTAGGTTTCAGGGGTATTATGGTAATTGGTGAGAAAAAAAAAAAGGAACAATCGAATGTGACAAAAGTATCATCGAGTGTGAGAAATGTATGGTCTAATGTGATGTTGGTACTACTTAATGTGACAATGGAACCATCAAATGTGATAAAGAAATAAGGGGAGTACTAAATGTGACAAAAGTATAGTCACATGTGATGTTGATACTGCACAATGTGAGGACGTCACTGTCAAATATGAGAAAAAAATTAAATTACAACCAAATGTGAGAAAAGTACAGTCAAATGTGATGTTAGTACTGCCTAATATAACAATAGAACCATCATTTGTGAGGGAAAAAAAATTAAACCACCAAACGTGTCAAATGACGTAAGAAAAAAAAAATAAGGGAAATCATCGAATGTGACAAAAGTACAGTCACATGTGATGTTGGTACTGTACAATTTGAGGATGGTACTATCAAATGTGAGAAAAAAAATACGAGTACAACCGAATGTGGCAAAAGTACGGTCAAATGTAATGTTAGTAATGCTCAATGTGACAATGAAATCATCAAATGTGAGAAAAATTAAAGGAACCATCGAATGTGACAAAAGTACAGTCACATGTGATTTTGGTACTGCCCAATGTGACAATGGAATTGTCAAATCTGAGGAAAAAATTAAAGTACCAATAACTGTGAGAAAAGTACGATCAAATATGATGTTAGTACTGCCTAATGTAACAATGAAACCATCAAATGTGAGAAAAAATAAGGGAACCATTGAATGTGACAAAAGTACAATCACATGTGTGTTGGTACTACACAATGTGAGAATAGTACCATCAAATGTAAGAAAAAATAAAGGAACCATCAAATGTGACAAAAGTACATTCACATGTAATATTGGTATTGCATAATGTGAGAATGGTATCATCAAATGTGAGAAAAAATAAGGGAACCGCCGAATGTGACAAAAGTATAATCACATGTGATGTTAGTATATATTACACAATATGAGGATGGTACAATCAAATGTGATGTTTTAGTAACCGGGTATAGTAGGTTGCCTACTAGTAAGTACCATACTCAAAAAAAAAAAGTACGGTAGAATTACCCATTTTTCAAATACACATTTGTAATTTTGAAAACTACCCTCTTAATTGATTCTTTCATATTTCCCATTTTGTTAGTCTTCTGTGTCTAGAAAATCTAAGTTTTTAAGAGAATATAATTAGATCTAATTTTAAAGGAAACAATATTTTTTAAAAGAAACAAGATTTAATGCAATGTTTTTATATAGAATTGAGTAATTTTCAAAACTACTTTCTTAATTAATTTTTGTTGATAATTCGATAATGACAATAAGGGAGAAGAAAGATTTGAATTACGGATGTCTCATTGAAAAGATTAGGAAGTGTCAATTAAGTTACAAGACTTTTGGCACCTTTTAAAGAATTTAAATTCAAATAAAACTACTAAAAATATTTATCATTCTTTCAAAGAAAGCAAAGACTAAGTTTAGAAAAGTTAATCAATTTGACTTCTATAAAAAGACTGTTTTTTAGGGTAACCTAGGATGGAACAGAGGATTTTAAAATAAAAATAAAAATAAAAATAAATAAAAAAGAAGAAGAAGAAGAAGGAGCAAGTATATAACATTGGAAGGGACAATGGCTTCCCTTAGATAGTCCAGTTGGTCTAGTAACTGGTGGGATTGCAATTTTGATCCTCTCTAATTTGCATAAAGAAAATAAAAAAATGGCCTAAGTTTTGAAGCTTTGAGGTCAAAAAAGGCAAAACATAGAAAAAAACTGATTCTCATTAGTACCATGAATAAGGAAGAAAAAACTTATTCCATACATTTTTTGGATAAACAGTTCATCTTTATGTTCCTTCTAATATTTCATTTTTCCTATAAACATTAGTGCTTTGATACCCTTACGGGCAGACCATTTGGTACTTCAACTCTGGGAAATTTTAAGATTTCTACTTCTTCAACTTCCTCCCATCTGTAACCAGGATAGTTAGCCTTAGCAAAAGATTCACATTTTTCCAAATAAAAAATAATGCCATTAGGTTTAATAAGAAGCAATATCTGTGAGACTCCAAGCTCTTATCTTGTATTCCATTTCATTAATATATAATTACTTTTTAAGGATATAGAAATGAAAAATAGAAAAAGCTTTTAGTTTAATAAAACGTTTGGCTTAAGTAACTAACCAGCCATCTCCAAGGATTGAATGCAGAAGGCTCTGGATAGAGGACTGGATCATAGTTGAGCTCCCTTTGAAAACATATATTCTCCATCCTTTTGGAATGAGGAATCCTGAAAAGTGAAAACCCCAATAGAAATGTAACAAATTGACTAAACAACACTTCCCATTATGATTTGAGTGGTACTAAGGACACAACATTCTTCACAATTATCAATATGGTATGTTGTGATTAGAGCAATATTTCTTTTACATGGATCAAACAATAACACTATTTTTATGATGCACCAATCATAATAGATTATGTCAACCATTATAAAAATACCCATGAATAATATTGTCCCTAAACTCATTCTTCTGGTTTTACGGCTACACATGCATGTCGTTTTGCTATATGGCCAAACCTTCACTGCAAAGGCCTATAAATGAAGTTATAAGTTAGTTGAACATACCATTCAATTCCACATCTTGTGTTGTCTTCCTCAGTAATCCATTAACAATAGTGGCCAACCTTGAGGTTTCAAGGATCACATGTATCAAGAGAATAAGAAATATCTTTTTTGGTTAAACATTTAAATATAAAAGGCTTTTGAAGGGAGATTTTTTTTTTCCTATTTGAATAAGAAGAGAAGCATGTAACACTATTTGAAAACCAATTTGGAGGAATTTTCAACCTATTATGTGATGATTGATAATACTATTAATTTGTGTTAAATTAAATGACTCTCATTAAATAAGGTATGTGACTAAAAGGAAGAATTCATCGAATATATATACAAGACTACATTGTGGCATTAATGCATACCCAAGTTATTTACAAGACTACATTGTGGCAAGGACTGTCATATATATATATATATATATATTTACTTGAGTTATGCAAAAAGTAATTAAAAATTTTACTTGAGAAGACCTTGAAAGTGGAACCATGCAAGTTTGATTGAAAGGAGGAAAAAACAAAAACCATATAGCTGCAATGATACATGCATGGAGTCCTGGAATTATCTAATTGCCTGCTGGCGTCAAAAGAAGATCCCAAGTGGTGCATGGGGGACTTGGGACTCCAAATCTGTAATTCTAATTTTGGCTGCAATCTAGTCGATGAATTAAGTCGTGCTTGATTCATGTTCAAAATAAAATTAAATAAACAATTTTAAACTTTTAATAATTGATTTGGCTCAACTCGTTTATGACTCTACTTGCAAAACCTTTATTTGGGTTATCAATATTTTTTTATGTTGGTTTGGGTTAGAAAGGAAAACATATCTTAGGCCAAAAAAAAATTAAAAAATAATAAAAAAATAAAAAGTTATGGACATTTAACCTGTTATCCTTAACGCCTTAAAATTGGTTCATTTGATTCTTCAAAACCATGAATGGTTTTGGTTTGGAATTTGATGATATTTGGACATTGATGGGAAAATTGGATTAGAATGCAAATTTATTATGAAGTTTCTAAAATCCTATCTATCAATTTTTTTTTATGAGTATCCATTTATTTTAAAGTGAGAAGATTTCATTTTGCAACACCATTTCAAAATGGATAGATATAGTTTTAAAAACTTCATAATAAAGTTATCTAAGGACTGTAGAGGATCTTAATCCAATAAAAAATGATTTCATAGGGTACATATAAAAAGAATTTGTATCATAGAATTCTTCATATTTCATATATGATATATTTCATTTTGTTAGTCTTGTACTCTTGTGTAGAAAATCTAATTTTTTTTAAGGAAATTAACGTCATTAGATAATATTTTTAGGGAAACAACATTTTTTTTTAAACAAACAATTAATGCAATGTTTTTTAAGACAGTAATTAGTGTTTAGATTGTAGATTGTGGAATGATTTTTCTTTCTTTTTTTTTTTCTTTTTTTTTGGTATGGTACCTTACGTTCAAGGAATCAAGTACTAGAAAATTTTTGTTTTTTTTTTTTTGTAAATTTTATATTATTAAGTGGATTATAAATATTTAAGATAGTAATTAATACTTAGAGTGTAGAATGTACAGTAATTAATACTTTATTTTCAAACAATCAAGTACTGGGTAAATTATTTTTTTCACTTTTTTTTCTTTCGTAAACTTTATATTATTATGTGGATTATAAATATTTGAGATAGTAATTAGAATTTAAAGTGTGGACTGTGTAGTGTGTAGTGATTTATCTTTTTTTTTTTTTTTTTTTTCTGTTTATATGGTACTTTACTTTCAAGAAATCAAGTATTGAGTAAATTTTTTTTTTCACTTTTTTTTTTCTTTTGTAAATTTCATATTATTAAGTGGATTATAAATATTTTAGATAGTAATTAGTATTTAAAGTGCGGATTGCGGAGTAATTTTTTTTTCTTTTTCTTTTTGTATGGTACTTTACTTTTAAGAAATCAAGTATTGGGTTTTTTTTTTTTTTTCACTTTTTTCTTTTGTAAATTTTATATTATTAAGTAAATTATAAATATTTAAGATAGTAATTAGTATTTAGATTATGGACTGTGGAGTAATTTATCTTTATCTTTTTTTTTTTCTTTTTCTATTTGTATGGTACTTTACTTTCAAGAAATCAAGTGCTGAGTAAAATAAAATTTCACTTTTTTTTTGTTTTGTAAATTTTATATTATTAAGTGGATTATAAATATTTAAAATAGTAATTAGTATTTAGAGTGTGGACTGCAAAGTGATTTATCTTTTTTTTCTTTTTGTATGGTACTTTACTTTCAAGAAATCAAGTACTAGGTAATTTTTTTTTTTCACTTTTTTTTTCTTTTGTAAATTTTATATTATTAAGTGGATTATAAATATTTAAGATAGTAATTAGTATTTAGAATGTGGACTGTGGTGTGATTTATCTTTTCTTTTTCTTTTTCTTTTTTTATGGTATTTTACTTTCAAGAAATCAAGTACTAGGTATTTTTTTTTTACCTTTTTTTTTTTCCTTTGTAAATTTTATATTATTAAGTGGATTATAAATATTTAAGATAGTCATTAGTATTTAGATTGTGGGCTGTGGAGTGATTTATCTTTTTTTTTTTTTTTTGGTATGGTACTTTACTTTTAAGTTTAAGAAATCAAATACTGGGTAATTTTTTTTTTTTCAATTTTTTTCTTTTGTAAATTTTATATTATTAAGTGGATTATAAATATTTAAGATAATAATTAGTATTCAAAATCTGGAATGTGGAGTGATTTATCTTTTTTTCTTTTTCTTTTTCTTTTTATATGGTACTTTACTTTTCAGAAATCAAGTACTGGGTAATTTTTTTTTTCACTTTTTTTTTTTTGTTTTGTAAATTTTATATTATTAAGTGGATTATAAATATTTAAGATAGTAATTAGTATTTAGAGTGTGGATAGTGGAGTGATTTCTTTTTCTTTTTCTTTTTCTTTTTGTATGGTACTTTACTTTCAAGAAATCAAATACTGAGTAAATTTTTTTTTCTTTTTTTTTTTCATCTGTAAATTTTATATTATTAAGTGGATTATAAATATTTAAGATATTAATTAGTATTTAGATTGTGGACTGTTGAATGGTTTTTCTTTTTTCTTTTTTTGTATGGTACTTTATTTTCAAGAAATCAAGTACTGGGTAAATTTTTTTTCATTTTTTTTTCTTTTGTAAATTTTATATTATTAAGTGGATTATAAATATTTAAGATAGTAAATAGTATTTAGAGTGTGGATAGTGGAGTGATTTCTTTTTCTTTTTCTTTTTGTATGGTACTTTACTTTCAAGAAATCAAGTACCGAGTAAATTTTTTTTTCTTTTTTTTTTTTCATCTGTAAATTTTATATTATTAAATGAATTATAAATATTTAAGAATTCATCAAATGCATACCCTAGTTATTTTCAAAAGTACATCGTGGCAAGGACTGTCATATAAATATAAATATATATATATATATATATATATAGCTGCAATGCAAGTTTGATTGAGAAGACCTTGAAGTGGAACTATGCAAGTTTGATTGAAAAAAAAAATTCCGTATAGCTGCAATGGTACATGCATGGAGTCCAGTCGGTCTAGTAATTTTGACCCTCTCTAATTTGCATTAAGAAAATAGAAAAATGGCCTAAATTTTGAAGCTTTGAGGTCAAAAATAGCAAAACATAGAAAAAAAATTGATTCTAATTAGTACCATGCATAATGAAGAAAAAACTTATTCCATACATTTTTTGGATAAACTGATCATCTTTATGCTCCTTCTAACATTTCATATGTCCTTACCATTAGTGCTTTGATACCCTTACGTGCAGCCCATTTGGTACTTCCAACTCTGGGAAATTTTAAGATTTCTACTTCCTCAACTTCCTCCCATCTGTAACCAGGATAATTACTTTAGCAAAAGTTTCACATTTTTCCAAAGAAAAAATAATGCCATTAGGTTTAAGGTTTATAAATTAGTGTCCTAATTATGCAACAAACCTGTATTTAGTAACAAAATAGTGAAGGAATGTAGAAACTTTAACCATGCCCAATTCCTTTCCAGGACACAGCCTGCCTCCAGCTCCAAATAAGAAGCAATAGCTGTGAGACTCCAAGCTCTTATCCTGTATTCCATTTCATTAATAATTACTTTTTAAGGATATAGAAATGAAAAATAGAAAAGGCTTTTAGTTTTATAAAATGTTTGGCTTAAGTAACTAACCAGCCATCTCCAAGGATTGAATATAGAAGACTCTGGATAGAGGACTGGATCATAGTTGAGCTCCCTTGTGAAAACACATATTCTCCATCCTTTTGGAATGAGGAATCCTGAAAAGTGAAAACCCCATAGAATTGTAAAAAATTGACTAAACAACACTTCCCATTATGATTTGGGTGGTGCTAAGAACACAACATTCTTCACAATTATCAATATGGTATGTTGTGATTAAAGCGACATTACTTTTACATGGATCAAACAATAACACTATTTTTATGATGCACTATTCATAACAAATTATGTCAACCATTATAAAAACAACCATAAGTTTGTTGAACATACCATTCAATTCCACATCTTGTGTTGTCTTCCTCAGTAATCCATTAACAATAGTGGCCAACCTTGGGGTTTCAAGGATCACATGTATCAAGAGAATAAGAAATATCTTTTTTGGTTAAACATTTAAATATAAAAGACTTTTGAAGGGAGATTTTTTTTTGTTTTCCTATTTGAATAAGAAGAGAAGCATGTAACACTATTTGAAAACCAATTTGGAGGAATTTCCAACCTATTATGTGACGATTGATTAGGGATGGCAATTTTGCCCCGCCCCGCTTGACCCGCCCCTCCCCGCTTCGCTCCATGCGGGTTTTCCCCGCCCTGCAAAGGTGATGGGGCGGGGATGGGTTTACACTTTTTAGACCCACCCTGCCCCGCCCCGCCCCATCCCCCCCTCCTCCCGTGGTATTGTCTTGTTAAACATTTAGATAATATTATTTAGTTTTTGCTAAAAATTAGTTTGATTTGATATGATAAATTTATTTATAATTTTAAGTATATCTTTATTATTAAAATATGTCATTTTATTTGAAAAAATGGTAATAGTTGTAGGGAAAATTAACAAGAAATAAAGTTTTACGATGTAGGGCGGGGTTTCGCGGGTCTTCGCGGGCCTTAAGGGGCGGGGATGGGGCAAGAAATTTTCTCCGTCATGTGGGGTGGGGCGGGGATGGGGCAAGAAAAATCCATGCGGGGCAGAGACAAAGATCCCATCCTTCGGCCCTGCTCCACCCCATTGCCATCCCTACGATTGATAATACTATTAATGTGTGTTAAATTAAATGGCTCTCATTAAATAAGGCATGTAACTAAAAGTAAATGTGGATACTCATTTTAATCGTCACATAGTGAGTTGAAGAAATTTGCTTCCAAACTTATTTGGAGGAAAACTTTGATTAAATTCCAATTCTACTTACCGCACAGGTGAAACTCATGAACTTGTAGTCATTCCAGTCATTTGGTTCGTCCGGTTTTTTTCTTTCTCGTATTGCTAACTGTTCTTCCTGATTGAGTTAAGCCAAAAAAGAATTATGAACATTATCATGATGAAAAAAAGTTATAAAACATAGAATCTTAGTAAGACTCTCACTCTAAGTTGTTGAAGAGCTTTGGGGTGATCATGTAGATACTTGATGGCCATCATGGTAGTAACGGAGACAGTTTCATAACCTGAATACAATATTGTAATTAAATATTTGATCAAACACCTGCTCCTCGGTTAGACGATATCTTGACTTCTCATTTCCTATAAGCTCGGCAAACATGTCATTATGAGTTTTCCTTGAAGCTGTTCTCTCTTCCACAATTTGTCTCAAAATTTTATGGATATTCTTCCTTGCCTGTAAAGGAATAATCTCAATTTTACATTGGTCAAAATGTTCCAATATATGTGAAATATAAATATTATGTGACATGATGCAATTAATTCTTCAATTACGTACATACCTGTAAACTAAGTTGTGCCTGGAATGTTGATAGACAATGAAAGTGCTGCTGTTGCTACCTTATCAAACTCCGTTTTAAAAGCCTCATAAATTAAATCACATTCAACGCTTATAATCTGTCTGAAGGCTACATGAAAGGCCATCTGCGTAGAAAAACATGACAAGTATGAATTGTGCCATCATTTTAATTTGTTGGGAAAAAAAAAAAAATTAAACCCTATACATTTGGGGTGTACCAAGTTATATCATATATTCACATAGTTTCAAATGTAACAAATTAAATCCAATGCATGGAAAGATAACAAATTAAACCTCAATCTATATATTAAACTCCAAACACATAGTCAATCCCGTTAAATGAGTTGGGGTTTAAATATATTGTTATTTTTTGAAATTTCAGGATTTAATTTATTACCTTTTAAACTATAGGATTTAATTTATTACACTCCTAAGATTGTGATTATATACCTCATTGGCTTTTTCCTGAATGTCAATGGTTTTGCCATCCCAGTTGTTCAAAATAATTCTCATGAACTTATCAATATCTGGAAAAAGTTGATCCTTAATTGCTGCAGTACCAACAAGAGATAGCAATGACCCCCTAATGAATTTGTGAGCAGAACCATGCACAGCAATATTGGTCGACCAGGAACAAGTCCTTTCCTTCATTCATAAGTATATATCTGCTGAGCTCTTGATCCATAGAGATAACGGTAGGACAAGCCAGTATGGGGGACTTGAATACACTTCCATACCTGTCAACACAAAAATAAGGATGTGACAAAATGTATTTTTTCATTTTTCTCAAATCTTTATCAACATAAATCTAATTACCCTTTATTTTTATTTTTTCCGTTAAAGATTAATGGATTAATCATGTGAAATATGGGATGTGTACATGATTTCTACCACATCATTAATAATTTAGAATTATTATTATTATTATTATTAAATCTGTAGGATTTTAGCAAAAAAATGCCAAAAGAATGTTTAATTTATTGCAAACCTAGAGTTCACAGGGAATTTATTTATTTTTATTTTTTTATAATTCAATAGTTGCAATAGGAGAGTATGGATTTGAATCTCGGATGTTTTATTGAAAAAACCAAAAAGTGTTCACTCAACTATAGGCTTTTGAATTATCTACATTTTTTTAAGAAATTGAACAAAAAAAGATCAAGTTTTGTGTTGGTTTTCCTATAATCAATAATTTTAAAAAATACATCCAAACTCATATAAAATAAGTAAATAAATAAATAACAAAGAATATTCTAAAACAATCTTTTAAATAAAGCCAAACACCCAAACTCAAAATTTTCAAATTTTTTATTTTGGATCTCAAACAATAAATAGTCAAAGTGACATGCCTAACACAAATATTATCTTATGAAATGGCTTCGTCAAGCTACTCTTTCATAGCATGTGAGACCCACACATTTGTGAGAAGATGAAAGTACTCCTCACTAGTTATAATATAAATATATAATAGAAGCTTATAATACATTTATACCAAATATTCTGTTCCGATATGCAAATGGGAATAGTTACCAAAACAAATTGAAAATTTTGCTAACACCTTTTTTTTTTAGAGAAATTTGATAACACCATTGATAGAATGGTTCTTCTTCTATCATCTTTGGAGTTTTAGACCTTAGTAGAAGCAACACATGTCACCAACCACATTGGTAAAAGGAAAGTCAGTAGAAAATTGGTCTCTGCCCTTTTTAAAAAAATAATCTAGCGTTTTGCCTCATTTCCCAAACTAATTAGAAAAATGCCCTTATTTTGAAACTCGATTTTCTAAAAATCGAGTTTTAGTTTAAAACTCGATTTTTGGACAATCGAGTTATAACAAACTGAAAATTATAAATAAATACAAAAATCAAAATCAAAATAAATCTGGAGCCCTATAGTGGCATTTTAAGGAGCCCTATATTCACATAGCTTCATGAACTCGAGTTCCTGCAAATTTTTTTTTTTTTTTTAAAGTTTAATCGGTCCATACCTATAGTGACGTTTTAAGGACTCTATAGTGGCGTTTTAAAACTCAATTTTTGAACAATTGAGTTATAACAGGGACATTTCCTTAATTAATTTGGGAAATTAGACAAAATGCTAGTTTTTTTTTTTTTGAAATGGGCATTTGCCCATTTTCTCCAGAAAAGTCGGTACCATTGGTAGAATTGAATGTATAGCATGGGCAACATCAAAATTTCCTTTTATGGTTGAACAAACTGAATATTTTATGTGGATAACTCCAACACTTGATCCTCTCCATCACTGTACGTAATCCCTTTCTTTACGTGAATATTGATAACATAATGCAATTTTGGGTCTTCCAACATAGAACATGCTGACATTTGGTTTCCTTTGAATTTGGACATTCTGACATAGGTACAATTAAGTATGGTGGATGTCTAAAACTATAACACTATCCAATTGCCGAGAATCTTGTAGTTTATCTAGCATCTCCTAATATTTCCTATTTAGAGTTCAAATCTCCTCATCTCCTCATCTCTTGTAGTTTATGAGCGTTTTTGCTAGAAAGCATAAACTATGCTCAGATAATGAAGATGTTTTTTGATTATTTAACAAATGAAAATTATATAATTTTTCTTTCTATTACCAAAAACAAAACAAAAGGATATAGTTCTCTCTCTCTCTCTCTCTCTCTCTCTCTCTTATTGGGAATGCAGTGAGTGTCAGATGATATAACGTAGGTTATTCTGTTCTTGCCTAACTCGTTGGCCAGTTTGGAGTTATGGCCTTTACAATTTCAAAGTGATACCAAATTATAAACAAAACTACTTTTATTCAGGAGAAAAAGGGCAAATGCCTCTTTCAAAAAAACAATCCAGCATTTTGTCCCACTTCCCAAACTAATTAGGGAAATGCCCCTTTTTTGAAACTCGATTTTCTCAAAATCGAGTTACCAAAAAAAAAAAAATTTATGAAGCCCTATAGTGTCGTTTTAAGGAACCTATAGTGACGTTTTAAGGACCTATAGTGACGATTTTTAACTCAATTTCCCTAAAGTCAAGTTACCTGCAAAAAAATCAATCACATCTCACTAAAACTCATAAACCAATTTATACTAGCAATTGTTAGCAAATCTCTTGATTTTTAATCCTCAAATTCAAATTTTACATGATATTGCTAATTCAGATCGTCAGCCTTTGACGGAGTTGAAGGTACTCCCCAAAATGGTAAGGAAAGCGCAGCAGTTACTGCAGATAAGGAGAGAGAGAGAGAGAGAGAGAGAAGAGAGAGTTTCCTATTAACATATAGAAATTGGTACAGGAAGAATTCATCAAACGTGTATCCTAGTTATTTACATTACATGACTACATGGTGGCAAGGACTGTCATTTGAAAGTGGCGTCGACTTTGCCATTCACAAGCAATTTTCATTTCCTTTTCTTCTTCTCATCAACTTTAATGAGCTGAACCGGAGCCGCTGGTATTCTAATCCACCATTCTTTAACCCGCCTTATCCACTTGTCACTGCTTTCTTTCCTGTATGGCATTTTCCTCGTGAAAGCCTCTAGAAATACTAGTAGAACCAAGTATCTCGTAGGCACAAATGCAAATGCTGCAGCAATGAAAATCAGCAGTAGAGCAACCTTTTCCGTGGCCTGAAAACAGACAAAACGATATTTCATCATAAACTGGCAGCAGCTAAATAATAAATTTTATATTCAATCAATACAGCTGAAGTCTATTCATTTGTTTACATGACCTGTAAAAATACGAAAATTTTCATCTAAACTGCAAAATGTGTGATTAGGAGGCGAATCTAAATGGGGACACCAAAATTTTAGTGCTTTCCAACTAACTTGATTTTCAGCCTACGCCCATTACGTCAAGTAAAGAGAGCATATTTTGCAGTTGGAATTAATTGTCTGGATAAATATTTAAGTGCAACATCAAGATCATGTTTCATACCGGTTAAACTTACAATGTCTCTTTCCAATGGATAATCAAGATTTGACTTTCTACCTAATGACAAGCCTGTAGTGTGACAAGCTTATGACTTGCAGAGCTCTCTTAAAGTAGAAGTTTCCAGAGCAACTTCTAGTGTCAAAAGGCATGCGTGTAGAAACTGCAAGTGATTCCAGTAACACTTATAACAAGAGAACTCTTGTATAATCATCACATATGCACATGCCCAAGATGTATGTATGTATGTATGTATGTATGATTCAGTGAAGGAAGAAAAGCAGGATGAATGAATACAAGGTAGGTTAAATCAGGTGCAAAACCTTCCTCTTTATCCACAGGTAAATTCCATGCCCAATAAAAGCATTTGCTGAATGCTCAGTATTCAATTTCACTTTTTTTTCTGATAGGAAACAAAGCTTGGCCAGGGAATATATACCTGTGGAAGTATGGCAAATAAGAGAGCTCTTATCTTCAGGAGAATAATATTCCCTGCTTGAATTAATGCTTCAACTTGAGTGATGGCATCTTGCAATGTCAGCAGCTGCTCTACAGCATTTCGTGCAGGGGGGGCTGTTACTCTAAAGGCTTCTAACGGCCTCCCTTTGTTAAAATGCCTGCACCAGAGCATGAGAATTGCAACGAACACAAAAAAGGCTGGCAATATATACCTGATCCACCCCCTGCATTTGTATTTAACCATTTTGTCACATTGCTTTTTTTTGCTGAATTTGTCACATTGCTTTGTTTGTCAAAGGTATTGCTTAAGCTTTTAAATGTCAAACCAGGAAGCCAAGATAATAAATTTCCACCATATTAGAAAATTGACAGCACTTTTGGTGCAATGACAGCGTGCTCAGCCCAAAAAAGAAAAGATATCAACAAGGAAAGCCAAGTATGCAAAGCTCCAGTCAAGGTCAAGTTACCTTATAATAATGTAGCCAATCATCACCAGAAAAACCATTGATTTATAAGGGTCTTCCCATGATGCCAAAATTTGAAAGCGGCTAACTAGTTCTATAACGGGATACAGTAGTTCCTGCAAACAGAAACAATCATCTGAATGATAAAAACAAAAACAAAAAAATGGAACTTCCATCATATAAGCTCTACAGACATTGTGACTCTTAAAGGAACGACAGCTATCAATGAAAATAGAACCCCATTGAGCAAGCAATTTTTGCAAGCGTGTGTGGGTGTCTGCACCAGAAAGTTTCTGCAAACTGCAATCCATTGGAACTTATATGATCAAAAGAAAGAAAGAAAGATAGAAATGAACAAACAAACATGCAATGCTCAGTGCCCATGCTGTGAATTTAGTAACTTAATTCCAATAAACAGTACTTCCTCAACCTATTGCACAGGATTAGACGGTTCAGATTGCTTGATTCAATAAAATTGATCGAGGGCTTATTGCCTATGCAAGGTCTAATTGATCAATAAGGATCTGAGCCTGAACAAAGGCAGGGAAAAGTTCCCGTGATTTTCTCCACTATGGAAAGCGAAGTAAACCCAATTTTTGAGATTACAAAATATACACCAGCTCTTCTAAAGCACTAGAAATCTAGGAAGCATGGACACAGACACAGGTATGGATACGACATAGCGACATGAGCAATTTCTGAAAAATTATAACATGAAACAGCCGGTATGATACTGCTATGACACAGGTACGACATGGGTACGGCACCCTAAATAAATTATCCATGCTTCCTAGCTGGAAATATGAGGAAGGAATTAAAAAAAGCACAAAGAATGGTTTTGTTTCTTAAGAAACATTTAACAATTGTAAGCTCTTTGTTCCCACTATTTTTTCCATGCTTCATAATTTCTGAAAACAAAACAGGGATAAAAGTATTTTTGATGGGGAAAGCAAATTTGGTATAATCATAATTAACCTTCATTACTGCAACATTTGTATCAATTCCTTCCACCTTCACTTGGTCCACAGTTGCCTGAGCAGCTTCAGCCATCCCTGTGTCTAATAATGACTGTTTCACTGCCAATTCCAAGGGATTTGTCTCCCCAACACAGATGTCTCCAATAATTACTGCTTGTCCATCTAGATTTGTTTCTTTTTCTAATACAAATCCAAGTTGACTAAGTGCCAGAAGTGAAACTGGGGACAACGTTGGCTGCTGTTTTGTTGGGGACAGCGTCGACTGCCTTTTTGCAATTCCAGCACCATCATTCAGAAGTGTCAACCGACTTGACAAAGTTTCCAAAATCTTATCTCCCCCTGGAAGACTTTCAGCTAGGTTAAAAGCAAGTAAGGTTTTGTAATGGGATGATGAGAAGCGGAAAGCTTCTCTAACTGCACGATAACGGAATATGCCTAGAATAGCCTTTGCAAGTATTTCTGATTTCTGAATTTCTTTAAGGTTATTTTTTCTTATAAACCTGTGTGCATACAGGATCTCAAGACATATATCCAACCAATAGTCACGTCGAGAACTGCCTCTAAATTCAGGAAACTCCAAATAAACAGGCTCCTCTCTGTAACAGAATTATTAAAAGAACCAAAAAAAAAAAAAAAACTGATGTTGAGAGTAAGGTCATGATTTATATAAATAAATAAGTTGTGCATTCAGGTAACATACATGGATGTCGACTTGTACATCACAGCTTTATCAAAAAGACGAGCACCCAGTGGTCCAGTCAATTCAGGTTTTATCACCTGCTTCAAGTCAGTTGCCAGGTCATATCTAACAGCTTTATCATATAAGCCAACTCCCGACTCAAAGTACAAAGCATAATTGGTCAGTGTCAATCGCCCTACACAGATAGAATTTCAATTGATAATGCTGTACAGATAAAAGAATATAAAATGAAAAAAATCAGTGAAAGACATGACCAGTCTTCCAAATAAGTTCATGACTTGGATTAGTTAGCGACTACAAAGTTACAGAAAACATAATACAAGCTTTAAACTTACCAAAACAAATAAATACTTGAGATAACTGGACAAAGCCATCCTATTTTTTTATGGCTAAGAGCTGGCTTAAAGAAGACACAAAGAACCATAAATATTTGGTGGACAACCTGGCCATATAATGTTATGACAACATCACCTAGTACTGAATGTATTGATATATTAGGCACATGATTTCATTTCTGCTGATACACCTGCCATATAGGTGCCACATGGGCACTGTGAAGACATCTCTGCTGCATCATGCTGTGATTTCTTCTGCTTTCTAAACACGCTTTCTTGTATAAACCAGCATACATAGGCTATAACCAATTTTCTTCTTTCTAAATAAAATATCGGAAAGAAAAAAGAACATAGAAAAAAGATTTTAATTGCTGTCTGAGAAGAATGCAAGGGGCTAAAACCAAAAGATATGTTCCATGACAATGATGGCTCAGCACATTTGGTGAGGCTCCTATTAGTGAGACCTTTGTGCTGCCCCTAGCTTAAGCCCTGTGAAGAGAGACGAGAGTTGGGCACATGTTGCTCTAAGAGAGGTCAATGCATTGAATGTGTTCACATCCTATTAGCAACCACAGGCATGTGTCTTGACCATCATACATGACCAGTTGCTATTAATGCACCCACTAACATAAGCTAAGGATTGGGCTCTCCTCCACACATACACATTCACAAGCAGGGAGTGCATCTCTCCTCTCTCCTCCTAAATCATTGACATCATCTGTTGGTCCCTTACAGTAGACACACAAGAGCCCTCAATCATGCGTGCAGGATCCAATCTAGCTCTAAGACACATATTTTCAAATCAACAGTAGAAAGCTATGATGATTAAAACTCAAGAATTTGTTCCACTTTCAGGAATACAATGACTCACCAGGCCACGCAGAGATTCCAATGTGTTGCAAAACTGGTTGAGTAGGAACTGTACCATCAACATCAATGACAATCTCTCCTTCAGAAAGCTGAAGATTTACAATTGCCGGGGCCAATGCATTTTTTGCGGCCTTAATAATTCTGCAGGAGAATAATGATACATGTATAAACATTCAAGTAGCATACTGTTAAGTCAAAAATATTAAGAGAAACATAAATACAGAATTATTTATTTCTCTTGAAAGAGTCTCCTTCAAATGAAACAAATCATCATGTGGATGATCCTTCAAATCCATTTATTTTTTGATCATTTGAACATGGTATATATCTGTTTACATTCTATCAAATCATCTGACAGTTTATAATTTTTGTATCATTTATGAATTTCGCATCTTTGTTCCCCTTCTTTTGGGCAGAAAACAATTTTTAACTTAAATTAAATAGAGTTTCCACATCTATCAAAGTTGCTGCATTCTTCTCCTATTACTCACCATGTGGAATTATAGATAGAATCAACAATATACTAGAGTAATGTGGATTGAAAGAAAAAAAAAATTATAAACCAGTAGTGATAAATAGAAAACTGTCACAGAGACGAGTGTGAGGAAATATATTAGCCAAATCATTCACTATATCTCCATACAAAGTGAGTTGGAGAACAGTTCCACAAACATACAGAACCTATAGTCACATGATTAATAGCACTCAAGAAGAAGAATCATACTTGTCAAGGCTTCGAATGTACTTTTCATATACAAGAAAATGAAGTCGATAGCCTGAACAACTTGTCAGTGCATCAAAAAGATTGTGGACTGTTATTATATCAGCAACAGCAGAACAAACAGGAGCTATTCGTGCAAAAGCCTCTCGCCCAACAGTTTTCTTGTCATCAACCTAATGGAGAGTACAAAAGATAAATGTGGATACCCATGCACCTGATATTATTACAATACGCTACTTGCAGACAGAGCAATAAGGAGATTGATGATGAAAGAACCTGAACTGCCAAAGTTGTAGAACTTGAAGAAAATAGTGACCACCCATCCTCTTCCTCTATTTCCTGGTTACTACTTGAAGGACTTTCCTACAGTTGAATAGTATGAGTTTAAGCAATGTCTTCAAGCCCTTAAAAAAGCGGCAAAAGTTAACTTTAATCTTCAAATTTCTAAGATAAATTTTGAAAAAGGGGTCCTTTAATAAATAATTCAACACATCTTACAAAAATCAATGGAAAACAACTATAAGCTGTCTCACTTTATCTAGTGTTTCACTCTCAACACTAGGAGCTTCCCATGCAAGCATCATGTCGTACGTCAGTTGACGAAAATCCTTGCCACTCAAAAAATTTGGACTTGTACTCAACTGATGAAGTGCTTGATATGAGCAGAATTCTAAAAAATTCCTTGCATAAGTCAGACGTTCCTTGACGCTCTCTGGTAGCTCTGTATCGAATTGATGCTGTAGTTCTTCAGTGGGGACTTGAAGGATCCTGCCACAGAGTTAAATGTGGTTTTTAAGAAGATATAGTTATAGTGATTCTTGAGAATTTCATTACTTATAAAACAATAATAATATTTTCAACTGCATCCAAAACTTTCTTTAAGGCATGTTAAGACATTTATATAAAAGAGAAAAATTAAAACAAAATGCTTTCCATGTTTGCTGGAAAGAAACTTCGCAGAAAAGAGGGTACCTATGTAGTTTCATTTTATATCAATCAACAATTGAAGCTAACCAGAACGATATGGTTAACATATCAAACATATGAAGAAAACTGAATTCTGAATAGAGCATCTTTAAAATCAGTGAATATATATGTTGGATGTACAAAGCTCTAACTGGGAGAACAAATTGGTAGCCAAGAACACCCTTTATCTAGTTGGTTTTATAAATTTATAGCCTGAATTCAAGAACGAGTCAAGTTGAATCTGTGGCCTTTATAAATCTGAACATGGTAGTAAAACAGCATTTGCTAGATGAACCACCAAACCCAAAAAGCTTAAAATGCTAGAAATTGGATTCTGAGGAGTAAAAAACAATGAGCTCAACGACATACAAAGTCTAATAAAGAGTAGGCTGTAGGCCAAGAATGTATATCAAGCATAAGCTAAAGAAAAAATCATTTGTTCCTCCGAAATTACACAAAGATTTCAACCCTGGTTCTTTGCTAAAGTGTGTGTACAAATCCAATGTGGTTATATAATTCAAGTTAATATGAATTCTTTCCTCTCTCTTTAATTAATTACAAATCCAATGTTAGACCACACTCCATGTTCGCAAAATATGCACCATTTAATTACTTTATTTTGAATAGATTCTTTTCCCTTTTTTTATATATTAATAACCAAATCCAAGGTTGGATTACCCTCCATGTTTACAAAACGTCAAGGTGATTAGCTATCAATAGTTATTCCATGTATAAAATGTTTACTTTTTTTTCAAAATTTGCAAATGTCAACGGTGGAACATTTTCAAAAACATTAATCCAACAAAAAATTTACCAGGCTAAAATTATCATTTCTGTCCCTAAAGTTTGCATGAATATAGCTTTTCGACCCTAAACTTAAAAAAGAAAAAATTCATTTTTCGTCAAAACTTCTTACAATAGTTTAAAGAGGGAAAAAAGAAATGAAATTTTTTTTAAATTGAAAATTGATAAGCTTTAACATTTTCATTACTTTAGGGACGAAAAAATAAACTTTTTTAAAGTTTAGGTACGAAAATAATATTTTAGGTAAGTGGTAGTGCAATGTTAACAAACAAAACAGAAACTGTAACTTCAACTTAGCTATGTATAGATTAGATATGACGAAAAGTTTAGGCAAAATGGAAATGTAAGAACCCTAATCCTAGATTGAAGGTATAACTGAAAAGTGATCTAAAAAAAGAAGTTGATACAAATTGAAGAACTGCACAAACATGATCATATATATATATATATATATATATATATGAATTGAGAGAGAGAGAGAGAGGTGGTTACGTGGAACAGCGAGAGACGACGGAGTTGGCAAGAGAAGAGAGTTGAGGAATGGGTTTAGGGGAAAGGGCAATGGCATTGGCATCGGCATTGGATTTGGATTTGGATTTGTTGCGATTCAAAAGTGAAAGCGATTTCAATTTCATTTTGAACACCCCTGGAGCTGGAGGAACCTCCTCTTTCTTCTTCTCCACCACCAATTTCTTCACTTCCTCCTCCATTTCTCTCTCTTTCTCTCTTATTCTTTTCTTTTCACTTTCAATTCAATCCATCCCCGCCAAAGCCAAATGCCTTTTTTCTATCTCTGAGTGTTACGTGAAAGATGGGACATTCCTTTCTTTCTCTCCGAGAAACAGATGGGGCCGGGCCGGGTAGTCCAGAAGATTCAGCCCACCCTCGATTGAATTTTATGTAAGATGTAACCCACTCATTCTAATACAAGACGGAGTAACGCTTTACATAACAAATTTAACAACGTTTTAGTTAAGTTGATAAGTTTTTACTAGTTTTTATTCTAACTATCTAGTAATGATTACTTTTTTTTTTTTATCTATCATTAACAATCTGTCATATCGACAGATGTCAAATTATTTGTTTCTAGACTTTTTCATGAAACTGGACAAGTTAACAGAAATGGTAAAATTCAAAATTAAATCCTTTGTTTTAGAATAAAAAATTTTACCAATTAAGATAATGAAACTTAATTATATTGGATCAAGTGGTTGATTTGGCACATGAGATGAGAATATGACACACTTTACTTATTCGATCACTTATTTTTTACAAAGGAGAACAAAGATCCATAGGTCTTTGCTGATATTTAAAGATCTCTATCCAGATCAAGAGGGATATTTTTAGACCTCCATTCTCCCCCAGTTATCATGACTCTACGTATTGACTCCTTGTTGTCACCGTGTCATACCAATTAAACTAATTGGATCTGATCACTCATCAAAGGGTATCGGCCAATCAAACACCAGAGCATCAACAGTCAGCACTGGGTTAGTCATTTTTGAACCTGAATTCAACCAATGGACACCCCCTTATACTTTAGATTTTTTAATTAAATTCAACCATACAGCCTTGAAAACTGTATTAACCAATAAACCGTAGGATTAAATTGCTGTGGAAAAAGTT
This sequence comes from Quercus parvula, assembly GCA_030820535.1. Lineage (NCBI taxonomy): Eukaryota > Viridiplantae > Streptophyta > Magnoliopsida > Fagales > Fagaceae > Quercus > Quercus parvula. The sequence goes on along the minus strand of JAUAME010000005.1, from coordinate 61,644,999 downwards.
TCACAACTATTAAAGAGAGGTAAAGGATAATTACATTACAAATTTACACTCAACGAAATAATAATACTGACAATTACATAACAAACATAAAAAGAAAACATAAATTAAATTACATTACAGTAACAGAATTGTGTATTCTTTGAAGATCTGTATACTTTGAATCTACAAAATTGAGTATATTCATTGAAAAATTGTATACATTGAATGTATAGAATTTAGTATATTCATTGAAAATTTGAGTATGTCTAATGTAAAAAATTATGTACATTTTTTTAGAAATTATGTATGTTAGATATTGTACGTTACACAAGCCAAAGTACGTGTGAGTGAAAAATGAAGAGGAAAGGAAGGAGACTGTTAGCTAAGGGAGACCATCTTTGGCTTGTACCAATAGCGTGACCATCTTGGGGAAGGGTGAAAAATGCACCTAGCATGTATATTCAACACTAATGTAAAAGGGAGATAACGACCCCCATATGGTCAGATGCTATAGAGCGCCCCTTATTGGCTGAGCTTGTATTAGACCACTGCTGAGGACAAATGCATCATTCCTAGCCTTCCTAATGTCCATTTCCTTGTCTATAGCTTACTCCCCACATTGTAGTAAAGCCGCCCTCCATCCCACTACCTTGACATTGGCGTGTTATTTCTCTCCTCCAGTCATAATATAGTACGATAGTTGTATTAGGGTTTGAAATGGAGGAATCATGGCTTAACACTTGTCCTTATGTAACTAGCAACATTCCTCGTACTATAAAAGGAACGTGTTGCTGAACAATTAGGGCAAAAACCTAGAAAGATAGAGAGAAAAAAGCAAAAGTTTGGGTAAGAAAGTGAGGTAAAAAGAGAGGCTTTCTTTGGGAAGAACATCACCATTGTAGGAAAACCTTAACTTTCACATAATAGAGAGCTCTAAGAGTGTGGGACATATTTCTTTTTGCTCACCCATGGTTTTTCATCCCTTCCAAAGGGTTTTCCACATACTTTCCGTGCCTTCTTTACTTTCCTTGTATCGCTTTTACATTTCTCTAGACGTTAAAGTGTTGAAGTTCCCATTTTTATTGTCCTTGAGCTTTTTCACTTAAATGTACTATTAGATCCATAGCTCATTTTTCCTTTACAAGCTTGTTAGTCTAACTTGCACGTACAGATATACAAAATTGTGTACATTTATTGAAAATTTGTATATGTTGAATCTATAGAATAGTGTACATTATTTGAAAATTGTGTACATTAAATGCACATAATTGTTATAATAATTGAAAATTTGTGTACACTAAATCTATAGAATTGTGTACAATGTACATTCTTTGAAAATTTTTGTTCATTAAATGTACAGAATTGTGTACATTATTTGATCAATTGTGTAAGTTGAATGTACAAAATTCTAAACATTCTTAAAAAAATTGTGTACATTAGATATTCAGAATTATGTACAATTTTTGAAAAATCATGTATGATAAATATATAGAATTGTGTATTTTTTTTTTTAAATTGTGAATGTTAGATATATAACAAAATTATGCTAACGAGTGCCCTTAGAGCATTAGTTAACAATTCATTTTAGGAAATTTTTGACACCACTTTTATGGGAAATAAAAAAAGCTATCAAAACATTAATTACTTTTTTTTTTTCCCATAAAAACTTTCTTTAAATGAATTATTAACCAATACTCTAAGGATATTTGTTAGGATATAGAATAGTGTACATTGTTCGGAAAAATGAGTACGTGTGTAAAATTGTTGAAAATTTGTGTACATTGAGGGTTTTTATTTTGTATATTAAATATAATTTGTGAAGAAAAATGTTCATATATTAAAAAAAAAAAATTGTGTAATTTGAATTTACAAAATTATCTATATACTTTAAAAAATTGTGTACATTAGAGTTAAAGGAAAGATAATTGCACTTAAATTGAACTTACAGAGATCCAAAACAAAGCCAAAAAAAGGAACAAATAGCAAAAATAAAAAGAAACAATTCAACGATCTGGCGAGGAGATATCGATCCTGCGTAACAATGAGACCAGGATTGAGAAGAGCAAGATTGTCGCTTTTGGGGCTGACTTTGATGACCGATGCCTACATTCTTTAATCTCGTTTTGGACATAAGGTTTTTTTACTTCCTTAAAAGGCTGTTTTCATTTTTTGTGTAGTGTTTTGGTTTGCCTAATAAAAAACAAAGAAAGTGTTTTGGTTTGGAGTAGAAATACAGTTGAAACTACCGAACCCACCAACAAAAACAGGCATACGGAGAAACCAAAGCCCCCCCCAACAGCCACTTCTCTACTTTCTCATATTAACACCAAACTTAGAATTATTTTTTACACACACAAGACACAAACACTCTCTCTTTCTCTCGTGAAATCCCAGATTCGTCATCGTAATCAAATCACACACACTCAAAACAATGATTCAACAATCATTTTATAAAACTTCTCCAATCCCAAAAACCCCATTTCCAAAACCCCCACATTCCAAATATATCAGAACCAGAATTCATTGTGAGTCCCTGAATTCTCCATCATCATCATCATCATCAACAACAACAACAGCAGCAGCAGCAGCTAAAACACAATCTTTATCGAACCCAACAAATGGGCCATACCCAGGAGGAATGGGGCCCCACACAGGGAGAGACCCAAATGTGAAAAAGCCAGAGTGGTTGAGACAGAGAGCCCCTCAGGGTGAGAGGTTCAATGAGGTCAAGGACTCACTCTCACGCTTGAAGCTCAACACGGTTTGTGAGGAAGCTCAGTGTCCTAACATTGGAGAGTGTTGGAATGGTGGTGGAGATGGTATTGCAACTGCAACTATTATGGTCCTTGGGGATACTTGTACTCGTGGATGTAGATTTTGTGCTGTCAAAACTAGTAGAAACCCTGCTCCTCCTGATCCTTTGGAGCCACAGCATACTGCTGAGGCTATTGCAAGTTGGGGGTAAGTCGTAAAAACTTCGCCTTCTGTTAGAATAGTGGTTAAATGATTTAGTGCCCATTTTGCATTGCAATATAGAGTTTTAACTGAAAAGTTGTTTAGTGTTTTAAGTGTTTGACAAATTACAATGGAATAGTGTTGTTTTACAGCTTTGAATTTATAAAGCATGAACACTGAATAGCTCCAAAAGTTTGGCAATTTCTGTTAAGAGATTTTTAAGGTACTTGAAGCACTTTACACACCCTGAATTTACAGTTTTATAATAGCTTAAATGTTTAGTAAAAATATTAGAGCAAGGGAGTCTGGTCCCTACCTCCCTGTTTTCACATTACCTCCAATTTAAAAAGTTAAAAATCTTTATGTGTTGGGCCTTACTTTTTAACAGGAAGTATGGGTACACACGAGGGGATTGGGGAGTGCTAGAATTATAATTAAATGATTGGATTTACTATTTTCTAATGGTTTAAGGTTTTGGGATAAGTGGTAATTTATCACTTTTTAAGTGGAGTCATAAAACCATTAACTGCATGTGTAACTTGTAGAAAATAGAAAAGAAAAACCAAATATTAGAAAAGCATGCATAATCACCTTGGATTTGTGGATGTGATCCCATGAATCATCGACAATTGTATTTCTTTTTCCTTTCGAAAGACATGCATTACCATTCATAATTGATTTTTAATACTACTTAGCCTGTGCGCTTAGAACACTTGTTAGCCGGCCCCTTATTCGATTTAATGTGATGTAATTAAATGGACCATAAAATCTATACTATTACTAGCATTGAGTTGTTGTTGGTTGTTTGATTAAGAAATGGAATATGTTTCTTAATTACTAATGACCATATCTATGACAGTGAGCGAGTAACACTTGTTGAGCACATTCTTATCTATGATTTATAGTGAGGTACAGCGAGCAAGACACATTTAGGGAGTTGCTTGCAAAGTGGCATGGGGCTATCTAAGTCTTCTTCAAAGTTAAAAATACTTGGCGTTTTCATCATTTGTTATGATATTAATAGCTACACTATAAACACAATGTTGCAAGCTGCAATTTAGGAAGATTTACTATATATTTTCTTTTTTCAAACCTCAAAATGTATTTTAAGGTTCCTGAATATGGTTTTTCCTAAATGACATCTTATAAGTGGGTGTTTTTTTTTTTTTTTTTTAAAATTTTATTTTATGTGTTTTGATGTCCTTGAATATATTGTATGTGATATTTTAGAGCTTGGAACAATGAGGATTTGGCATTCATATTTGCTAGACTATTGTAACTTCGTTCTTGTATATTTATAGCTCCTTAATCAAGGGCTATGATTGTCCTCTTATTCATCTTGAGGAAGTGTAAAATTAAGAATTCTGTCAGCATTCAACATCTGATATGTTTGGAGAGCTTATTTATCTTAATTTTTGCAGCCCATTATACATATTCAGAACAAGGATTTAATAATGATGATGCTTGCCACTTTTATTTTGTTCTATAAGACTTTGGAATTGGTAGCTTAATATTTGCAAAATATTGGAACTTACAATAACCTTGAACATTTATGAGACTTTGTTGAGTTAATGTCTTTGCAGGTGCACTGGTTAATTATGATGCATACTTAGGCTGTATACATATCATGTGCATCTTTTCGATATATGCTTATCTATCATAGAAGTTTAAAAATGCTACTTTCATAATTTGAAATTCTGTGTTTAATATTGACAGTGTGGACTACATTGTTTTAACAAGTGTAGATCGTGATGATCTACCTGATGGTGGAAGTGGGCATTTTGCTCAAACTGTCAAAGCTATGAAGGTGATGATCTCAATGTGCTCTCCAATTATTGGTTTTGTTATACAAATTACCACAAAAGGGGTTGGAATGAGAATAGAGGTTTGATTGGATACTATATGACTCTTTTGCAGCAACTCAAGCCTGAGATCATGGTTGAGTGTTTAACTTCTGATTTTCGGGGGGACTTGAAGGCTGTAGACGCTCTGGTACACTCAGGATTGGATGTGTTTGCCCACAACATTGAGACTGTGAAACGGCTCCAGAGAATTGTCAGAGATCCTAGGGCTGGGTGAGTTGCAGTACTTGCCATCTTTCTGCTTAAGTTTGCTGTATGGTTATTCATTATCTGTTACTCATTTGTAGGTAGAAGCTATTATAAAAGCATATTTCACTATTATTATTAGCCATGAATAGATGTAGTAGGAGTTAGATATAACATGGGATCAAGATTTGTCAAAATTTTGTCCTCAATTGATATCAACTTTCAAGTGGCTGTCCAAGTATTGACTCCAGATAATGCGCTTTTCATGTGATCCACCTCTTGCTATGTTTGGATTCTTTCTGTCTTGATCTTTTAGGTTTATAGCTGCAAACATTAAATTTTAAAAGAATGCCTTTTGATATTCTGCAAAGAAATGCAAATATCAACCAACACATGATGCTCAGATTCAGTAGTTCATTTAGAAGACAATACCTAATTAGAGGTGAGATAAGTTCATATCTCAGTTTCCAGTTTTGGTAGTAAACAAGCTCAGGGTTTGTGTACAGGGGAGGGGACTTTGGAGCTTTTGATTGGAGGTTTTTGGCCTCCTCTCTTTTGCAAAAGAATTCATACATATATATAAGAGTTTGGATGAATATCAGTTAGTTACAACATTGTAATTGCATGGGCAGCTTATGTGAATTGTGAACCACAAAAGCACAAGTAGAATACTAGAGTATGATTTCTCTCTCTCTCTTTTGGTTTTTTTCAGATGAAGGATTCATTTTAATTACTTTTCAAATAAAGAAAATGATTTTGTAAATGAAGCAGATTCTTAAAAAAGAAGAATCTGCTACATATAGAAAGTTTATACTTGGTGATTGCACTGATTCCAATAGGAATTGGAGCTTTCATGGATGTCAAGAACAAAGAGTTGCAGTACCTTCTTCTCTATTTTAACTATTTGGTAACACAAAAACTTCCCACTTTAGTGAGTACTCTTCATGTGTTTAGTCATGCATGAAGCTAGCCTAGCCATTGAACTATCTCTGGTACAATAAGCTAAAAATACATTTTTCACCTGCTATTTTTCTCCAACTACTTTCACCCATTTTCCACATTCCTATGAACTTAGAACGTGTGGCCAAAAGCCGTGTGGCCACATTCAATCTTATCATGAGCTGTTAATGTAATCTTACATGTCAACAATTAAGTAGACTGAACCATATTTCAAGTACCTGTCAGTCAAATTATCCCAATACTCTCACATTTGATTACCATAATTAAGCACTTGAGGTATGATAATTGAATAGTACCTCTTTAAGGTTGATCAAAATGGGAGCATATTGACTATAAGTTCAATAGTGCTGCCCAGCTCCCCTCCCAATGCCTTTTCAAGTAGGATTGAGCTTCTTCCTTTTGGATTGGGAAGCAGAAATTGTGCTGGGGAGACTTTAAATAGTATCAGTTAGGGTTAATTGATTCTATCAACGTGTCCCTTCTGTTATGCTCCATCAACATTTCCCTTTTTTGGTTATTTTCCTGACCTTTGCCAAATTAGATATTTCAGTTGCCACTGTATTCCCTCCAAAAGGAAGTTTTGAATTAATAACTATAAGAAACTAGGGTGATGACCCAAGAAGTTTTATAGAGATAAGAAACTTTGGAATGCTTTGACAACTGTAAGACAGTCTGGCAAGCCTGTTCTGTTTAACTTAATATCTCAGTTTTTGCCTTGTGCTTGTTTATTTGTATATGTCTATGTCGGTGTCTGTTTTATTAAGAAATTATAGATGCACTTTTAATGAGTTACACCCTAAACTGATAATTGATGAGCTAGAACAGATAATTATAATAACTTGGATGTGCATTGTCAGGCAGACCTAGTCTGTTGATTCCAGAATTTATAGTTAACCCATATATAGCTTTTTTTTTTCATAGATTGTCTTTCCCCATTCTGAGTATATGATTGCTGATTCTATTTATAACTCTTGCATTTTCTTTCTTTTCCCTTTTTAAATGCAGGTATGAACAAAGCTTGTCAGTTTTAAGACATGCAAAAATCAGCAAGGAGGGCATGATAACAAAATCTTCTATAATGTTGGGCCTTGGAGAATCTGATGATGAGTTGAAAGAAGCTATGGCTGATTTAAGGGCTATTGATGTTGATATTTTGACTCTTGGACAGTATTTACAGGTTAGTTGATATACAATAGTTCATTCTTTCTACCTATCAAAAAAAAAACAATAGTTCATTCTTTCTTGCTTGGGAGATTAATGCATGAGTCATGACAGTGAAATTTGAAACTTAGGGTCCATAAAAAATGGAATCTTAATAACTTGATTCCTGCCCAAGTTTGGGCCTGTAATATTTTCAGAGCGTAGTCTTATTTAATGCTTAAAGATGGCTGTGATCTACTTAACAAAAAAAAAAAAAAAAGATGGCTGTGATCTGGCAATACTTAGCTTTTGGTAATTCTGATGTTGCAGAAATTGTTCAAGTAGGACTTGTCTACAGGTTGCCTGAGGTTATATTAAACCTAGTGGCTAGTAGCTCTATTTTTCTCATTCTTGATAGGCTTATTAACTTGAAAGTGGTTACAATTCTTGCAGCCAACTCCACTACACCTGACTGTCAAAGAATATGTCACCCCTGAAAAGTTTGATTTCTGGAAGGAATACGGGGAGTCCATTGGATTTCGTTATGTAGCCAGTGGACCACTGGTAAGTTAGCTGTTGCAGTTTGAACTATATGATTATAAAGTCCTTCTCTTTTATTCTCATATAAATGTTTTTTTTTTTTTTTAATACAAATCAGCCAGCAAAATGGACTGGCAGGATTACTTTCCCTTTCCAAATGTATCTTGGTTTAAATAATTATCTGACTAGTACATATGAGCATGGATTAGATGTGTTAGGGAAAGAATAAAATATAAAAAGAAAATTCTCTCCAATGAGTCCAAACTAATTTCTTAGGAATGACAAGAGTTACTAATTTGCCCAAGCTTTTCAGACTTTCGATTTTAAAAAATGGATCCTTACCAGAGTTTCCTACTTGTAATCATTTTACAGGTCCGATCCTCATATAGAGCTGGTGAGCTTTTTGTCAAGACAATGGTTAGAGATAAGGTTACCAGCACTGCTGGCACATCCTATTGATTTTTGGCTATTGTGGACTTTCCATTGGATGGCTCATGGCTGACAAGTTGACCACAAATTGGTAAATGAGAGCAGTATGTATTGGGGCAGATGACAGTAATGGTGGTCCTCATTTATTATAGAGTATAAATTTTCTGGATCTAGTAAAAAATATCTTCATTTCTTTGAGGATTTTATGTTTCATTTTATTTTTTATTTATAATTCTATAGTTACAACTTACAACAAAGGGAGGGGGAATTCGATTCTTGATTTTCCACGTAACAGAGAGTGGACAATACCTTCAAGGCTCTTTACAGGTTTCTATGGATTGGCACCATTCTTCTTGTTGTACAAATGTACTATTATTGGTTTGGTTCGAATTTTTGGGGTCTAAAATATTTGATTCTCACAATTAGGATTTGCCACGGCTTCTTTTATTTATACCCTTGATTCTGATATGTTCCGGAAGTTGAATGAAAGCTTACAGATCCAAAAGGATATTTGACTTTGTTTAGATTACTCCCAAGCCATTTTTGTGGTTTCATATGGTTTAGGGGCCTTGAAATTTACATGGCATTTTGAATTCCACCTTGAATTTGAAAATTTTCAACCAGCCACAGAACACTAGAACAGTAAAGCTTGAAGATGTGTTTAAAACAAATAATTTTCAATTGGGAAGAAAGTTTCTTGAACTCATTGTGATGATTCAAATGTATTTTTAACCACATTCTATGAATAATTACATGACTTATTTAAATTACTTAATGAGTCATGATTAATACATGAATGGTCATCTAATTTAATGGTTGAAAGGTATTCCTTCAAGCTAGATTCCAGGAAAACTTCTTCCATTCTAGAACTGTTATGTATGTTTAGAAAGAAAAGATTAGATCATAATAATAGGTTGGATTAATTGGATAACCTATCCTAATAATGATTTTTGTAGAAAAGGTTTGGACATTCCTTAACCTTATTAGGTTTAGGTTGAAATCTTGCATTCGACTTTTATTATGGTCAATTATTTTGTTTTAGTTTAAAGGCATAATACCCAATGAATCTGTATTGTACGTGGACTGAATGTACCATGTGGAATTAGCCTAATATAAGCTTTAAAAAAAAAAAAAAAAAAACTTTTTTTGCTTAGAACAAGTGGGGAATGGGATTATAATCCAAAATTTCCACATAAAAGAGAATTGAAAAACGTCACTAGACTACAAATTTTTTATGATTACTAAAATCTTAATTGTAACTGGATTGATCATTTTTTGCTATAATGTATAAGTTAAACACTTTTCTCACTAATCTCAAGTAGATGAGGGACTATGTGGTTTTAGGTCTGCATAGATTTTCCCTCAAAGCATAGAAGTAGCTAGTGTTTTAATTCTTTATTTCTTTTTCCCTAATTCTTTTAGGTTGTGATTGGAAACTTGGATTTATAATTTAAATTAATAGATTTGAAATGCTTTGATTTCAAATCTATTGATTTTAAGAGTTATTTCAAATCCAAGCATTTTTAAAGGTTTTAAATCTTTGATGGATTTATCAAATTCAAATCCTCGACTTTTTTAAACTTCCCAAACAAGATGTTTGGATTTTAATCATCAAAATCTCAATTCAAATACCCAAATAATGTAATCCAAATATACCATTAGGGTTCTTATAATTTATTCATCCGTTGATTATCTTCAAATTGACACGAAGTAAATGTAAGTTAGGCTTAAGTTTTGGAAGCTTATTTAATTTACTTAAAATTAAGCTAAAAAAATGGCTTTAAAAAAAAAAAAGAAAAAAGGAAAAAAAAAAAAGTTTGGGCGGTGGGCTCTAGCAAAATAACCCGAACAGATGTATAACTATAAAAGGGACCTCCTCGACCTCCCTCACTTCTCAGTATAATCTTCCTCAATCAGTCGGATTCTTCAAACGTTAGAGGGAGTGGTACTACATAGAAAGAAAAAAAGTTTGTCTTTTTGGTTAAGAATGGGAAGTGGCAACGTTCCACCGGCACAAATTCCGACGAGCTTCGGACATGAACTTCGAGCTTGCCTTCGTTGTCGCCTCATCAAAACCTACGATCAGGTCAGTTCCCATTCTCTATACTTATAAACCCTTAAATTTCCTTCCTTTCCTTAATTTAATGTTAGGGTTTTCTCTCTCTTAAAAAAAAAAAAAAAAAAAACCCAGTTCAGAGAATCAGGATGCGAGAACTGTCCCTTCTTCAAAATGGACGAGGATCACGAGCGTGTCGTCGATTGCACTACTCCTAATTTCAACGGGTTTGTGGGTTTGCTCTTTTTCACTTTTCCCTTTTGCTTTTTTCTTTAGAGTATTATTAGTATTAGTATTACTGACTGGCATTCAATATTATAAATCAGGATAATTTCAGTTATGGATCCTACTAAAAGTTGGGCTGCTCGCTGGTTACGAATCGGTATCTCTTCATCCTTCATAACCCACTTTTTTTTTCTTCTTTTACTTTTTTGGGTTTTTGTAACATTAAATTTGTCTTCAAAGTCTAGAATGATATGACAATTTCTTTCACAACTTGTTAAGGCAACATATGAGCCCACCACTAACACCACTTTTATTATGCACTGATTTAAAATACAATTAAGTTTAGATACGCTGCGAGTTTCATGACAGTTGAGGTGTGTGTAATCGAAGAAAGTTGTGAAATTTGTTGTGTATGTTGTAGTAGCATTGTTGATCATAATATCTTGCCTTTGTGATTGTGAAAAAGTTGGATTTTTTTTTTTTTTTTTTTTTTTTTTGAGTCCTTGGATTTATTGGTGATTGTAGTGTTATTGGCTTTGCAAGAATATTGAGGACTGTATGTAATTAAGTGTGATGTAGGAATATTTACCAGTGTGCCATATAAGTAACGATTGTAGAGGGATATGTATATCCTTATTTTGGGAACATATTGGGGTGTGATATACAGGGCACATCAAGGTTACCATAGTTCACTACTGTCCTAGCAAATCATGATTCAAATTGTGATACACTTTCATTCTGATGCATGAATTTTATCGATCTGAAATGTTCGTTTCTTCTTATTTAGAAGGCAGACTAGACAATAAGATTTTCTGTGCTTACATAGATTGTTATGTGTTTGTTCACAACCAAGCTGTAATTATGGAAGTTTTGAGTTTTGACTAAGACTATGTACTAGGGTCAAGCCTTTTTCTTCTTTCAATGAATTTTATTACATACATAAACAAAAACCAAAACTAAGACTACCTCATCACATTCTAAGTATGTTAGTTGAATATAAACCTACCCATTAACCATTGCCTTATCCAGGTTAAGTCATATCACACATTCTCATTAGTTGTCTGTGTGTCATAATGATCCACATTCTACGCATATTCACCCTGTGTAAATTTTTTTTAAAGAATTGGTTAGTATAGCCATCTACAAAAGGGATGCTTGGGACTATGGAAGCTATTGTCTATAACTTAACCCTTTTGGGTTATTGGCTATATTGGTAGATGGTGTAATCTCAGTATTATGTGGAATGGGTTGTGAGATTGGCTCAAGGGGGTTTGTTCTTTGGATTGGAATTGAGTGGCATATTGTTCTAATTATCTTGATCTCAAAGTTGGATTCGGGGATAGTATGAGATATTTTTCTAGCATAACTTGATTTGGGAAACCTTGATAACTATATGGGTTTGTTTATTTGACTTATCAAAAAAATAAAATATGGGTTTATTTATTTGAGGTCTTCCTTTAGTTTTGAAAATTTTTGCAGTGTCTTGAATGATTGGAAATGTGACTTGCAAGGTCCTCTCTTTGATCAGCTTTATAGGTCTAGATTTGAGGTTTTGGTGAATTTTTCTTAGAGATTCTGCTTATTCTTAAGAAAAGGAGAAAAAAAAAATGAAATACTTACTCAATGTTTGAAAAGAAGAAGAAGAAATAAGAAAGAAAGAAGAAAGATAACATTGAAAGTAGAATCTTCTTGCTTTGAAGACTTCCTCACAAACCCATGTCCTGCTGTTCCAAGATCTAGGAGGACTAGATGACTGGCACACACACGTTTGTATGTGATTGTTGTGGCATCTGCATATACTTGAAGAAACAAATAGTAGCAACTTAAAAATATGGACAACGCTATTTCCAGTATTGTTCAATACCACATTTGATGCTATATTGTAATTGGTGGTTAGATGGTTGTAGTCTGTTGTTGCTGATGCTCTTCCTCTTGAGCTAGAAGTTGGGTTTTACTATGCTTTTCTTACTTCATTCTTGTCAATGAGCTCTAGCTCAAACAGCATCTCCTCATGTAAGGAAGGGTGGAGGGTAAGGTCGTGGGTTCATAACCCAATGGCTGCATGTGTAAACTTACCTATATATATATATCCAGAATAGTTAGATGATAAATTTTGTATAGTTATCTCTAGGTTGGTTCTTGAGCTCCTTTGGGCTTTAAGGCTCTGCTATCAGTGATGTTTCTGCTATAATTGAAATGTTGTTGTGCTTGTTTAATATTTTCATATTCCTGTTTTTGGACCTTTTTTTTAATGCTTTTTTGGTCCATATTTTTCCTACAAAAATTTGGGTTTTTAAGATTTGGTTTTTGTAAATTAGAGATTTGAGTTCCCCTTAAACTTCTTGCAGGAAAATTTGCCCCTGGCTGTTACACTCTTGCAGTCTCAGAGGCTCTTCCTGAGGACTTGAAGGTTTGTGATTCTCTCCCTTCGTTCCTTTGTTTCCTCCTCTTTTGTAATTAATTTTCTTCTTTGTTTCTTTCTTTTCTTTGTAAATTTTGGTTTGCTTTATGCTTTTCATGCATAAAGTAGCCTTTTGAATATGCATCTTTCTTACTTAAAAAAAAAATATATATATATATATATATATATTATTTTACGTTATTAGCCAAAAAAAGAGTGCTATTGATAAGTTTTATTACCTTGTAGGACAGAATTTTTGTTAGTTGTTTAAAAGTCTGTTTCTTCTCTAATAAACACAAAAGGTGGTCAATTTTATTGTTGAGTTTTGCATGCTAATCATGCAGTCTATTCATCTATGCACATTGTTTGATCTATGTTCTCTTATGTTTAATATTATATGGTCGTTGCCAATTATGTCATGAAAATGAGCCCACAGGTTTTTCTTGGCCCCTAACTCGTGTTTAGCAACATTGGTGTATTGTTAATACTTAATGGTAATGAGATTGAATAAGCATGTAAAAATTTTTCAGAGACTTACAAAATCAACTAGATGGATCCGTTTTTTACATTTCAATTGGATATCATCAGTAATGTTGCTAAAGTACAAATGTTGAAACTAAACATTGCCTGGTGACCAGCCAATATTGTACAATCTAGGTATTGGGAAGCCTAGTGCTGTTGATAGTGGAGGCGCACGTATATTTATTGAGCCATAGTTGATACATAATTTTTATGGGTTTTCTCTGAAAATCTTGTTGTTGAGCTTCATATCTTCATCCTTTCTAGATTTTTTTGTTCTGGTAACGTTCCCGCTCTTCAAAATCTGAAAACATTTTCCACTCTATTGGGCTTGTTTTCCATGCCACAGAAAACATTGTCCATTAACTTGTGCTTTAAGCGATGCCATACCAAACACCTGAACAATTTTTAAAAAGTAAATGCGGGTCATGTGTGTTTGGAATGGTTAGCACTAGTATCTCTGTTTTAATTTCAGTTAACATACATTTGAAAAGTAGAGATTGCATAGAGATTGGCTAAGCTGTTATTCGTGATTTGCGCAACTAACTGCTAGTGTCAGAATTACCATACTTGCTTGTAATAATATTTTTATCTGCAACTTTTGAGTTATTCTGATTTATGATTGGTTAACCATGAATCTTCTCAGTCAATCATTTTATTGGACTTTTTTTTCAGAATTTATGTGAAGATGAGCGTGTGCAATATTTGCCACCAAAAGGTGTATGAAAGTTGATGAAAGCATCTGAGTTTTGGTCATTTTGATGTAAGCCTTGTTATATAAATCAAAACGTGGACGAATGTTGTTGAAAGTATTGGCCGATAGCATCATTGGACAATGCGGTTTAAGATGCTGACTTTTGTAATTTCTCCTTCTAGCTACTGTTATATTTATCAGAACTTCTTAGTGGTTTGGCCCTTTACAGCCTCTGTACCTTGACTTGCAGCCTTTACGTATTCTTTTTTCAGTATATATATATATATATATATAAAATAACTCTAAGCAATGTTACATTACCTAATAATTTGTTCTGGAACTCATATTTTGAAAATCCTAAAAGAAAAAGAGTAGCTTCGGCCAAAAAAAAAATTTCAACAAAATTCAAACCCTTTAAATCCTTGATAATACTTTTTATATGTCTTAGGAAATACATATAAAAAAAATAAAAATAAATTTAGGAGTCTAAAGAATAATTATAAATTTTAAAATGAAAAGTTGTACGGGCCAATAATTAGTATATTTAAAAGTTTAAGAGTAGAATTTATTATGACTAGCTCTTATTGAGCCACATCGGTCTAGCATTTTGGTCCATTTGGTCTTATTAGGTATACTTTGGTCCTATTCGGACCATTTTGTTCACTCTGTCCTATTCGGGTCACATTGGTTTTATTCGGTCCACATTATTTCCATTCAATCCTATTCGGTTCATTCAGTCCTATTTGGTCCATTTAGTCTACTTTGGTCCGCTTCAGTCAATTCAGTATTATTCGGTCCCATTCAGTCACTTTGGTCTTATTCGGTCTATTTTACGGTCCATTCAATCCTATTTGATCCCTTCAGTCTACTTCAATCCATTCGGTATTATTCGCTCCATTCAGTCTTATTTGATCTATTCGGTCCACTTTGGTCCTATGCTGTCGACTTTGGTCCACTGCAATCCATCAATTATTATTCGGTCCGCTTCGGTTCTATTCGGTCTACTTTGGTCCTATTCGGCCCATTTCGTCCACTTCAATGCATTCGGTATTATTCGGTCTACTGTGGTCCTATTTGATCCATTCGGTCCACATTGGTCCTATTCGGCCCATTCAGTCCACTTCGGTCCTATTCGGTTTACTTTGGTTCTATTCGGTCCATTCGGTCTACTTTGGTCCTATTCGGTCCACATTGCTCCTATTCTGTCGATTCAGTCCACTTCAATCCATTCGGTATTATTCGATTTACTTTGGTTCTATTCGGTCTACTTTGGTCCTATTCGGTCCATTCTGTCATATTCAGTCCATTCGGTCCACTTTGGTCCTATTTAGTCCACGTTGGCCTTATTTGGTTCATTCGGTCCACTTTGGTCCTATTTGGTCCAATTTGTTTAATTTGGTCTACATTAACATTCGGTCCGTTTTGGTTAGGCTTAATTTAAGTGAAAGTTTTTCTAAACATAAAGGCTATGAACATAGAAATGTAATCTTTAGGGCAGTTACTCATTTGTTTTAACAATATTGCTTTTAAATGAATTGCATGATGATAATTAAAGTAATATATATATATATATATATATATATTACAGTCAGTATAATTTTAAGTAATATTACACTACTAAATATTTTTTAATTGGATGTGAATTTTGATAATTTACCTTTGGATTCCATCATCTTTGTATATTCTCAATGTTTGCAAAATTTCAAAATGATTAAAGATCAATAGTCATGTTATCAATCAATTTTTTAAATTTAAGTTTTTGTAATTTAAAATAATGCATAAGATATGAGTTTATAAATCAAATGGTAAATAACCATCTAATTGACATGAAAATTGGCATGCATGTTAAAAACATATAGAACATGTAATCCAATAATAATATTTTCAAAATATGAATTTAGTAGTAAGTTATTGAGTGGTTTATATATATATATATATATATATATATATATATATATGCAAAGACCTCATGCAAGAAAGTATGAAGTTTTACCATGTAGCCATTTCTTGTGATTTTCTTTACTACCTCATGCTTTCTCTTTCACTCACAATGTGTTTGTGTGAAATAATACATGCTTAGGGAGGATGAAAAAATGGTAGTCACATGAATGCACCTCGATATACTAAAAATGATGTGGGAGGTGACATGACGTTGAAAAAGGTACAATATTAGGATTCTTTGCATTAACTATAGTAGATTTTAACTGACACACCTAAACTCATATCCAATTTTACATATATATTGGTTGTCAAGATTTGTGTATATTTGGAGTTTTTATTTTTTACTTTATATGCCACGCATGAATTTCACATTTGGTAATTTATATATTATTAAAAGCTGAAGCGTAGCATTTAATGTTGCTACGCTTCTGTTGAGCTACATCAGCAGCCATGTCATCATCTTTTTTTTTTTTTCAATTTTTCATATAGTTATTTAACATTTAAAGTGAATTAATAACTCCATTATATTAAAATCAAAATATTATATTAATCTTATTTTTAATTATTCTTATTTATTATTATACTTTCTTCAACTTTTCTCATTCAATTTTAACTTTTCATATCCCCACTACTCTCTAACTTAATATCACTATTCCCCTACCTCTTTATCTTCTTTTATTTTTTACTTTTCTTATTCTTAACCTCTTGCAATAAATTTGTTGTTCTCTCAATCATTCCATGCATAATTTTCTGCTTTTCCACACACAAAAAGTTCTCTTTCTCTCTCTCTCTCTCTCTCTCTCTCTCTCTCTCTCAATTTTTGGTGTATTTTTTAATTTTGAACTTTTGCATTCTTTACAATTCTACTTTGAATTGATATGATTTAGTTTTGTGTTTTCTGTTGTTATCTTTTTAATTCTTATTTGATTGTAAAATATTATCTTATTGTAAAATAAAAATAGTATATAATCATCATTGCAAGGAAGACGTGCATTTTCGATTATTGGTTCAAAACAGGATAGGTAATTCTTTTCATCATTGTCATAAATCAGGTTGACCCCAAACTTCTTCACTTGAATATTCCATTTCATCTCCGGCTTCTAGTAGAGTGCAACCATAGATATTCCTAACATGGTATTACATGACAATTCTTTTGACAATATTGCCATGTGATTTTTTTGGTATAATTTTTTAATTCATAGATTATAGTGAATCCATTCATATCATGAAAGCTTCTTGCAAATATCGCACATAAAGACCATCCTCGAATGTTTTGCTTTACTAGCGTGGGCACAACAAAATATAAAATTGATCCCTTACTCTACTCAAGCCAGTTTGGAAGCTCACCCAAATGAAGGAAAACACTAAAACTGTCAATTGCAATCAATTCTTGATAAATTAAATCATGAGCAAAAAATTATTATCCAAATTGAAAGTTTAAAACCCATAATCAAATTAGGAGAGAGAGATAGTGGAGATAGAGAGTCATTATCTCTTTCATTTTATTTTATTCAACATTTAAATTCAGCAACATCCTCCATAATCCATATCATTAAATTATTTATATTTTGTCTCATTTAAAAAAATTAAACATATAATATTTTACTTAAATTCAAATAAATAAAAATTGTTCTTATAAAGTCTTCCCATGAAATCTTACCATGGAAAAATGAAATGCAAAACAAATACCAATTTAGAAACACTAAATTAAAATAATAATAATAATAATAGAATATCAAATCAAACATAACTAAAAAAACTAATAGTGATGGCTATACTAGTTTAATGGCAGCAAAATGGAATGAAAAATAAATAAATAAATAAATAAACATTACAATGCATATTTAGTACATTAGAATCATTATCAAATTTGGGAAAACAATAGGATGCCAACGAATAAACAAAAAGAGAGAGATTTATAGGTAATAAAGTGTAGAGAGAGAAAGAAAAATAAAAGAAATTAAACGTCAATTTGTAACTGTTATTTAGAAAATAAAGAGGCCAACGAGTACGTGATGGGAGGAGTAAAAAAAAAAAAAAATAGAGATGACCTTACGAAGGACATTAAAAACTTTATAGTGTAATAAAATCAATTGTAGCATTTATTTTTACTATGCTCCATTGTAGTCACGCGACTATGTTATTATCCTTTTTCTTTCCAAATTTTCCTATAATTTTTTTAATGTTTAAAGTGAATTAAAAAATCTATTATATTACAATCAAAATATCATATTTTTCTTTTTTTAAACTATTCTTCTTATTATTAAATTCTAAACTTCTTTTTACACTTTCTCTAACCTTTCTCATTCCTTTTACTTTTTCGTCTCTCCATTACTCTCTACCTTAATATCACTATTTATCCTGCCATTATCTACATTTATTTTGCCCTTTTTTCTTTATTCCCTCTCCCATTCTATGCATAACTCTCTCTCTCTCTCTCTCCCCCCCCCCCCCCCCCCACACACACACACACATATATATATATATATATATATTTTTTTTTTTTAGTTTTTGTGGATTTTTTTTTTCTTGCATCTCTACTTTAGGTTAATGGATTTTTGTATTTTTCAGAATTTTAAGGGGTTGATACAATTTATTTTTGTGTTTCAAGTTGTTATCTTTTTTTGTATTCTTCAGAATAATTTGGTGTTTATTGATATACATTTCATTTTTACTATTTTTCTTTTCATCTTATTTTATTCAAAATTTAAATTCAGCCATATCCTTCATATTATTAAATTATTTATATTTTCTATCATTTTTTATTTTAAAAAATTAAACATAAAAAATTTTACTTAAATTCAAATAAATAAAAATTGTTCTCATAAAGTCTTCCCATTTAATGCTACAATGCATCAATAGAAGAATGGAATACAAAACACATGCTATTTTAGGAACACTAAATTTATAATAATAATAATAACAACAACAACAATAGAACATCATACCAAACATATCATAAACAAACTAATATTTATGGATACACTAAGTTTTTCTTTTTTTGAGAATGTATGGATACACTAAGTTAATGGCAGTAAATTGGAATGAAAAAAATAAAATAAAAATAAGCATTACAATGCATATTTAGTACATTAGAATTATCATCAAGAAATCAAACGTCAATTAGTAACCGTTACTTGGAAAACAAAGAGCTTGATAGGAGTAAAAAATTAATTAAAGATGATCTTACGAATGTCAATAAAATCAATTGTTACATTCACTTGATTAAATCATATAATTAAATACAATCATACAAAATTTAAATTTAAAACTAATCAAACTCTAATATGGAAAACCATATTTCTTATCAAAACTAAAAAGAAGATATCCTTCAATAATAATAGAAATATATAAAAAATAAAGACGGAAATTTTCAAAATCCCATTTTTGACATTTCATTTAACATTATTGAGGCAACATGAAGACAAGATATAAGAATTTTAGTTTTTAACTTCCATAGAATCAAATGTTTCCCACATTATTTCAATCTTATGGAAAATAGGGTTTACATGTAGCATGCAAAATGTGTAGAATTGACTTAGAGATGTACAAATTAGTCAACCAACTATGGTAGAATTAAGGTTTCAAAATTTAAATAAAACAATTCTACAATAATAAAAAATTATTTTGTGATGAACATGATTATGAAATGCATTTCTCTTCATTTAGTTCAAATTACAAAATAATGATAACAATGAGACCTCCCTTAAAAAAATAATCACGCGCAACGCGTGAGTTCGCGACTAGTGATAATAATAAATAAGCAAAAGAGCAAAATTACTTGAGCAGATTATTGTGTTAGCCATGGTCTAATAGAAGTTGCACGCCAGACAAGCAAGGGAAAGGGGGAAATAACGAGAAACAAACATGTTGGACGGCAGTTCTTGCCGCACTTAGTCAAAAGCATGCCTAACCTACTAGCTCTCTAATTTCCAATGGTGAGTTATTTGGCTGTTACCATTTGAAGTTTTGAACATTTGGAATGAAAAGAATGCAAAAGGATGATGTTGAGAACTCCAGGCTGCAGAGGCCTTTGAAGCTTCCATCTTCTTGATAGTAGTAGTAATAATTTGTAAAGACAGCCAAAAATTGAAAAGGTAAACAGTTATGCTCTTATGGAGTAAGGCTTTTAGTCAGTGCTTCAGTGTATTGGATGGGACACGAAAGTAACATGTGACCATTTTTTAACATATTGTTTCCATGTCGTGTCTAGTGCATTGGAACACTCAGATGCAACCCAAACTTGCTCTTATGTTATGGTTAGTCAACTCAATTGAGTTTCTAAGTTACCCCCAACAAAGGCTTCAAGATGTTATTTGAAAATTATTATCCATCTTGTTGGAGCAAGAGCCTTTGCTTTTGTCCCCCTTTCTTTCTTTTTTAGTATCCGTTTAGGAACAACTTATTTCGTTGAAACTGAAGACTTTTTACAGAAAGTATTATAGCTAAAAAGTAGCTGAAATAGTACAATGAGACCTATTAATAGTACAAAAAAGTACCGTGAAGCCCATGAATAGTGGTAAAAAAAAGCTAAATAGTAAAAAAAAGCTGGCTTTTTAAGCCATGCCAAATGCACACTTACAAATTAAGTCTTTACAGAACTTCACTGAAGCAAAACAATCCAATTCTTTGAATTTTGAATCCTTGAATTTGGTTTGTTTGAGTTTAATTTACATGGGTACATAGCCAACCATAATTGAACAAGGTGAGAAACAGCAATTTATAATTCCAACATAAATACTACCCATCATGCCCTCTGATTAGACCTACTAACCTGCATACCACCCCCACCCTGTAGTTTATGGATTCTTATTATTATTGTGTAAAATTTACTTCAATGTTCAACTGGCATTTCCAAATGCTGTATTGGCTCCTATGGATTGCATGTTGTCGATGATCCAAGCTGCAAGAAAAATTGAAAATAAGCGTTTCTCCTCACTCCTAGACATATGAAGCATGCTAGTATCTATTATGTTTGTGTTGCATATTGCAATAAAGTTTGAGTAAAAGACATCTTACCGCGCAGGCATTTACATCATCACAGCCACACAATAGTTTCCCATTCAATTTGTCTACAGCTTGAAATGCTCCTCTACCATCACTCCTCTGCATCAATATACAATAACAGTAGCTATAATTATAACAATAATCCCAAACCAAAATTTATGTTCCTAGCTAGGAGAACTTTCTACCATGGAAAATATTCAAATAGGAAAAACCACCAAGATGGAAAAATAATTGCTTTACCTTGTAGAAGTCAACAGCAACAAAGTTAGCCCATCGGTTACCAGCTGCTCCATAACATGTTTGAAGCATATTGAGGAGCTCTGGTGAATTGTCGACACATGAGGCTTGCTTAATTGGAGCTGACCTAAAGTAATTTACCAGAACCAAAGACTTAGTTTTGTCATTGAGTGCTGCTGACTTCCCACGGTTAGGACAGCTTCCTGAATGCATTCCATCATCCCCATCTGCAAATCTTAAAACATAACACTATCAATACTAAATTGAAAGAATGCATCACTGTACATATATTAAGGAGCATCATCCAATTGTTATTTCTTCACGTAGACTGAACTATAATTTTTTATCCTTTATGTTTAGGGGTGTTTTCATTTTGGATGAGTGGTAGGATGAATTTAAGCTTTTTATTCAGCTTATGTACAACTCATTTAAAGCTTTAATTTTTAAGGGGTATAACTGTACTTTTACCCAAAATTAATAATTTTTCGTTTTTGTCCGTTATGATGAAAACAAACAACATGAGGGATGAAAAAAAAAAAAAATTAAAGTGTAATTTAGTCTAACATAAAATGTATTTATGGAACATTATGTTGTTTCTATCGACTTACTCATATTTTCTACCATGAAGTTCCATTGATAAGCTATTCCTTCACTTTCTTGCTTTTGTCTCTTGGAGGTGAAGACAATAAGCCTTTGATTATTAGCTACCATATCTTTGACAAGAGGCCAATCTTGACCATTTTGAGGCATGTTTGACACTGAAAACCAGTACTTTATCAAACCAGAAGCATTAAAAACCTTTGTTAATCCATTTGGGGACTCTACATAGTCTTCCAAAATTAGAGTCACTATTTCTGATGGATTTGCTGCTAAGAAGGCTTCTACTTCCTTCAAAGTGTCTATAGCAGGGCTCTGTAAAAAGCAAAGAATCGAAACCAACATTATTGTCACCATGAATTAGTTCATTGAAACATTATCAATCATTCTACTCTTTTATAGTACAAGCTATCAACTCTCTATATAAATTTGTAACCATATCATGAAGTTTTCTTGTGTAGAGCATAGGGAAGTGAAATTATGTGGAGCTGGAAAGTGGGGTTTATGAATTGCTTACAAAGGCAGTAAAGTCATAGCATTTCCCTTTAAATGAATGACACAACCAAATGTCATCCTTGAAGTCATATGTGTCCAACATTAAGGCTCGAACTCCATCCTGCAAAAAGACAATAAGTATAGTTAAGTTATCAAAGGGTAAAATTTAGGTATAGTTCCATAGGTGATTTAATTAAATTTAAACACATGGTTCCATTTACTGCAATGCAAAAAACTATTATCTTTAAGGACAATTAAATTCATTACAACCATGTGTTTAAACTGAATTGGAGAATTTAAGATACGCTACTTAAGGAATTATAACTAAGTTTTACTCTTTATTAAAACAATCTATGAAAGTATGGACTTACATTTAGTTGTTGTGTGATACTGTCCTCTTGATTTGGCAATGCTAGTCGAGGAATCCCGGTATGGGATGGTTCTCCAGCAATGGCAAAAGAATTGTGGGTTGTCAAATATGCATATTTGTTGAAAGGTAAGGAATTGTTCTGTCGCAAATTAAGTTTGTTAGTATGTTATATTTTAAAAGGAGAATAATATTACTTGAAATCAATTCTGAACTTTTTGAAAAGCCACTACCATAAATTTCAAGTGGTGACTAGCATTTCTTTACTGGCCTATTAAATTAGAATGGGACATCTGTGTTCAACCCAATTCAACAATTACTTACTAGTCATTAATCTTAATTTTAATCAATCGCTGAAGTTTTCCTATTCATTTAGTTTTCTCTTCAAAGTTTTCAATATAGTGAGTGAAGCAAATACATAGAACCAATAACATGGATTTCCAAGAGTTTGCAATCACAAAGAGAGATCTACATCATGACAAAAGTCTACAAAAGATTCATGTAGAGTGAGATTCAAAATTAGCTATTGACAACCGTTTAATCAAAATGAGTATGTTTTGGAAGACGGTTAATAATATTAACTTAATATAATCATGTTGAAATACTTTACACTTATAGAGAAGAAAATAAAGGGCATGTTTGGTAATGGTGCTCAAGTATTTTTGTTCAAAATGGTGTGAAAACTATGGTTTAAAAAGTGTTGTGAAAATACATGTTTAAAGTACTCATAAAGCAAAAATTGTATTTGGTACCATGTTTCAAATAACATATTTTAAAATGTGAAAATGAAAAAATATAATTGTATGTTTAGTATGTGTATGTGATTTTTATTATTATATGGAAATGAAAAGAATGTTATTTTATTGAAGGAGAGAGACAAAAAAAAAAAAAAAGAGAAGGACAAAATGGTGGGCCTATAGGAGAAAAAGAATTTAGCCTTGTCAATGGGTCTCACAATTTAAAACTTATTTACAAAAGGACTACTCAACAACATTACTTGAAAATTTAAAACCGGTATGATGAGTTTTTAAAATACATGTTTTAAACACCATAAATTGAGAACTATAACTCAAACACTCATGATAAAAAAAATTCTTACCAAACATAGTTTCTTTTTGGGACCCATAATTTTCAGTGTTTAAACTCTGTATACTGTTGTTTGAGCTTGCATACCAATAGGCCAAAGTAGCTGATTTTTGGTTATGTTGGGATTGAGACTTTATTTTTGAATTTATTTATTATTGTTATTTAAATTTAAAGACAAGGAACCTTACCAAGCAGGTCATGCTCTTTGGACCCACTCTTGGCCTTTGGGAGTAAACCATGGATATACATCCCCACTTGCTTAACCTTGTATCAAGAAATTTTTTTTTTGATAATTTGATAGAAAATTTTGAAATCTATACCTTTATCAATAAGCTCAATCCCATATTAAAAAGAGAAAAAAAGAAAAAAAAAGGATTGAGCTTTATTGATAGAAAGATATAAATTTCAAAATTTGTAACTAGTATATATATTTTTTTCTTACATCAACATGTGGGAGTAAGGAGATTTGAATTTAGGTTCTTTTCCATTGGATAAGTGAACGGTATCACTGAGCTACAAGACTGTTAACAAACTTTTTTTAGAGAGAGAGAGAGAGTACCAGCAACTTGAATTGGTCTGTAAAGGTTGATCTTATACATCTTTCACCATGAAATCTTATACGACAAGAGCCACACAATAGACCAGCCGCACAATCTGCAGTTGATGAGCATTCCTCTAGGAGCTGCTAAACAGAAAAATATAACAACATTAGCTGAAATTATGCATCAAATTGATATAACTTTGTGCAGTGTTACTATACATCATAGAACAAAGAGTTAGACCTTGCATCCTCCATTGGAACATGCATCAATGATGGCAGTAACACTGAGAAGAACTGAAATTATAACCAAGGGAATGTTTTCCAAGAGACCCATTTTGGAGCAATAGCAAAGTATTGGAGTTTTGAAAGAATATTTATGTAAATGATGAAATTAAATCGTTACTGACATTTTATAGGTGACAGTGTCCAATATTCCATGTTCAGCAAAAAAAGACCGATATTCAATGAGAGTTCGAAATTGCACTTGGGTGGCTAAAAATTGCTGAGTCAAACTCAAATAGTAACTACAGGTCTTGGGAACCAAAAAAAAGCGTAGGCATCTTAACATCACATTGTCAATATGGAAATCTTTTTTTCTCATGAAAAAATATTCAATTTATAATTGGATTCTTGAAGGTAATTATAGGTCTTGGATTATCCCAAAAAAAAAAGAAATTATAGGTCTTGGTCAATGATAATTTGTGACAGTCATTATCCATAAAAAACATGATAAGAAATGTATTGTCATGATGAGAAATTTGATGGCAATATTTTTATAACACTTTCACAATAAATTCTAAATGACAAGTTGTTATTGACTGTTACTTAAAAAAAAAAAAAAAATTGTGGTAGGTTCTCATAATTTATTAGATTCTTATCTACCGTCTCATAATCTATCCTAAAATCCTACTAAAGGGAATTCTAAATATGCTTTTGTATTAATGTCTAATTGCCATTTCTGTCAATATTGTTAACCAAAGTGAGTCATTGCTCTTAGGTTAAGCGTGATAAAGATCCTTTAAAGTTCTAAGGTAACTTAGTTATGGAATTACTAAAATCACATCCATCAAGTTTGAAATTAGTGGATTGGATTTTGCCACCTCATCGTTATTTAAACAAAGTTGACTATAATTGTTTTGATATATATTTAAATTGTAAATGAAGTGATGAAATTTAATCCACTCATTTTAAAATAGATAGATAAGATTTTAGAAATTTAATGATTGAGGGGGTGTTTGGTGGAGTAGTTTGAGTAATGTTGTTTGTAGTTTTTTGTAATTTTTTGAAATACATGTGGGTGAAAAAGTGTGTGGAAATATGTGTAATATTGTTTAAAATGTGAAAATGTGAGTTTGAGTTGTCCAAAAAATTTAGAGGATCTTAATTTAAAGAGAATTAAATAATTAATAGTACTCTCAATCCAAACTTGTATTTTGCCATGCTTAAGCAGGTACACCAAAATTGGATCAAAGTGATCTGAAATTGACCAAATAGACCAAATAGACCGAATGGACCAAAGTGGAAAGTATAGACTTAAGTGGACTGTATGGACCAAATTGGACCGAATAGAGCTAAGTGGACCATATGCACTAAATTGGACTATTTTTTTTTTTTTTTGATGTGCAAATTGGACTGAATAGACCTAACTGGAAGGAATGGACCAACTTGGACCGAATAGAGCTAAGTGGACCGTATA
Source organism: Quercus parvula (assembly GCA_030820535.1). Taxonomy (NCBI): domain Eukaryota; kingdom Viridiplantae; phylum Streptophyta; class Magnoliopsida; order Fagales; family Fagaceae; genus Quercus; species Quercus parvula. Next base: position 61,619,086 of record JAUAME010000005.1, on the reverse strand, counting down.
GATGAAATTGGACCGAATAGACCTAATTGGAAAGAATGGACCAAATTCGACTGAATAGACCTAAGTGGACTAAATTGGACTGAATAGATTGAGTGGACTGAATGGACCGAATAGGTCAAGTTGGATTAAAGTAGACCGAATGGACCGAACATGACCGAATTAACCAAAGTAGACCGAATGGACCGAATTGGACTGAATGGACCGAATATACTGAATAAGACTGAATTGACCAAAGTAGATCAAATTGACCTAATTGAACCGAAATGGGCTGAAGTAAACTGAATTGGACCAAAATTGATAGAAGTGGATTGAAGTAGACCAAACCGGACCGAAATGGATCGAATGCTGATCTATTATTAGCATAGCCATGATTGTGTTTAATATAAATTCAAATTATTACTTCCAAAATAATCAAGTATTAACTCAAACAAAAATCAAACCAAAACTAAGAGAGAGAGAGAGAGAGAGAGAGAGAGAGAGAGAGAGAGAGAGAGAGAGAGAGAGAGAGAGAGAGAGAGAGAGAGAGACTACTTGTGATGGGAAACTAAAAAATACAACACCAAAATGTATGAACCAAAAATAGAGTTTTAAAAATTACAATGATTCATCAATATAAAGTAAAGTTGCAAGAAAGAATAAAAAAAATAAAGAGAGAGAATAATAAGAAATTTATAGAAAAGCTTCAACACTTTTCCATCTCCCACTAATCAAGAAATCTAAAATTCAACTTCAACAATTATATTACCAAAAGCTTCAACAATTTAAATTTAATATTTATTTTAACTATATATCACAATTTCATGTTTTAATATATTAAAATTTACGCACTACATATCTTGTTTATGCCAAGCATTTTAACATATGTCTGTATGAGAAATGCTACATCCACTTGGGAGCAAAAATCATTTCTTGAAAAACATGTTTCTGCACAATTACCATTATGCTAAATTGCAAATTGTACAATTTAAGTTTGATTGAAACTCATTTCAATTCTCTAGCTTTACTTTCATTCAATTGAGTCCTCTAAGTTATAGATTTATTCAACTTTTTATTTTCGTCCAATTATGTTGCCATTAAATATGCAATTAATTAATGATAAAAGTTTTTATTTTTTGAAAAAAACTAAATAAAAAATCTATAAAATATTTTTATTAATTTTATAGATTATTTTTTTCATGTGAGAAAAATATTTTTTTTAATGGAAAATTTTTAACGAAATTGGATGAAATGCTTGAATTGAATAAATTTAAAATTTAGAGAATTCAATTGAATGAAAGTAAAATAAGAGGACTTAAATGAATTTCAATCAAACTTATATTGTGCAATTTTCTTTTTAGCCTTATCATTGATATGCCCAAAATTAACTCCATTTTAGCATTAATATGCCCCAATTAACTCCAAATAAGATTTAATATGCCCCAAATCGTGACTTATTTATCCCAATTAAAAAGATAATTGCACCAATTACTTATAGATAATTAATGTTTGACCATCTAATTAATCAAGTGTGCACAATCTTATTATTAATCTTAGTCAAATCCAATAGGATCATGACAATTTACTGATTTCAAATTAAGGTTATGTTTGTTATTGGCTTAAAAAATTAGTTTTTTTTTACTATTTAGCTTATTTTTACTACTATTCAGCTTATTTTTGTTGCTATCCATGAGTCTCATTGCATTTTTGGGTGCTATTCATAGGCCCCACTGTACTATTTCAACCACCTTTTAACTTCATCTATAGTACTTTTAGTAAAAAGTTTTCAGTTTCAACTAAATAAACTATTCCCAAACGGACTCTAAATCCTCATTGGACCAATCAGATCAATCATTCATAATCAAATGTGATTAAAATCAATTATGTGGATGCGTTAAAATTTGATTCCATGATATTTTTAAATTTGATGACATGTCATTTTGATCATTAAGATTTGAAGATTAGTTTTATGTGATGTAATCAGAAATCTAACGGCCAAAGTTATGGTATTACCCAGTGAAATTATCTTTTTGGCTTCTATATAAGGTTAAATACAAGTTACAAAATGGAGTGTCAACAGGATTGAAAATAAAATATAATTCCTAGGCTCCAATAGATTTCTAAGAGATTTTGGTCAAACTTTTGTCCTTGAGATTGGGTGTCAAAAAAAAAATGCCAACCATAACTTCATACTAAAAAAACAATCTCTAGAAGAATGAAATGAGTTTTTATAATCTAGAAACAGCCCATTCCAAAAAAAAAACATTAGGTAAGAGTATTTGTATCAGAAAATGCAAAAGTAAAAAATAAAAAACTTAATTTTACATATCTAAGGCTCAAAATCACCTATATCAGTCATGCTAAATATGTGTAAATTTGCAAAGTTTTTACCATAGCCGTGTAAGTTTATACTAGCATTGTTCATTTTGCATTTAGTTTTTATTCTTTCTTTACGTAGGCAGAGAATAAAAGAAGAGAATGGATGGTTGTTTTGTGTGTGAAGAAAGACAAACAATATTTAAAAAATCAATAAAATTTGGTATTTTAATGAAATAGAGTTAAGAATAGATAATCTAATGTGAGTTTTTTTGAAAAATGGTTATGTAAAATAGAAAAAGTAAATTCTTATACTAAAATAAACAGGAATTTTTGCATGAGCTGATGTAAATATTCTAATGTATTTTTCCCTTAATTTTCTGTTTTCAAAAACTTATTTTTAATTAAAAAAAATCCACTATCATGCTTTTCCAATATAAAAAATACAAATAAGAAATCTAGTGTTCAAATCTAATCTATATTGAATATAAAACCTCTTTAGGTGAGGGAGAATGAAAATAACAATAAAAAACAAGTGGAAAAGACAAGCAAATAGAAATTTGTGTTTTGGTGTCACAAATGAGTTGCTTCTCTTAGATAATATAGTTTCTGTAAACTTACCCCCAAAATACAACCGAATTTGTTAGGTTTTACAAATAAATTTTTTGAAGAAGACCCACAAAATTTCTAAGTGTTTCAAAATTTGAAGTTATAATGAAATGAGAGTTGAATCACATATAGATACCATGGGGGTAATCCCAAAATCAAGTGTTGTAACTATTACAAATGGTTAAAATCAATTCCCACTATTCACAAATGTTTTTATATCTAGTCAAGTGGTACAACTTTTGGCTCTAAAAACTATAGAAATCGCAATTTGCAGAAATTCGTCTAACAACGAAATTTACAACATGTTTAGCGAAATTTCTAACCCAAAAATTCTGAACATAGAGCATGGAAGGAAGCACTGTTGCTTTGGTTCCAATAATGACACTAATGGCAACTTAAGCAACAATAAATATACCAAAGAATTAGATACGTTCAAATTCCCGGGCACCCATTAATTTTATAAATTTACCGAAAATAAATAAAATATTAGATTAGATGAGGGCCCAACAAAATCATCCATCTACAGTGTGCCCCTACATTTCATGGTGTGAAAACTAGTGCCTCCTGGAATCCTAGGAGTGGGATCCAAACAAGAATAATGTTTGTGCCACATAAAGTGACACAACTCGCTGACATGGTAAGTTATGAGTAGTAAAAAGGTGATAAAAGGTCCATGTTAGATCACTTCTTTATCACTCACAACTTACCACACATAGGTGATAAAAGGTCTTCTTCTTTTTTTTTTTTTTTTTTTTTTTTTTTTTCTGTCTCCAAGGAAGCTTCTCTGGGGTCCCAGGAAAACTCCTTTTCGACTGTAGAACCGTCGTTCCTGTTGGGAGGAGTCACTGTATCTCAAGTTAAATTTATTTTTGCTTGGAGGTGGTTTTAACGTTGGCACTCGGTTGCATTTTTTATTTATTTTACTTTTATCCCTTATTGTTCTTGGGGCTGGGGAGTTACGTGAGGTTTTTTTGAGGGTCTTAGAGCATGGAAAACCTTACAAAACATTGGCAAAGCCTGTCATTGAATGCCAGGGAAGGAGAAGAACTGGGGTGGACGATGAGCTCTCAACCAAAAATTTCACAATGGCAGCAAAATTTCTGACAAAAAGGGCACTAAACGTGGAGGTAGTGACCAAAACTTTCAGTCCGTTATGGAGATCGGTAAAGGGGTTTGAGGTTCGAAAAATTAGTGACCATGTTCTGCTATTCACGTTTGAAAAAAAGGAAGAGGTGGAGCGGATAATGAGCAACGCCCCATGGAGCTTTGATAAGCATCTTGTGGTGCTCCGGTGGTTTGATAAGGAAGTTCCACTGCGGGACCTAGAGTTCAACAAGATTCCGATATGGGTCCAAATTCACGATGTCCTAATTAGATTCATGAACAAAACAGTGCGGAGAAGATCTGTGAAGTTGTTGGGGAGGTGTGAAAGAACACTGAGGAGGGAGAGACGGATGGAGGGAGCTTTTTAAGAATGAAGGTCACTATAGATATAAGCAAACCCCTATGCAGGGGAAAAAGGATATCTCTATCACAAGGCGAGCAAAGTTGGGTGTCCTTCAAATATGAAAGACTTCCCAACATTTGCTATTGGTGTGGGTGTCTGAATCATGTGGATAGAGATTGTGACTTGTGGATAGAAAGTGAAGGGAAGCTGACCAAGGAGAATCAAGCCTACGGTGCATGGATTCGTGCAACATTTTTTGGGAAGGGAAGAAGCTCAGTCCTAAAAGTGTCGGGTTTCTATGCCGCAAAGAAAGCTCGGAAAAAACAGGTTGTAAGCGACAACAGTGTGGTGGTGATGCCGGTTGTTCAGGCCGAAGATCAACCTCCTATGGAGGTGCTGGTGCAAACAGAGGAAGGAGGTACCTCCCAGGAAGCATTAAATGCGAAAACCTTTGTGTCAGGAGGGGCAGACTTGAACTCCGTGGTTGTTGTGATGGAAAGCTGTGATTCAGGGAAAAGCTTTGAGGACAAGCTAGGTGAAATTGACAAGGAGCTGGCGCGATTTGACAAGGGGAGTGGCGTGACTGAAGGAGCTTCTATAAAAGGAAAGTATGAGGAAAATAAGGAAGCTAGTATAGCTAGGAGGGCAGAGTTTATACAAGGGGCTGTGGAAAGTGTAGAAGCAAGAGTAGTGGAGGAGATGGTGACCACACAAGCACGTGAAGAGGAGGGCAACTTGGTAAGTGTACCTATCACCTAATCAGCTTTATGTGATATCTCTAATGTTATTGGCTCTAGGAAAACTAGTGCTAGGGTGGAAAAAGTCAAAAGAATAAGGAAAAAATATAGTGCACGGCTAGTTGAGAATGTCATTCCTGGGTTAGTTAAAAAAAATGCAAAAAGGCTAGCATCTGAGGGGGACCACAGTGAGTTACCAAATAAAAAAAGGTTGGTTTCACACTTTGGTCAAGAACATGATTATTTAATGGTGGAGGCTGTGGTGCAGCCCAGCCAACAGCAATGAATATCTTAAGTTGAAACTGTCGAGGACTTGGGAACCCTCAGACAGAGTAGGAGCTTGGAGATTTAATTTGAGCTCATTCTCCCTCAATCGTGTTTGTGGCCGAAACATGGTTGAAAAAAGCTAGGCTAATTTCCTTATGTGACAAGTGGAAGTTTGATGGGATGATTGATTTTTCTAGAGAGGGGAGGGGTGGCGGTTTTTTGGAAAAAAGAAATGGATTTCTCGGTTGATACTTACTCGCCGAATCATATTGATGCGGTCATTAATAAGGGGAAGGAGGGTGAGTGGAGATTCACTGGTTTCTACGGTGAACCTGATACAAACAGTCATTATCTCTTGGGCTACGTTGAGAAGACTAAAATCAAAATTTTCATTAACTTGGTTGTGTGTGGGTGATTTCAATGAAATTATTCGAGCTCATGAGAAATTGGGAGGGCGGCAAAGACCAAATAGGAAAATGAAGGAGTTTGGAGACGTGTTAGATGAATGTGGGTTTCAAGATTTGGCTTATTGTGGTAACAAATTCACTTGGTGCAACAAGCATGGGGAGGGGCATACGATGTGGGAAAGACTTGATAGAGCAGTTGGTACGGCGAAGTGGCTCTCAATGTTCCCGGCCACAAAAGTGGTTCATTTGGAGTGTGGCATATCGGACCGTAAGCCGATTTTGATTCACTTATTAGGGATACCAAAGTGAATAAATAAACCTTGGAGGTTTGAGCAAATGTGGATGAAGGATGAGGGGTGTAGAGAAGCAATCAAGGATGCATGGTCCCATGTATTCCAAGGCAATCCGATGAGTAGAGTGGAAGGGAAAGTGGATAGGTGTCGAAAAAATCTGAAGTGGTGGAGCAAAGTGGCTTTTGGTAATGTGACCCGAAGCCTTAGGGAGAAAAAGGAGTTACTAAGATTGGCCGAGGAAGAGGCAATAAGGGGTGGAAGCTTTCCTCATGTTCAAAGGTTGAAGAAAGAGATTTCAAAGCTATTGGTTAAGGAAGAGCAAATGTGGAAGCAACGATCTCGAGCCCTATGGCTTCAAGAGGGTGACAACAACACTAAGTACTTCCATAGTAGAGCCTCTCATCGGTTTAGAAGAAACCAAATTGATGTTATTAAGGATTCAAGTGGGGAGTTGTGCACGGATGAGGAGGGGATTTCTCATATATTGGTAAGTTATTACCAATACCTCTTTAACACCTCAAATCTAAGTAAGATGGAGGAAGTCATGGTGGGTGTGCCTTGTTCTATAACAGAGGAGATGAATAATGTGCTCTTGGGCGAGTACTCTAAGGATGAGGTGGTCATGACCTTGACTTAGATGGACCCTTTGAAGGCTCCGGGCCTGGATGGACTCCCTCCTCTTTTTTTCCAGCACTATTGGTTGTCAGTGGGCGTAGATGTGACTGAAGTGGTGTTGAGCTGCCTTACTTCAGGTGTTATTCCTCCATCCATTAACTGGACATTCATCACCCTTATCCTAAAGGTAAAAAGTCCTAAAAAACTCTATGAATATCGTCCTATTTCCTTATGTAATATAATTTATAAGCTTGTTTCAAAGGTGATAGCAAATAGGCTTAAAGGGGCACTTCCATCGATTATTTCGGAATCTCAAAGTGCCTTCCAATCGGACAAGGCAATATCCGATAACATTCTTGTAGCTTTCGAGACTTTACATCACGTTAAGAATCAAAAATAAAAAAAAAGGGGGTTTCATGGCCTTGAAGCTTGACATGAGCAAGGCTTATGATAGGGTGGAGTGGAATTTCTTGGAGGCAACAATGTTGAAGATGGGCTTTAATGTGAGGTGGGTGGCTTTGATAATGAGTTGCATAAACTCGGCTTCCTACTCAATATTAGTGAATGGAGTTCCTAAGGGTGATATCCAGCCGTCTAGGGGCATTAGGCAAGGAGATCCTCTCTCTCTTTACCTATTCTTAATTTGCTTTGAAGTTCTAAATTGCCAATTGCAATAGGCAGCCAGGTTCGAAGCCATTAGGGGATACTCACTGTGCAAAAATGGTCCGAAGATTTCTCATCTATTCTTTGCCGACGACACTCTCCTATTTTGCCGAGCTAATAAGGGTGATTTGGATGCTATTCAAGGTATTTTGGTGTTGTATGACAAAGCCTCTGGCCAAAAGCTTATTAGAGAAAAAACCACCGTGTTCTTTAGCAAGGCTACTTCGGAGGAGAGGAAGCTTGAGATAATAGAAGCATTGGGGGTAAGCGAAGTGAAGGAATATGAGAAATATCTTGGTCTTCCAGCGGTGGTTGGGAGAAATAAAAAGGCGAGCCTCAATTTCATCAATTGGAATAAACTTCAAGGTTGGAAGGAGAAGCTCCTTTCACAAGCGAGAAGGGAGGTGCTCCTAAAAGTGGTAGTTCAAGCTATACCCACCTTTGCGATGGGTTGCTTCAAACTCCCATCCGGATTACTAAACGATATTGAGATGATGATTAGGAAACTTTGTGCAAACCAAAGGCGTTAGGAGGTATGGGCTTCAAGGATTTGGAAAAAATTTAATGAGGCTATGCTCGCAAAGCAAGTGTGGAGACTATTAGTAGATCATTCTTCCCTCTTTTACCAGGTCTTTAGTGTAAAGTACTTCCCAAGTGGGTCAATTTTTGATGCAAAGGTAGCTTTGGGGTCATATGCGTGGCAAAGCATTGTAAAGGCAAGTAAGCTTGTCCAATTGGGCTTGCTTTGGCGAGTTGGGAATGGCTTAAAGATCAATATCTACAATGATAGGTGGCTGCCCAGGGAGGCCTCGGCTTGTGTTGTTTCACCAAAAATTGAGGAGGCGTCAAATTGGGTAGTTGCAAATTTGCTAGAGCCAGAGGGAGGAGGTTGGAATGAGCAGCTTGTGGATGCCCTCTTCCTGCCTTTTGAAGCCCAGAGAATTAAAAGCATTCCTTTGTGTGTTACGGACCAAGATGACTGCGTATCATGGCCAAGGTGTAGGTTGGGTTCTTACTCAGTTAAAATAGGTTACCAGTTGCTGTGCGAAATGAAATGAACTCACTGCCCTCTAGTTCCGACTCTGATGGGGTAAAAAGGTTTTGGAAGTTCATTTAGCGCTTGATGGTTCCGAACAAGGTGAAGGTGTTCACTTGGCGGGCTTGCTCAAGAGCCCTTCCAACTAAGGTAAATTTGAAGAAAAGGAGAGTGGTAGATACCTCCATGTGTGACTAGTGCGGATGCTTGAATGAAGATGAGGTCCATGCCATTTGGGGCTGTTTGCAGGTTCGTGAGGTATAGGAGCAATCCTGTGCTGATGTGAGGATCAAGTATCAGAATGTTGAAACCATGTGTGACCTCGTGAGCATTATGAAGGCTGAAGGTAAAAACATGGAGGTGTTTGTGATGACAGTGTGGCTCATTTGGCTGCGGAGAAATAAGTTGCGAACAAATGAAGTTACCAGCCATGCTCGAAGATCGCTCAGTCAGCCTCATCCCTATTGGCCGAATTTCAGCAAGGAAAACAGGGGCGGATTACAGTGAGGCAAGTTGGCTTGGTGCAGTGGCAACCTCCGGCAGAGAACTCCTTTAAAGTTAATTTCGACGGGGCGGTCTTTAGGGAGGAGCAGGAAGCCGGTATCGGTGTGGTGATCCGCGACAATGAAGGGCATGTTCTGGCGGCTTTGTCAGAAAAGGTTAGGCTGCCAGCATTAGTGGAGGTCCTTGAGATGTTGGCGGCACGAAGAGCGGCTACGTTCGCAAGGGAACTTGGTTTTAGCCGGGTCTGTTTTGAAAGGGATGCGGAGTTAGTAGTGAAATGCTTGCAGTCGGGGTCGGTATCAAACGCATTGACAGGTCACTTAGTAAAAGACTTCATGTCTATAAGGGGGTACTTTTAGTCCTCCTCTATCATCCATGTAAGGTATCAAGGCAATAATGTTGCCCATGCTTTAGCTAGGGATGCTAGGTTTTCTTTTCCTTTAAGAGTTTGGATGGAGGAAGTGCCTCCAAACATTTTCAGCTTGGTTGTAAAAGATTTGCAGCAGTAATGTTATTCCCCACTGAGTTGGGAGGTTTCTCAAAAAAAAAAGAAAAAAAAAGAAGGTGAATTTTGATACAAATTGGACCACTTTACTCGGCACTAGCACGACTCCCCCAAAGTCGGCAGCACAGATAGCATACATGTCTTATTCAGCCACAAAAAAAAAAAAAAAAGCAGTATAAATGTAAGTCACAACAGAATCTTCGAAATTGACATGTTTCTCCAAAAATAAAAAATAAAATATATCTTTTTTCAGTCATGTGAATGTACAGGGGACTTCAGCCCCAGCTATAAATACAGAACACTAGCCCAGTCTTAGTACACTTTAAAACCCTTTCTTTCATTTTCAAACAATCATATACATATATACCAACATCATGAACAACCCTAACAATGCCTGTGATGATGATTTAACTTTACCAGAGGCTGATCAGAACACTGTGAGGCCTAAAAATGCCGGTAATAATTCAACTTTACAAGCGACTGAGAACACGATGAGGCCCATAATTGAATTTGAAGGAACCCCATGTCCAGTTACCGGTGGCGGAGGCAGAATTTTAGTCTAGAGGGGGCAAAATCAAAAGATAATATTAAAAGTGAAATTAATCTAAAAAATATTATCCAACAATAATAACAAAATAAATAAACAATTGTAAGCAAATATGAATATATTTCATATTATTAAAATAAATAAACAAAAATAACCAATTCATAGCTACTAAAAAATTTATAAACTGATGGAGTAAGAATGTGATTAGTGTTACTTAAAAAATATAATGAATAAGTTAGAAATTATTTTTTGTGATTGGTGACATGCAAATTTGTAAGATATAAGTAGTAAAATTTGTAATATCTCTAGCATCATTCAAGAATAAAATGCTGTGAAAAGTATCATAAATAGTAAAAATGGTGTAAATAATGATATAAAATAAAAAATAAAAAAAGTGAAATAGGTGCAAGTTGTAGTAGGACAAAACAAAAGCAATGGTTTAGTAACTTTCAACCAAGTAGAAGTCTTTTTTTTTCATTTTTTTTTTCCCCATGTCAGATTGTAACCACTTTAAAGTCTAGCCAGACTAGCCTACTATTCCTAAAAAATTCTAGGAGGATTCAGGGGGGGCAGGTGCCCCCCCTCGCCCCCCTCTGGCTCCGCCAGTGCCAGTTACTTCCTTTAGGGCTCAGGCTCAGCAAACTGGGAGTAACCCTGCTGTGACTGTGAGGGCTCAAGTTCGTCATGATGTCCATTATCATGATTTCATGGGGCTGAACGAATGTTTTGTTTGCCAGAATCGGTACCCATCTGAAAGAGCTTTATGTGGCCACATGAAGATGCATCCTGACCGCGAATGGAAGGGGCACCTGTACCCTCGTCACACTCCTAATGCAATTCGGCCTCCATTCTTTTATGTCCCCGGGTTTTGCCCTCCTCCAATTGCAGAGTGATGTGTCGACTGTAGCAAGAGGACGAGGTACTGATGCAAGAGAGAGAGAGAGGACAGTCCCTGCACTCCTCTGAAATTTGATCTGAATAAGGTTCCTGATGATAAAGATAATTAAATGTGAGTTCATATATGCTGCCGATATTATACGTTCTTGTAAGCCGTGATATAAATTTTTTTATAACTTTCTTGATTTATTAATGTTGGAGTGATATTTTGTGATTAGTGAATGTCATATCAAAACAATCCCTAATCCCAGCTTATCATTTCAGCATAATATAAGAAAAGTTGTAAAAGTTTTTGTGTCATTGGTATGTGGTTTGGTAAAATGATATAGCTACAGACTTCTTTTACAAATTTGGTGAGTGGTGAGTGGTTTTTGTGAGTGGTGAATATTTTTTGGTAAGTAAAAAAGTGATGTTAGTGGTAAGTTCATATTAAAGAACCAGTATTAAGTTTGTTATGGTTTGTGGCTATAATATTATGTTTTGGTTTGTATTAAGTTTATTATTTATGGTTAAAAGTTCTATTTAATGAGTTCACAAATAAATTTTCTATCTTCCGCCTTACTTTATTTAAAAAGTCAATATCATTCTTTCTCTAAAATTTAAATTAATGACCATAGTTTTAATAACTTATAAATTTTTAACTAAAACATAACATATTAAATGATGTTCCACTTAAAGTTGAACTTTCTAAACAAGATAAATAATTCAAAACTAGGGAGTATAATTCAGTAATGTGATCTATTCCTTTATGAAAATAACTATGGTTCAAATCTTTATATTCCTCTAGTACGGCATGACTCCTATGGGCTATTTTAATAGCACAATGTCTAATAATGAATATAACAATAGTTATAAAATACTCTTATATTTTCTAATAGAGTTGGGCATGACTTCTAATATGAACTTCTAAAGAAAAATAAGGAGAACATAAATTTTTTTTAAAAGTGATGATGAATAGTGAACTTCAAAAATGAGTGTTTTCATTATTGGGAAGTTCCAAAGGAATGAACATTCATCGTCATTTGACCACTGCTTAGATGATTTTTAATCAAAGTGATGATGGGAATTCACGGTCACAAAATTGTAGACTTCTAATTATTATTAATAGATCAATGATTTCTTCTGTTCTAAGTTGAATGATTGGGATCGCATATTCTAGCATTCATTAGAAAATTAAGTTTACTAACTAAAAGTGCTATAAATCTCTAAATAGATTTCTAAGACCTTGTCTTAATAGGGAGTATCAACCCTTATTCTGTCTCTTACTTGAGACATTTGGAAAAAAAAAAAAGTTTTTACAATTAATATGCGGATCCCAGAGTGGTAGTCTTTCTGTTCTAACTTTATCGGGAACAAAAGGGCAGTTCTTTTATTAGTGGTTTGACAAAAAGGAAGTTACATATATATATATATATATATATATATATATATATATATATATTTATATTAATTGACAACAGACTACATATTCTCTATCTACAACGTCATAGTAATCTAATAATAATAATTAATAACTGATGTGATTGTTAAATAAAAATAACTGATGTGATAGTGTCCTCGTATATATAACTCTATAAATATATATATATATATGAATTGATAATGAATTATATATTTTCTAATAAAATCATTAAGTATTTTTCGAATATCATAAATGTGTATATTTTTCTTTCACATAAATGATAAATTCACATAAATGATAAGTCTTACTATAAATTTACTTAATAAAATCTATTATTTATATAAAATGAAAAAATATAGATTTATGTTACTATGAAGTATACAATAATTTTCTTATTTTATCTCTACAACGTCGTAATCTAATAATAATAATAATTAATAACTGATGTGATTGTTAACCAAAATATTACTGATGTGATTGTGTCCTCTGTGTCATGTGAAATTTTCATGGGTTTGAATATTGTCGGCTTTTTGTCACTGCTTTTGCCATGCATGTATTACGTGGCAACATTGATCGTCTCCGCCGATGTTTTTGTGGGCACCACCAAATAACGACGCATGGGAGGTTGTGGGCTGTTTGATAGAGTAAGATATTTTGGGTATTTTTAATATATATATATATATATATATATGTGTGAAAATATGTGTTAAAATATGTGTAAATTTATTTGAAATGTGAAAAATATATGTTAAATAGGGTTACCAAATAGATTAGGTGATTTTTTGTGGCAAAAACAAAAATGGTAGAAAATCCCTAAAAAAGTGTTAAATCTCTTGAAAGGGAAATTTATTTAGAAGACAGTAGTAAAATTTTTGGGTAAACTGACTGGACTCTTTGAGTACGAATTGTGTTTGCAAGTGTTTCTCAACTTCCTAAAACCACTTACGGAACTATATGTATTGGCAAGGGGGTTTGAAATTTTTTTACTTTCATATGATATTGTAGTATTATATGATAGATTGGTACAAATTTCATAGCTCTCCCCTAAAACAAATTATAGAGAGAGAAGATTGGTACACAAATTTCATCAACATCAAAATTTGTTATGTGAAAATCCTCATATGGTTAAAGAACAAACACGCAAGAGATTCATATTGCGATAAGATAAGATTATACGTGCCAAGTCTTGACTTGTCTAGCTTGTATGATTACCTTTCAAATCTGTTTTCATTATTATGGTATTTCTTATAACTTTTCTCTACACACAGTATTTGATTGATTGTTTCTCTCAGATGCATTCAGAGAAACTTATTATTAACGTACGGACTGGTCCTACAAAAAGAATTCCTTTACGCCTCCATTATCCTCGCAGTGAAAAGCAGATGGTCTTCTAATGGTCTGCTTTGTGGGTTTAAAAGGTTTTCTTTATTATAGTATTTCTTATAAATTTTCTCTACACACAGCGTTTGATTGTTTGTCTCTCGAATGCATTCAGAGAATCTTAGGGCTTGTTTGGTATACGACCATAAACTTATGTTTTTAATTTTTAAATAATATTATATGTATTTTTACATATTATTTTACCTAAACGTATTTAAAAAAAAAATTGAAAATTGTTTCACACGTATCAAACAGTTTAGGTTATTATTAACGTTTGGACTGGCCCGACAAAAGGAACTCCTTTACGCTTCCATTATCCTCACAGCGAAAAGCATATGGTCTTCTCATGGTCCACTTTGTGGGTTTACAAGATTTAAGTTATTCATAGATAGAATATTTGCCTTGATTGAAGATATTTAGTGTGGGTTTGGATAGGATTAAAAATAAAAAGTATTTCATTATTCAGTTTATTTTTGTTATTATTTATAGACCTTACTGTACTTTTTGGCATTACTTTTAACTAACTTTTATTTTTATCTACAGTACTTTCAGTAATAATTTTTCAATTTTAGTAAAATAAGCGATATCCAAACACATTCTTAGAAGCAAATGGTTTACAATATATATATATATATATATATATATATTTTGGTTTAGGAACAAATGTTTCTAAACAACAGGCCGTTTAATACTATTCTAAGCCAAAAAGGAAATATTTAAGTAGGACTTTATATGTTTAAATATCAGCTATATAAATTTATTTATTGTTGATCGAACCAAAACTAATTTGATGAATTACACATAATTTGATGAATTAATATTAATTAAGTAATATACTGAAAAATAATGTAACGACTTTTTTTAATGTTTTAAATCACTTTTCATCATAAAACTTCGAGTATATTTTTATAAAGGCTAAGATGTTCTGGTAATTAATGATGCCCTCTACTTTTGACTTAGTCTGGGCACATGCAAATTTAAACCAAAAATAATAATAATGATAATAAAGTATGCCATTGTGTTTCAAATCCCAATAAAAAAGATGTATCAGTTTCTTATTTAATGATTGTGATTTCAAATCATACTTTTCCCCTATAAAGAAAGTAAAAACAAAGTACGACATTTATGTTCCAAAGTCCAAAAAGAAGATGTGTTAAAAGGGAAGTTCAATAATATCATATTTTGTTTTATTTCGCGTATGGCATGATTCCTTTTGTCTATCTTAATGGATTTCTATGATCTTGCCTTGACGAGGATTATGAAACCTTATATTGTATCTTCCTTAAGACAATAAAAATATTGACGTGAAATAGTATCTTCCACCATACACCAACATTATACATTATTTAATAAAAATTGAGCTTAGATGCAGTGGTTGCGTCAAGTGATATTACTAAATTACAGAAATTAGATTTTAAGAAAAAAATATATACAATTTTTCTTTTCTTATAATTTCTAAGTTGATAAAAATTTTAATTTGATTACAATTCAAATTTTTCATCTAATCCTTATTTTTTACAATAGATTTTTTTTTTTATTAATTTCTTTGGATAAAATAACAATAAGTGTTTTAACAATACGTGCAACCTACAATAATTATTTTCTAAAAATTTCAAAAAAAGATTAGATTTATTTGGTTGATTTATCTAAAATATAATCAGCAAAACCTAAATTGAATAGGATAGAATTACCTAAAAAAAAAGGACAGAATTTCAATAAATAAAAAATGTATAAAATAAAGCAAATAAGATAGAATTAAAAAAAAAAAATTGAATACTATTGCGTATCAACATACGTTCATTTTTGTTAATTTTTTAAGTTCCTTTTTTTTTTTTGGATGAATATGCATTTTATGTCATCTTTTTCCTAATAATCAAGTAACAAAAAAAAGTAATATTTGATTTACAACTACAACTATATTTGTGTCTATCTAAAATGTTATCAACAAAGCCTAAAATTAATAGGATAGAATTACCTATATATAAAAAAGGATAGAATTTAAATAAAAAAGAGAGATAAAAAATACATGAAAGAAAAAATATAGAATTAAAAAAAAAATACGTGAAACAAAAATACATTTTTATTTTTTTATTTTTTACTACGTTTCTTCTTCTTTTTTGTGGATAAATTTGCATTTTATGTCATCTTTTTTGTTAGGTTCTAAAGACTTAGGTTTTATGTATTTAGAATCCTAATTTGTATTGTTGGCAAACCATGATCAAAACAATGTATTTAAGTTGTTTTAGAAGTGCTCAAAGTTGGTTCTTTGTTATAAAGTTGGAATGAAATACTAAGCTAATTAAAAAACTGATTTAGTACATTTCGATCAATCGAACCTTAGGCTCGATCAATCGAAAATCGTACCTAACGTTTTTTAATTAGGTTTTCCAACTTAGCCCTAAAGTGTTTTAATTGGTTTAGGTTTCTAATTTACCCTAGGTATATAAGGGAAACCCTAGCCATGTTTTTGTGTTGCTCATATTGCAGTTTATGTGAATCTCTTGTGAGATCTTTGAGGAGATTTCCTTCACATAAACTTAGGGTTGTCAAGGAGAAGATTTTTTTACACCTTGATGATCATTCCAGTTGCTGCCATTGAAGCTTAAAGAAAATACAAGCGGGTGTGCTTGTATTTGATGGAGAATCCAAGAAAGAAGGAGTCTGTGGATTCGGAGCTTGCACGTGGTCATGTCAGTAAGTTCTATTGGTGGGTAGCGATAAGAAGTCGAGCGTGGGGGCTTGTAAGTCTTATTGTATGAACTTCGATTCTTTCAAGATAGTGGATTCAAGTTTACCTTGAGGATAGCTAGGTTAAATCCTCCCCAGGTTTTTACCGGTTTGGTTTCCTAGGTGATCATATCTTTGTGTTCTTTATATTTTCATTGCTATACTTGATATGATTATTTGATTGTGTTAACTTAGATTTAATTAATTTGACTAACAACTTGGCTAAATTCCTAGGTTAATCCAATTGTGTTTTAAGGGGTCTAAAAATTGACAAGTTGTATCAGAGCGGGTAGCTCTCTTGTTGTTGATCTTTTGATCACTAAGCTGATCCTTGACTCCTTTATTATGGATTTTTTGCAAAGTATAATGCTTATCTATCAATTTGCTTACTTTGGATATTTGTTCCTTGTTGCACATGTTAAATCTTTCCTTAGACTGCTTATCACATGTGATAATGATTATTGGTGTTTTACTGCCTTAACCGCCTTAAAGGCACGTGATTCATGTATTTGTTATTTGGATAGTGGTTGTTCCAGGCATATGACAGGTAACAAAGGACTATTCAAAACTCTCTTTGAAGGAAAGATTGGAACAGTCACTTTTGGAGATGGAAACAAATCTGTAATCAGAGGGATTGGAACCGTGGACATCCCAAGATTGCCGGTCTTTGAAGATGTTTGGTATGTGGATGGACTGAAGGCAAACCTACTCAGCATTAGTTAGATTTGTGATAATGGACTAAATGTTCTCTTCACCAAGTATGAATGTGAAATTCTTGATGGTGGAGGTGACTGTATGTGCGTTGGTATAAGGACTGCAGACAATTGTTATGGATTGACACCAAGCATAAGCAACAAGTGTTTTAGTGCAAAGATAGACCAAGTTGATTTGTGGCATCAATGTTTGAGGCATGCTAGTCATAAACAGTTAGAAAAAATCTCCAGATGTGATGCAGTTGTTGGTTTACCTAAGTTTGGGAAGATAGATAAGTGCATTTGTGGACCATGTCAGATAGGTAAACAGATAAAGTCTAAACATCCTTCTGTGGCAAGTGTACAAACTTCAAGGCCTTTGGAGCTTCTCCACATTGATCTCATGGGTCCTGCTAGAGTTCAGATTTTAGGTGGAAAGAAATATATTCTGGTGGTTGTGGATGACTTCACTTGATACACTTGGGTGGTGTTGTTGAAAGAGAAAGTTTGGGCTCCTGAGAAGATGATACATCTATGCAAAAAGTTGCAGGTTGAGAAAGATACTATAGTAGCCAGAATCAAAAGTGACCATGGAAGAGAATTTGAGAATACCAAGCTGGCCACTTTCTGCAATGATCAAGGCACACATTAAGAGTTCTCCTCACCCAAGACTCCTCAACAGAATGGAATAGTGGAACGAAAAAATAGAGTTGTTCAAGAGATGGCACGTGCCATGCTACATAATAAAAAGTTGCCCAAATCCTTCTGGGGAGAAGTAGTTAATACTGCTTGTCATATACTCAACCGGGTGTATTTCAGACCTGATTCAAAGAAGACTCCTTATGAACTTTGGAAAGGAAAGAAGCCTGTTGTTAAGTATTTCAGAATTTTTGGTAGTGATTGTTACATTCTACGTGATAGAGAGAACCTAGAAAAATTTGATGTTAAGAGTGACAGGAGATATTTTCTAGGGTACTCCTCTACTAGTAGAGCATATAGAGTGTTCAATCTGAGAACCAAAACTATGATGGAATCATCAAATGTTGTGATCAATGATGAAGTATGTTCTGAAGCATAATCAGAAAAAGTCACTCCTGTTCAAGATATGCCTATGGAGAATGGTGACTCACTTCCTGTTGATTATGTTTGTAAGCACAGTGATGAAGAGTTGATGGTGCTAAATGATGCTGTGTCTGTTCCATCAAGTCCGGAACCATCCACACCGGTACATAAGACTCAACAAGCACTACATGAGTTCAGCCATTCACCGGAACAAAAAGGTACATCAACATCCCTAGTCAAGGGTCCTTCCTCTAGAATAAGACTTAACCATCCCTCCTTAAACATATTGGGAAGTCTAAATGATAACATGAGATTAAGGTCAAAAGCCTTAAGTGTAATTACTCACTCGTGCTATCTGTCCCAATTCGAACCAAGAAATGTAGATGAAACTTTTCAAGATGCTGACTGGGTAAACTCCATGCATGAAGAACTTCACCAGTTTGTTCGAAATGATGTGTGGGAATTAGTTCCAAGACCAAAGGGAGTAAATGTGATTGGAACTAAGTGGATTTTTAAGAACAAGTCTGATGAACATGGCACAGTTATCAGAAAGAAATCTAGACTTGTTGCTCAAGGTTACACACAGGTGGAAGGGGTTGATTTTGATGAGACATTTGCACCGGTAGTAAGACTGGAATCCATTAGGATACTTTTGGCTGTAGCTAGTCATCTAAATTTCAAGCTATACCAAATAGATGTCAAAAGTGCTTTCTTGAACGGGATGTTGCAATAAGAAGTTTATGTGGAACAACCTAAGGGTTTTATTGATCCTCACAGACCGAATGATGTGTACAAATTGAAGAGAGCATTGTATGGGTTGAAACAAGCTCCGTGAGCCTGGTATGATAGATTGACTGCATATCTCACTGAGCATGGATTCAAAAAGGGATCTGCAGACACTACTCTTTTCATAAGAAAGGATAAGAATAGTTTTGTTGTAGCTCAAATATATGTTGATGATATTGTTTTTGGTGCTACTAATGATTCTCTTGCTCATTCTTTTGCAGATGAAATGAAGGCCATGTTTGAAATGAGTATGGTTAGAGAACTAACTTATTTTTTGGGATTACAGGTAAAACAAACGAACTCAGGAATCTACATCAACCAAGCAAAATATGTAAGGAATCTAGTCAAGCGATTTGGATTGGACAATGTTGCACATTCCAAAACACCAATGGTTGCCAATGTCAAATTAACAAATGATCCTTCAGGTGAGTCTGTTGATGTTACATTATACAGAAATATAATTGGATGCTTGTTATATTTCACTGCTAGTAGGCCTGATATTACCTTTAGTGTTGGTGTTTGTTCTAGATTTCAATCTAATCCTAAAGTTTCACATTTGAATGCTGTCAAAAGAATTATTAAATATGTTGGTGGAACTTGAGATTATGGATTATTTTATAGTAAAGAGTCTAATCTGTCCCTTGTTAGTTTTTCTGATTCTGATTGGGCTGATAATACTGATGATAGAAAAAGCACCACTGGTGGGTGTTTTTATGTAGGAGCCAATCTTGTTGTTTGGATGAGTAAAAAGCAAAATTTTGTGTCTTTGTCTATTGCAGAGGCAGAATATATTGCTGCTGGAAGTTGTTGCTCACAACTTCTTTGAATGAAAAATGTTTTAACTGATTATGGGATATCCCAAGATACTATGGTTGTTTACTGTGATAATTCTAGTGCTATTGATATATCTAAGAACCCCGTGCAACATTCTAAGACTAAACACATTGAGATTAGGTATCACTTCATTAAGGATCTTGTTGAAAGAAAGATTGTGTGTCTTGAGTATATTCCTACTGAGCGTCAGAATGCCAACATTTTCACCAAACCTCTTGATAGAAGTAAGTTTAAAACCCTTCGTCAAATAATTGGTGTGATTCTGTGTCCCTAAACTGTTTTGTTTTCATGGTCCTTGTGCTTTATTGTTTTTCCTTTGTGACCATTATTCTTTGGTTTTTGTTTTTTTGTCTCTAAGATTTGCATTGCATTACATTCATGCATTTCATTCTAGGTGTTTTTTATTTAATATTAAAAAAATAAAAAAATAAAAAGGGGGAAAGAAAGGAAAGAAAAAAGAAGCACAATATTGTTCTTGCTCTATTCTCTTTGTTTTTGAAAACAAGGTTGGTCAATTTATTTTCACATGACATGTTTTGTTGTACTTTGTTTAGCTTTGATGAATTTATTTATTGCACTTCACTAGTGAAAGTTTGTAGAACATGTGTGGGAAAGATGTTTATGGTGTTTATCACTTTGTCTTAATCTTGAAGTCACATGTTGTTTGACTGTCGGACTTGATCCTTTTGAGAAAGGCATAAATAACCATCTCACCACTGTGCACTAGCCAATCATGAACACCTTAGTGCATATTATAAGATTTTGTACTCAAGAAAGTGTAGCACATGCACAAAAAGAACATAAGGTGAAGCCTCGGTTTAAAT
Organism: Quercus parvula; assembly: GCA_030820535.1. Classification (NCBI taxonomy): domain Eukaryota; kingdom Viridiplantae; phylum Streptophyta; class Magnoliopsida; order Fagales; family Fagaceae; genus Quercus; species Quercus parvula. Next base: position 61,598,560 of record JAUAME010000005.1, on the reverse strand, counting down.
GATAAATCTCTTACATTAAAAATTAGTGTGTACTATTAGGCTTGATGCCAAATCACTTAAATTAAAAATTGGTGTGTATATTATGAGGAAAAATTCAAGAAACTTACATGATTGCAAGCTTATGTTCTAGGAGATGTGGGAGTTATATGATGTAACTCTTTGGGTGATAATCTCTTTTAAATTCTAAGTGATGAATTGTGTAGACTTTGTAGTTGATTTCTGTTCATATATCACCTCACATGTATCTCAGGTTTTTGCTAGTTGCACACACAACAAAAGTTACTCTTTGCTAAACTTTGTACATGTAATTGTGTGTGTTTATGGTCTGACCAACCACGTTTGAAAAATACCTTGAGTTTTATGCAAAACTGTTTTTTTTTTTGCTTTAAAAAATGGGGGAGATTGTTTAAAATCTAAATTTTTGGAAAATTGGGTTTAAAATTTGTGTTTTGGGAGAGCATTTCATCTCATACTCATGCATTTGTTTTGTTATATTCAATGCTTTGAGATAAGTTTTCAAAAAATCAGGTTTTTTCTCTCAAAAGCTGTTTTTTCTAGAACTTCGATTGATCCAATCTAATTTTCGATCAATCGAAATCTTGCTTTAAAAAATTCTGTGAGCCTCTGCCTGGTTCGATTGATCGAACCTGTTTTTCGATCAATCGAAGATCGTATTTCAGGTTTTTTAAAAACAGTTCTTTGACTGTTTCAAAACATCTTTTTCAAAAGTTTTTCAACTTTTCTTCTCTCTCCGACTTGGCAAGGCAGCACTACGAATTTTTTTGTCGTTTTCCTCCAAAATTTTTGCAAGTTTTTCCTCTCTCAAAGCCGGTAAGACCATTTTATCCCTCATTTTGTTTTTATTTTCATGTTTTCATGCATATTTTCATGCATTTAAAGGGCATTTTCGGACCTCTATATTTTTGGGATTTTTGATGATTCAAGGCTTGTTTTCTGAAATTGATCATTGGGTTTTGATGGGATATTGTTATATTCATGTTTGTTGTTGATTAATTTGATCAATTTGAGGTTATATGAAAAATTGAAAATTCTAGGGTTTATGTTGAATCCAATTTGGGGATTTTGTTCAATTGAGTTGAAATTGATGAAATTGGCTTGTTGTTTTGATGAAATTGATCATTCTAATTAGTTTTCTAACTTGTGCCATGGTTATTTGGTCAATTTATTTTGAAAAATTAACAAGTGGTTGAATATTTTTTGGGGTTTTAGTTAGAAACTCTATGTTCAAGCCAATTTTGTGAGTTTGAACTTAATTTGGACTTAATTTTCTGCATTAGCTCATGCATCATATCATTTAATCTGTTCATGTATCATATAGTTCTTCTTGTTCTATATATTTTTTGCTAACTTGTAGTCTGCCCTTGGATTTGTTTTTGTTTTTTTTTTCCATTTTTTTTGTGCTCTTGTTCCTTATTCTAGCACAATTCCTAGGAAGACTAGAGCTAATAAGGTTCCCTCTACCCCTGCTGTGTCTCCTTCTAGGGTTCAGTTGTTTAGGAATGAGCGCGCGCGTGAGACCTATGAGAAACTTAGTAGTAAACGTAAGATTTGGGCTGAGCGTTCTGTGATTCTAGATGAGGTCGATCCAGCCATTAGGGCTAATCTTGAGTCTAGAGGTTGGCTGTCACTCTTAGAGATAGATCATCCACCCCCAACTGCTTTGATTAGAGAGTTCTTCTCTAACCTCTCATGTCACATCTATAATTCTAACACCGTTGTTCGGAGTTGGATACGAGGTGAGGAGTTCACCATTACCCCTAGGGTAGTGGCTAAGGCTCTTGGGGTTTCGATTGTCACTGATTCAGTCTATCCCTATGAGAGTCACCTCCTATTGATGAGGTCATGTCACACATCACTGGATCATCTATCTAGTGGGGTTCTAATCCTCGGATCACGTCTTCTGCGCTTTCTGAGACCACATATTTGTTTCTTAGAGTTGCGTGTCATTCCTTGTGGCCCATTTCTCATCTCCACACCATCCCTCTGGAGCGATGTGTGTTTTTATATGCGTTTATGTCTGGTGCTTCTATCAGTTTTCCTTACTTGTTTCTTCGTTCTTTGAATGAAATTCATAGGAGTTCTGCCATAGGACATGCGCTTATATATCCTATTTTCATTCATAGGATACTTTTGTTTTTAGGTCTAGCTGACTTTCCCTCTAGTGAACTTGTCCATGTTGTTGGTCCCCTAGGTGATACTTTCCTTCGTTAGAGGGCTGCTTATTTGAAAGCTGATCCTTCGGTTTCTCGTGGTGCATCCTCTAGTAGTGTCCCCCCTCCTCCCTCCTTTACAGGTGCTGTTGAGACTTCTGGTGCTGCTGCTGCTACTGATGTTCCTCCACCAACTACTTCGGATGATTCCGACATTCGACGTACGTTGGATCATGTCTTGACTGTTCAGGCGGCTCAAGGACAGGTTTTGGTGGACATTTTGGATGAGATTAGAGGTCTATGAGCAGATTTGGCACGGTTTCGGAGTTCTTCGTCGCCACCTCCTTTTGATGATGGATTTTGATTACCCTTTGGCATTCCGTTACAAAAAGGGGGAGTACATATGAGATGTTTTTGGCATTCTTTGTACCTGTTTTTTTTTTTAAGGGGAGACTTTATTTTTTTGATTGGTTGGAGCTTGTGGAGTTGTTTAGACTTTATTGTATCTAGGTGCTTCACTTTGTATTTTACCTTTTAGCTCTTGCCACATTGTCTTTACTTTGTTGGGTTATTCATGTTAGGGGGAGTATATTTTGTGTTTCTTGTTTCAAACTTCTTATTGATTTATGATTATGAGTTCTTCATTATTATATGTCTTTATTGTTTGTGTTTGAAATCAAGATTTTTATTTTTCTTTACTTGTATTTTTTTTTCCACACATGCGGTTATGCATTTTGTTTAAGTGTTTCAGGAAATATACAGGTTAATTCAATTAAGCTACTGTCTACTCTTGTAACTGATGGATAGTAATTAGGATTGAATTTGTGTTTTTGAGCATTATTTTGTAAAGGGCTTTTACTTGTAAACTTTGAGCTATTTAAGTTGTGTTTTGTCACGGATTACCAAATGGGGAGTTTGTTAGGTTCTAAAGACTTAGGTTTTATGTATTTAGAATCCTAATTTGTATTGTTGGCAAACCATGATCAAAACAGTGTATTTAAGTTGTTTTAAAAGTGCTCAAAGTTGGTTATTTTTTGTAAAGTTGGAATGAAATACTAAGCTAATTAAAAAACTGATTTAGTACATTTCGATCGATCGAAGCTTAGGCTCGATTAATCGAAAATCGTACCTGACGTTTTTTAATTAGGTTTTCCAACTCAGCCCTAAAGTGTTTTAATTGGTTTAGGTTTCTAATTTACCCTAGGTATATAAGGGAAACCCTAGCCACGTTTTTGTGTTGCTCATATTGCGGTTTATGTGAATCTCTTATGAGATCTTTGAGGAGGTTTCCTTCACATAAACTTATGGTTTTCAAGGAGAAGATTTTTCTACACTTTGATGATCATTCCAGTTGCTGCCATTGAAGTTTAAAGAAAACATAAGCGGGTGTGCTTGTATTTGGTGGATAATCTAAGAAAGAAGGAGTCCGTGGATTTGGAGTTTGTACGTGGTCGTGTCAGTAAGTTTCACTGGTGGGTAGCAATAAGAAGTCGAGCGTGGGGGCTTGTAAGTATTATTGTATGAACTTCGATTCTTTCAGGATAGTGGATTCAAGTTTACCTTGAGGATAGCTAGGTTAAATCCTCCCTAGGTTTTTACCGGTTTGGTTTCCTGGGTGATCATATCTTTGTGTTATTTATATTTCCACTGCTATACTTGATATGATTATTTGATTGTGTTAACCTAGATTTAATTAATTTGACTAAGTAACAACTTGGCTAAATTCCGAGGTTAATCCAATTGTGTTTTAAGGGGTCTAAAAACTGACATTTTTCCTAATAATAAAGTTTTTAAAAAAAAAAGTATTTGAGTTTCACCTAAACTCCTCATTTTTGTTCATATCATCTTCTTTACAACCTAAAATTCTCTCTATATATGCACACAATTTTTTAATGTATTATTCTTTCTACTACATACTTTACAAATATTTACTATATTCTTCCCTTCTCCTCCCTACCCTACCTACAACCTTGCAAGTATTTTTTCTTTTTTTTTCATCAAATTGAATAGATTTTGTGTATTTGTTGCATTTTTATTATATATTATATGATTTTTATCAACAAGTTTTATAGATAGGTTGAAATTCTATGTTTGATCGCACCTTCTAGTATTTTTTTAGATGTCAATATAGCAAACAATATATTTGTATTTTTTATTTTCTTTTCACATGATTATTTGTTATTGACATCAATGTTTTATTGTACATGGTTTTAATTTGTTATGGTTTTTATTTGGTGCTTTTTTCCATGTAATCTATCTTCCTTAATTAAAAAGCAAAATTTTCTGTTAAACATGAAATTGGATATGAGAGAAAAAGAAGGATCTAAAAATGTTCTTATATCCATGAGTCCAAATTCCTATGTGACTCTATCTTTACTTAACTCCTTTTTCATTTTTTTTAAAGTTCAGAAATTTGGATATTTTTTCATTAATGAATTGGGATTTTTGCTTAATTTTGTTTTCAACTATTTCAATTATTGAATTCATTATTTTTTCATGTGTAATATTAATATCTATGTTTTTTTATGAGAAAAAAATAATATATGTGTTCTTAAAAGCTAAAACACAATACAATTACAAACATTACTTTAAGTTAGGGTGTTATATTTAATTATTAGTAAGTTAAAATGTTACAATAAGTTAGGGTATTATATTTTTATTTATTATTAAGTTAGAATGTGTGATGTAACTTATAACCATTTGAATAAAATTAACACTAAAACAAATTATTTAAATAATAAAATAAGAATAAAAATTAAATTTCTTTTAGGTGTACATGTACAATTTATTTTTTAATCTTAAATTTTGAATTAATTCTTTTAGGATGATCCCCTCTTCAAAAATAAATAGAAATTATTAAAAAAAATTATAAAAGTTTTTATTGATCATTGTAATTAGATATATTATATATGAGGACAAATATACAAAATTCAATTATTTTTTAGATTTTAAAATAATAATTTTTTTTATATCTTTTATACACACACATATAATATTTTATAATTTTTTTTTTTTTTTAGAAAAAAAAAATTCCAAACTTGAACTTACATAATATACATCTTCCATGTAACTTAATTTTTTTTTTTTTTTTTCATTTTAATTGTTATTCTGTTTAATTATATTATCAAAATATTTTTTATTAAGCCGTGCATCGCATGGGCATAATACTAGTGCTAATGTAGAGAGGAGTGTCATGAGCTTAGCTCTAAAAAATGAGCACTAAAATAGTATTGAAATTATTTTTGGATCTACATTTTTTGGAGTTAGCCTCATGATACTCCTAGCTATATAAGTAGTTAGCAAAAGTATAATATTGTTTTACAAATGCGTAAATCTAAAATTAAGATAGATGGAAAATTATGACATTAAGGGTCTTTTTGGAATCTGCTTATTTTGCTAAAATTGAAATTTTTTTTGCTAAAAGCATTGTAGATAAAAGTTGTGAGGACCAGTTGTCTCTGGAGTATTGTTTAGGCTAAATGGACTGGGCCTGTGGCCCGATGACCCAGTCCGAGGACGCAGACATATCCGAGGATGGTCAACTAAGGTAGAAGTGGAAATTGCATTGCAGGAAGAGCTGAAAGTTATTTATAATAGACCTAAACCTATCCGAGGTGAAAAGTCACCTCGGAAAGGGTCTCCGAGGTGGTTTGAAACATTCCTATCCCCTTGGATACTGTTTTAGGTTATAGTGTGTCTTTGTATGTTATATTAATTACTCAAGAAAGCTTCCCAAGGTATTTATCTCCCTAATAAGTGGTATCAGAGCCCATGGTAGTGTGGGGTAAAGGTGGCAAGATTATCGAGATTCCTTTCGTAGTAGGAGCAAGAATGGAGTGCATGTACTTGAAACCGTTCGCAAATGGAGCAGGGCAGATCCCTTTTGCAATTGGAGCGGAGATGATATATTGCACCAAGCAAGCCCATAAAGCTCACGCAAACAATCTTGGAAAAGGCCCAACAAATGATTATTACTGTTAATGGTGCTAGACAACAATGAGGTGTGAGGTTCCCATGAAGGATAAAAGACATGCGGGGTTGAAACATGAAGGCCCATAAATGATGCACTAGTGAAGGAAAAAGCCCATTAGGTAAGGGGGAGTGAGTATGATTTGTTCATGGTTCACAGAGAGGTCTTGAAGCCCATAGAGAGACAGAAACTCACATGAAAAGGAGATTGTTAGGTGTACACGTGTAAGTGAAGTTCCACATTGAATAAAGATTAGAAGAACAGTAGTTAATATAACATAATCGAGCACATACTCATTGGGCTTATGCCTCTTGGGTTAAAATGTGTCTCTATATGCTATATTAATTATTTAATGAGCTCCCCAAGATATTTATCTCCCCAACACCTTACACTTGGCTTCTGCACTATACCTCTCCCTCCATTCTATATTCTACTTTTTCTCAAGGCCTGAAATAACTAAGCAAAGAATTTGTGAACATTCTTCTAGGTATGAGGTGAATAATTCAATAATTCTATTAATTCTTTATTGTTTCTTTGTTTAAAAAAAATTATTTCTTACTTTTACTACCCATGAATATGATGGGCTTATAGTGGATGGTCATAATATGATTTTTTTTTTTTTTTTTTTTTTTTGCCAATAAATCTGGGAAGTGAAACCCATGACCTTAATTGTTCAGTTATGTTTGTGGTTGCCATTTATATAGATATTAGTTGTCCATTCATTCTGTTTTCTAGGATTCCCTCCTTAATTTATATCAAAACTTGAATAATTGTTAAATTTTGCTTTATTAATTCAGGAAATGGTAGGAATTTGATGATAGAATTTTAGTATCATTTGTTCGGTCATGAAAGATTAAGTTTTTTGTGTTAGGTCTTCATTGAGTGTAAATAGAAAATTTATATCAAAGTATACAATTAACTGGAGTAATGAGAATTTATTCAAAAAAAACTTAGATAAGAATGTTGAATTTTTGGAGAAAAGTTGAGTGATTGTTAGGTGCATTGAATATTAAACAACTAAACAATATAGCTTTAGGGTCCGTATGAAATACATGAATGATCCTAACTTAATGCTACCAATTTTTTTGGTTTTCACTTGAATCAATGAGATTTGTGCTTTGAATGGTTATTAAATCAATGCACGTAGAAAAAGAAAAGTTGCATGGTATATATGCTGCATTGTAATTCTTTTATTTATCAGTAAAATATTCATGTGATTTGAAATGTAGTTTATGAGTTTTTCACTTGCATATACTTATCTAAGAAATTAATCTAGAAATCCACACAACAAAAGCAAATTTAACCTATATAATTGGTCTAAACTGAACATGACCAAGGCAAATTTAGGGATGCATATCCTTTGAGTTATCAAATATGCTTAGACTATATTCATGTGATTTGAAATGTTGTTTATGAGATTTTCACTTGCATATACTTCTCCAAGAATTAATCAAGAGAGAATCCACACAACAAATTTAACCTATATATTTGGCCTAAACTGAACATGATCATGGAAAATTTAGGGATGTATATCCTTTGATTTATCAAATATGCCTAGACCACGTGAATTTCTAATTAATTTTCATTTTTTCTTTGGTTGAGATTATGAGTTCCTTTCCAAAGTATTATTGCTAATTGCGAATTGAAAAGTTTGATAATTGTTCTTTTCTTTTCTTTGCTTTTTTTTAACATCCTGATAAAGTGGTTGTTGTGGTATGACCAAGCTCATATTACACTATAAACAAATGCAAGTATGTTATTTCAGTTATTGGTCCAACAAGACCAATACTAAATAAATTTTGATCAAATTAGGATTGATTCTCCGAAAATAAATTTTAACTAAATTAGGTAATTTTTTTTTACAAGTAATTCAATTTCACAACTAGCCCATGCATTACACGGGTTAGCGACTAGTGTGTGTGTATATATATATTAATAAACTTATTCATTAATGAATCTAAATGACTTATTAATGAAGTTGTTCATTAATGAATGTAACATATCTGTTACATGAATTATTATTATGACAGCAAACAGGATTTTATGGCTGGTCATGTCTTTTCTGAATGTTATAAATATTGTCAAAACAACACTTGCAAAGGGTGTGAGAAAGAGAAAAAAGAAAGACCTTGTTAATCCTGAGCAGTTGGAGAAAGCATCCTAACTGCTTGTGAGGTCCATGAATAACATAAATTATTGTAAGCATATTCTCACATCTTCCAATTGATTTTTGTTATATATACTTATGATATAATTGTATTTATAGATGTATCACATTTATTTATCATGAATTACTCACTAAGTAAAATTCCAACATAGTCTTCTTTTTCTCTTCCATGTGCTCTCTTAATTGTCAAAGAGTGGTGTTCTTCTTCCTTCTCTTCCACTTGTTCTGTTAATTGTCAAAGAATAGTGTTTATTACACACAATTGTAAATTGTGATTTTAGATCACGGTTTCAATTATTTTTGGGGGTGTGTATAAATTTGTGTAAAACATTTTGCGTGCAACAGAAAACCATAGAAAAACAAATAGAATTTTTTTTTTAAGAAGACAAATACAAATGATTAAATAATCACTATGCTATTTTTTTTTTTTTTTGGTTAACTATGCTAATAGTTGAAGATAAATATTAAATAAACGGAATACTTCATATCCTAGTGCCTCCAGGAGAATGTAAAAAGAGTCGAAGTCATGCGTAGGTAATTTATTTATAACTAGTATTATGCCTGTGTGGATGCACGGCTTAATCAAGAATCATGTGTATACTAAAGAAAATATTTTATTAATTTAATAAAAGTTAAATTAAAATAGATAATAATACTAAAGTAAAGTGCTTTTTTCTATTAAAAAAAATCATATATAAGTACAAAATTAATTGAATGGAAGATGGTAGATAATTATGTAATCATATCATATCATATACTATATATAATAGCAGAAGCTGAGAGAAAGTGGATTCCTACAATTAAGGAGGTAGTGACAAATAGGAAAAAATGCCCCTTAAAATGCTGCCACGTATACAACTTTAAAATAAAAACAGCCGCACGTTACAACGTTCGGCTATTAAAATCTTTGCCACGCTTGCAATTAAAACAAATAAAATAAAATAACCGGTTAACAAAAAAATGCTAAAATAAAATAAATAAATAAATAATGTTATAATTATAAAAAAAAAACCCTACCGATTTCTTTTCATCAGAACGCCTAACATTTTCTCTCTCTAAACCCAAAAAAAAATGATACTGCGATACAAAGAAAGGGAAGGAGGAAAAAAAAAAAACTTGCAATCCAGTGGAAAATCTTGAGCTCAAACGTTCGTCCCAGAGGTATTCAGGTACGAAGTTAAGGATCGGCCGTTAGGGTCGCCGCCCATATGTGCTTTTTTAGTTAGGGCCGCCGTCCATATGTTCTTTTTTAGTTAGGGTCACCGCCCATATGTTTTTTTTTTGGTTAGGAGTAGTTTTGTTTAATTTATGTAAATAGACGACTTAGCTTTGGTTTAATCTCTTACCCTATTGTCTTCTTTAGGGTGGTTGTCAATTTAGGGATTTGAGATACGAAGATAGAGATAGGCGCAATTCTGTGGCCAACGTAATCGGAACTAAACACAAATCGACGGAAGGTACGAATCAATCCTCTGAGTTCGAATTTGAATTGAAATTTGAATGTTCATTCTCTTTCTTTAGATGCTTTGTTGTGAGTATTAATTCTTATGGCATGGACAAGAATGGCAGATCCCTAGAATTGTGAATTGTATTCTTTCATTATTTACTGCCTTCTTTGAAATGTAAATTTAGAAATAATACTGTAATCCTGTTTTTTTAATTTTTTATTTTTCCTGGGGTGACATCATGGGGTTTAGTCCTTGAATATGTGTAGGGAAAAAAAAAACCTTCGTTCGATAATGGTTGATTTCTTAGCATTTTCTATTTTTCAATGTTTGTAGGTTTGGCTGTTTTGGGCTGTTCTGAATAATTATATGATTTATAAAGTATTTAATGTTCACATAATTTTTCATATGTGCATGCATTCACCCTTTGGTGTTAGTTCTTGAGTTTTTATTGAAAATTTGCTTCGCAACCCAATGAAGAGATAAAAAGAAGGTAGAGGGGTGAATTTGTATTGATTTTCTATTCACATAATAGGTTTTACTTTCTCTGTTAACAGAAGTTATATTTATTATATATGTCCATTAAGACTCTGTTAAATACTGTTTTGCTGCATTACTCAATCAAGGTTTAAAGTTTGGCTGCCTTTTTCCCTAAATTCCTTTTTTTTTCCCCCAATTTCTTGAGTTCTATTTTGTTTAGTTTTCTTGAACTGATTATGTTTTGTTTAGTTTTCCAGTTTATTAAAAGTCTTTAACTTCTCATTTCTAACTACTTAATGCTATAAAGGGTCCTTTCACTGATAAGACCATTTATAATACTTCAATAAGAGCTACTGAATTAATTTGAAAGGTCAAGTTCTGTTTTCATTTTTATATAAGTGCCTGCAGAGTACAGAGTGACATGATTTGGAGGTAATGATAGATGAAGCTCTTCCTTTGTTGTTTTTCTTTTTGATATTTAATTTGACTATTATTTTTCTGTTGATATATGTCTCTGATTTACTAGAATGCTTATTTTGTTTTTGTTTAATTTTTTTGGAGCATTTTACGCTTTACTTTTGTGTTAATAATAATTTCTCATATATTTCAAAATTGTTCTATTAGACTTTGTTCCTTTTAATTTTTGTTCTGCTAAGGTTAATAGGCTCGGTTTATTGGCACGTTTTTAAAAATGTTGTTGTGGTTAGCTTTGTTTATTTCCTTAATTCATTTGTTTTTATTGTGTATGTCTTAGTGTTTTGGATTTAGTGCTTATAGATACGTTAATTTTATTTATTTATTTTATGAATAGAGGATTACATAATAATGGGTGAAAAGATTCATGAATTCCATAACTTGGGTTTGTGTATAATCATATCTATCTCTATGTAATTTTGGAGCAAATCCTTAAAAATTTGAGGAACTTCAGTGTAATTAATCTTGATTCTTGCTGTTTTATTGAGTGCTTATGTTTAGGTTCTTTTGTTCCTTTATGATTTGGCTTTCATGAAAGTGTTAAGAAAAAGTCCAAGAGGAAGGATTATTCAATTAAATGAAGGGTTTGTAATAGCCAAATCATGATCCATATGAAACTTAATTTGTCTAAAATTTCCAATTATTAACTCCAGCTCTTATATATCAAAGGAGGAGGGGACCATCTGAAGTCAAATGTGTTTCAATCTATTTTATAAATAACATACTCTTACAAGCAAGACAAACAAATGGATATACTACCTTACTCTATGAATCTTTATGTATGTCTTTATATTGTTAAATTTAGTTTTTCATTTTTTTAGAAGAGTATTTGCTGCTCTGCCTCAAAGATCAGTATGCTTTTTTTTTTACTTCAAATAGTTTTTTTCCCTTAAACTTCTCATAACTGCATTTTCTTTACAAATTATCAAATTAAATCTCCAATAAACATATGTTTCTGTTTTAAACTGTTTAAAATCTGAAAGTTCAGTAATTTGAACAAACCTTCTTATCCTGTCATTTCATTTAAATTCAAATTTGCTGCAGTTCTCTGTCAAGATTCTATCCATTATGTATTTATTGTTCGAATTACCTTTGTTTAGACAGATTTATAACATTCACCAGGTGTTCTCAAGAAACATTGCTGGATAAAGCTGACAGGTTAGGACAGCCTAACCATCATTCTTATCCATTTGACTTCTACTCTTTTTAATTCCATATTAATTTGATAAGATTTTTTAATGTTCCAAACCATAAACTCAGATTGAATGTAGGTCTGCCAATAATGTAGTTATATTTCCCAATTCGCCTTGAACTAATGTAAATGACTTTGCCATTTTTGTTATCTTTGGTGCCGGAAAATTAGGCTTTGCAAAACCTGGAGATAGTACACTTCCAAAGTAAGATAGTACACTTCCAAAGTTACTTATTGAGTTAAAATAAAGGAAGACATTATGAAATTGAGAATGTGGAAAATCTAGAATAAATTTTAATTTAATACTAAATTCTAATTCTATTGAACTATCTTAGCAAAATATATATATATTGATATAGATAGTATGAGGTTTGTTGTATATCATGTTTTGCATCGAAATAATGCTAGGATATTTGAGGCCAACTCAAGAATGAGGAAGGTGAAATACAAGCCATTGAGGTGCAAGTAAATTGAAATCTTTATTCATTAAAGAAACGGTTTTTTCCTTCTTTACTTGGCAAGTAAACTGAAATCTTGACTATTTCTGCAGAAGTTTTCACTGTGGCATGCCACTTAGTATTTACCACGCATAGGATATTTACTCTCACTTTTGCTGATTGGTATAGCTTTGAGTGTTAAGTCATGAAGCTGGTGCAACATAGGAGCTGTGATCCAAGCTGATGCAAGAAAAGCAGTGATGCTAGCTACTGCAATTTAACAGGAACGTAGCTAATGTACGATCTTTTAGTGCAGGTCTGTTAGCTAATGTATGAACATAGCTAATGTATGAGCATAGCTAATGTTTTAAAAGTATATCTCGAAATGTGAAGTTGTAATAGAAAGAGCATGTGTAATACAACTATTAGAGAGTACAGATACTTCTTTTAATTTTCCCCATGTTTTTAACATGTGAAAACAATTAGTGGGATGGTGTGGAATAATAAATGTGGGTACTGCTAGAGAGAATATGATATTTTGTGTGTGTGTGTATATATAAGGCTTGCAGAAAATTGTGTTCTTGCTTCTACCTGCACTTCAACTTTATAGTTTCCACACAGGTTCAAAAAATTAAATTAATAGTGTGTTGAATGAATGGTCCAAACTCCATATTTTACAATTCCCAGTTCATTGTTTCCCACGGTTGCTATTCCTCTCCAAATACTATTACTTCAATTGCATAGTTAATTGATGGCGTAATGCTCTTTCTTTGGGTGCTCTTTCTTTGTATGTTTTTCCTTGGTGTATATAAACTTTGGCTTTCCATTTGCTTTCTAATGTATTCTGTGGTTTTTTTTTTTAATTATTTATTTATTTATTTAAATTGAAATGTCTTTAGCCATCTTCTCTAATAATGTCTTTAGCCATTTTATGTTGATTATAGGGTTTTGATTGAGGCATTTGGGTTAAATATGTTTACGATAAAGGTATTTTGGTTATAATTTGTTTTTGCTTTAGCTTTGGTTTTGATTAGGAAATTTGGATGATTTTTTTTTTTGGGGTAATTTTTTCCGTTAAACTAATTACTTTCAAGAATTATATTTCCTTTGACTTTAAGCTTTTTAACTCATTTGCTTATATATATTCTCATAAAATCCCAATAATTTTTAGATCCAAATATATTACTATTAAAAAAAAAAAAAAAAAAAACATTAACTACGTTAACTATATTAAACCCATGATGATAAATTAGTTTTAAATTTTGATTTTGGTTTTGACATGTTGAGTGCTATTTTAAAATTTTTAATTCCTAATACATTAACTACATACTTATTTAATTAAATTTATTTAACTAAAACTTTTAATATAAAATATTCACTTCAAATATTTATCTTAAATTATTTGAATATATCTTCGGTAATTGACTTTAAAATATTCATAAAATGATCCCGCGCATTGCGCGGGTTAAACACTAGTACAATATATAAAAGCAGAAGCTTTTAACTAGGTGTTGACACGTTAGCAAAAATGCCCCCTTCAAAAACTGACACGTAGAGGATCATTCTTTTAAAAATTCGCACGGTGCGTCTATTCACCCAAAAATAAAAAAGTAATACGCTGACCCTTATAAAGAAGATCAAGCCGCTTATCCACAAAAAAAACAGAAAAAAAAAAAAGACAAACCCTAAAACCCAAACCGTAGTTCTCGATCAAGATTCATACTCATTCTAACCTGCGATTCTTCGCTACAACTCCATATACACACAAATCAGACTTGCGTGTTCCAACCCATCAAACAGACTAACAAAAAAAAAGCCTCTGCAACAGTAAAAAATCCTGTTCGTTTTGTGCCATCGTGAAGTCTGAAAATCTTCGTTTGTCCTCTGCAACAACAGACGTTTTAGAAGCTCTCCCGTCTCTACTCTTCAACAACAGATAATTAAGAAGGTAGGCATTTCCCCCCTTTTTTGGTTTCCTATTCAATTACGGTTTCTAGGGTTTTGAAATTTATTGATGATTTCTCTCAAACTGAAATCGGCCAAAAAAATAAAGTTCCGTCATTTCATTTTTGTTGTTTTGAATTTTTTGTTGAAATATTTTTCCCATTTTATATTTTCGTTACCCACGTCTCTTCTCTACCATTGTTTTTAAGGATTTTGCAGTATATATTTAAAGTTTTTTGTTTGTAGCTGCTCTGATTTTAAAAAACAGAAACCAGGAACATAGGAAATAATAAGGTATTGAACATTAAAATGCCTTTCTGTCTCCACTGATACCAATCTGCTACTTTTTCCTTAATTTCCCTTTTTTTTTTTTTTTTTACAATTTCTTGAGGTCTATTTGTTCGATTGTTGTATTGATTAAATTTTGTTTTAGTTCAACTCAACATTATCGCTTTTGTTAGTATTATGTTCCATTTTTTGTTTTCAGCCCTTTTGATGTCGTTTTTCCTTTGATGAATGTGTCGTTCATTCTGTTATGCATGTTCAATTTTTCGTTTTTTTTTTGGTAGGTTTTGTTATGTTCTCAGATTAAAAAGACTTTGGTTCTATGCCCTCTGGTTTGCAAATGTTGGGTTCTATTGCATATGACTAATTGCAGTAGCAGTAGCTAAAAACATTCTTGATGCTTGAGTTTATATTGGTGAATGGTCATTGCTTAATACTGCCAAGTAAAACATATTTTGCATTTAAGTTTTTTCTTTATGGTCAACGTTTCCCTATATCTCACAAATGGCATATTTTCCTTTACATTGATTGGCATTGTTAAAACAACGGCCTTGATAAAAGAAAATTAGTTTTTGTACATCATGCTGTGACTTACATATTATCAGCATCTTTTGGAATTTTAGGAAAATTGGGAACATGCTAGAAAATTTCCTTGCCTATTTCACTTTTGCATTTTCATACTTTAACATTTACACTCATTTTTAGGTTTTGTATTTTTTTAATCTTTACTTGATTGAGAGTGTACTGATCAATCAAAATGCAGAATTTAAGTTTTGGGGTCACAAAGCTGGTGGTCAACATTCTGTACTTATTGGTATATTTATGGAATTTATTAATTTGGATATAACAGCAAATGTTCTTTTGGTGTTACATTATATATATCTAATGAAATTCATTAAAATTTTCTATGTAATCTTCTCATTAAATTTTTTTCCCTCATCATGATAAAAAACTGAGCAGTTATACTATGACTGTTTAAAATATAATTTTAATGGAGATGAAAATTTGGTTATAAATATTGAGATTAACCCGAAAACTGAACAGAAAACTAATTTTAATCAGAAAATAATTTTGTTTAAGTTTGTTTGTTTTGGTAGTAGAGATTGAAACAACGTCACTTCGCAATAAATTCTTCATCTTTTCCTACACAATAACTGGTTCTTTAAAATGCGAATACTTGATGTGAGATTCAATTTGATGTGTATTGTTGTTGTTAGTTTTATTATGTGCATTTATTACAAACGCAACCTAGCAGCAACAAATAACTCTATCACTGTTTGTAAAAGACAACAGTGATAGAGTTATTCACTTATTTGTACATAGTTATAATTATAAAAAAAAATAAAGTTATCTGCAGTTTTGCACACAGCTTTTATTTCCTTGACTTTGATCTATGGTACTATAAACCTTAGTAACTTTTCCACTATATTTCTGTTTCTTTTGTTTAAGTTTGTATGAGAAGGTACTTCTTTTGAAATCAAATTTGAATTGTATATACATATATATATATATATATATATATATATATATATATTAATTCCAATTACTTGGGACTTGCTCTCTGCAATATTCAATTCTGTTTGACCTTTTTATTCAATTATGCTTCTTAATTCAGTGCATTTGTAATTAATAATTCTAAAAATTAATATCAGTGACTGTACAATTTAGTATGGAAGAAGATGGCAATTCATTTTAGATGACTGATTACTAAAATCAAGCCCGTGTACATCTTACGCCTGTTTCCTTTGTTATATGTGAATAGATTGAGTCTTGCAGGAATTAGGATATGTATCATAGATGTGTATATATTGTGCATTGTTAAACTGAGAAGTATGTTGATTTTTTTCCCCTATCTTTAGGAAAAGTTATTTAGATCTAATTATAAGTTGTTGGCTCTGTTTTTCTTTTACTTTTTACTTTTTTTTCCCTTTTTTTTTGGTGGGTGTGTGTGTGTGTGTTTTTTTGTGTGTGTACGTGTGTGTGGTGGTGATGGTATGTTTCTCCACTCTACTTTTAAGTTCTAACCATGCTGCAAGTTATATGCTTAACTTTGAACTTGGATCATGCTTTTCTTTTAGGGTTTGTATTATTCTCACACTACATAGATGCCCCTAATGCCAGTAAGCTATTACTGTGGGAGAAACATTTTAAGAATAACATCAACATTTTAGCCAAGGATCCATGTGGTGTGAGTGAACTAGGCTTTAGTTACATGGTGATGGATGGCATTATCCCTAGGTTCTATAAAATTGTCATATCCATGCTAGAAAGGTGATATTTCATTTTCCCGTTATGGAATTCAGTGCTGCTTGAGAATTGATTAGCTATGATCAAATCCAATTCAGCTTTGCTATAGCATCAAGTATTTGTAATCTATAACAACTTTGGTTCTGATTCCATGTTCATTTCCTTTTTCTGATGCCATCAAGTTTATTCCCTTTAATTCTTACACTGTGTCATGTAGTTTGGTAGGATTTCCTTAAGAAATAAATAATAATAATAATATAGCACATCTGCATTTGATTAGACTAAGGAAAGGTTTAAGCAGGTGCTGCTTTTTCTTTTTACGTTGGTATTCTTTTATAAATATAGCACATGTCTGCATTTGATTAGTTTGTGCTTTTTTATCAAAAGGAAGTTATTGTAGATTTAGGTGGTGATTGATATATATATATATATATATATCTCATATATCATATCAAATCTAATATGTAATACTATATATAAAAGCTATAAAAAGTTGGAGGTTACTTTTAACTTTGTGCCTAGATAGAATAAACCACTCAAATTTCTTATATTGGTGTATTGTTTTAAGAGATTTGAGCTTTTATAGGGCTTTGAACTTCTGTTAATATTCATGTATTACTTTCTTTTTTTTTTGGTATGGAAACTTCCATCTAGATCTAACATTTCTTTATTGTTATATTTTTTTAATTATGTTTTAATTACTTGAATTTTTTCCTTGAATTAGAAGCATATTAGTTTGTGAATGTATAAGAAAACTTACCATGTTCTGTATAACCAAATTTGTAGTCCAACTTGCAATAGATTTTGATTGCAAGGAGATATGGGTACACTTTTTGCAATTTCATATTCTGCCCTGCTCTTACAACTCCCCATACACTTTCAATAACGCAATGAATCTATGCAAAAAAAGAAAAAAAGAAGTTGTTGTACTGTTTACTATAGATTATGATCAAACTTTGTGGTTTATATGAATTTATGATTTTTTTTTTTTTAATTTTATAGTTTCTTATCAAGTTTCTAAGATACATTTACTTTGTGCAGTATATAAATGTTGGGGTTGAATGGAATCTACAAAGGTCCATATTTATTCCTCACAAAAGACATAATTTTTAACCATGTTAAATTCTAAGTTATTTCGTGTATGAAGGAATTTTCAGAAAAGAAAAAGATATATTGATCAAAGACATTCTGTACTTATGGGTATATTTATGGAATTTATTAATTTGTATCCATGTAACTGAATCGTGATATCCATTAATGTACAAATTGAAGGGAGACCTGACTTTAGCATGAAGGAATAGAAAATTAATTCATACATAACAATGAGGCATGCTCACTCACAGCTTAATTGTAAAGACCATGTGGCATTATTCAGTACCACGTGGCAGCTTGTGTTTGTGTAGTGGTTGCCTTCAAATTTGAGTGGTTTTTTAGAGGTTGCTTAAATTTGTGCAGATACACTTTGCATAGATCCATACCTAAGTTTGAGAAACTCTGAGCAGTTTTTGTTGGGTCACTGATACCATAAAGGTTCACATATCAGATCCAATGTGCAAAGTGCTACTTAGTGACTTAGAATTTCATGTTTAAGTAGTATTTATGCACCGTAGCTCATTTATTCTGCTTATCTCTTCACTCTTCAAAAATGGGGGAAAAAGACACTATCACAAGTTGATAAAGGCAAGTTAAGATTAGTTACCAGGTATTTTGTATCATAAGAATTTAGCATAATATAAAAAGAGTTGATCCAATTGAACCACATCACAAATATGGCATGTTATCAAGCTTTTATAACCAAATAGCATAAAACATATTGATTAGGGAATGGAAGCAAAAGGATCAATTCAGCATACATGTAACGCTTCCTGCAAAATTATTTCCAGCATCAATTAGAAGTCTTAAGGCATTGATCACCTTCTGAGTAGAATACCACAAGCATTTATTTGATGGATCCCAATCTGGGAATTTGATTATGAAATCAGTGTTATGATCTTGCAATGAGTTGAAGGCCACATAATAAGCATTTAGTAAGATGCCTTCCTAACAACAGGAGCCTAATAGTTATCAACAGCTATCATAGCCGGTGAATGTAATTTATTGAGTTGGAATCAGGGGCGGAGGGACATATAATTTATGTAAAGGACTCGGTGTTGAGATTTTCCTTTCATGTTGTCAGCTCTTTTATGGTCTTTTGTTAGATTTCTTCCTTTTAAATTTGTATGGGTTTTATTTAAGACTTACTTGAATTAGTGTAGGATATTTGTGGCTATCAACACATTAGTTGAGATTAGCCAAATAGGCAGTTTGCTTGGCTACAGGTTATTTTATTAGTATGTATGGGCGTTTCTTGGTTCAAGTCTGCTTGGGCATTAGTTGTACTGTCTGGTACGCATTTGGAATATTACTATAAAACTGGTAGACACATATGGTAGATTACTGTTATGCTTTATTTCAGTCTTTCTTTTTTACATTTTTTCTCATAAACTACTCTTTAAAATACCATTAAGAGGAAAGAAAAACAGAGTTCTTCTTCCATTAGAGACTAAGCAGGAAATTGAAGAAGTTTGATATTTTTAATGTGATTATGATTGTCAATTTGTCACTGCTACAATTATTGTTTCTTTATGTCTTATTGTTATTACCTTTTGTATATGTTTTGATCCCATATTGAGTTAAAATTATAGGTTGCAAGAACAGTCTTGCACTTCTTTTGTAATTAGAGGCATTCCTTTTGTTGGTGTAAAAGCAAAGCCTTTTTGGTTGATGTGTTCATCCAAGAGTACGCATTTATAAGCTTTCAGTTATTATTAAAAGTGTGACAAAAATTATTAAAATATAGCAAGGTACTAACTTTGTTTTCTGCTTGACTTTGTGATTCATTAAATTGATAAAAAAAGCTTTGAGGAATTAAAAAGCTTTTTTTGGTTTTTGAAGTGGTGCTTCGTTTTTATTTATGTCTACAAAATTTTAAAATCATATAATTATGATACAATTTTGTTTCTGTTTTAATGATTGATACTTTATACCTGTTGGATGAACATTTTGTGAGTTTAGATGGTTGTATTCTCTTTTGATTTATTGTTTTGATTTACTAGAATGCTTATTATTATTATTATTATTTTTTAAATTTTTGTTCTTGATATTTATTTCAAAACTGTTCTATTAGATTTGGTATCTATTATTTTTTGAACTGCTTAAGCTATTACGTTCAGTATATTGACAGTGTTTTTAAATATGTTATTGTTGTTGTTTTTAACTTTGCTTATTTTGTTTTTTCATTTGCTTTAATTGTGTATGTCACATACTTAGTATTAATTACTGTATTTTTAATTATTTTAGTAAACTGGTAGTTTTTTTGTTATTTACTTTAAATAAACCTGCTATGTTTTGTGTTTTCAATGGTATTGACATTCTCACGTGCTATTGTAGGTTTATCATCTCTGCATTGGCTATTAAGAACCTTTTTTACTATTAATTCAAGAAGAACTGCTGAATTAAATTAAGAGGTCAGTACAGCTTAATTTCCCCATTGTTGCTTTTATTTAGATTTGTAAAGATTATTAAATATGTACTCTTTGACTCTTAAAACAGATGCTATGCTCAATTTCCTCTTTGTTGGTTCTATTTAGATTTATATCTCTTTATCATTAGCTGATGTTTGATTAAAAAATATTTGAACAAAAGTAGCTTTGAGAAGATTATTAAATATTTACTCTTTCACTATTAAAACATATACTAATTTTACTTTTGTTTCTTATAATAGTCAAAGAGAAAATGGAAAATGCAAGATTAGCACAACAAAAAAGACGGATGATAATGTTTGAAAAGCGATCCAAAAAAAAAAAAAAACAGTATGAAAGGGAAAAAACTTTACAAAAAACTAGAAAATACAGAAAAAAAATCATTGCTGAAAAAAAAAGAAAAAGGAGAGAGAATATGGTAGTCAATAAAAGAAAAAGGAGAGACAATATAGTAGTCAGTCATGAAAACTGTTCATTACATTCGCCTGGTAATGTTATTGAACCTTGGAATTTCGGCCCACCTTCTTATGTATGTAACCATTGTGGTGCGGTGTTATGGTATGAAGAAAGAAGTGTAAAATCTAAGAGGCCTAGGATTCCAAAATTTTCTTTATGCTGTATGGAGGGTAAGGTAAAATTGCCTTTGCTTAAAAAAACACCTCCTCTTCTTAATGAGTTGTTAGATCCTCTTGGTGGACAACGATCTAAAACATTTAGAACTCAAATAAGGAGTTATAACACAATGTTTGCAATGACATCTATGGGTGGCAAGGTAGATAATAGAGTTAACGATGGTAGAGGCCCTTACATTTTCAGACTTAATGGTCAAACCCATCATAGGATTGGAACACTTCTTCCTAATAATGGTGAGGACCCACAGTTTGCACAGCTGTATTTTTATGATACAGAAAACAAAGTCCAACATAGAATGAATGCCTTTAGTAGCAGTCCAGTTAATAAAGACCTTGATCCATCTATCGTTGATGCATTGGTCCAAATGTTTGATGAGTCAAATAGTTTGGTGAAGGTATTTCGTATGTCTAGAGATCGTTTCATAGAACGTGATATTCATCGTTTAAGATTACGTCTTATTGGCTCTCGAACTACAGATGGAAGAGAGTACAATCTTCCTACATGTTCTGAAATTGCTGCAATCATTGTTGGCGATATTGGTGTTGATAGTGCATATCGTGATATTATTGTGGAATTAAAAGAAGAAGGGTTACATAGGATCAATGAATTGCATCCATCTTATATGGCATTGCAATATCCTCTTTTATTTCCATATGGTGAAGATGGCTTTAGGCTTGGCGTTTTGTGCAATAATATAGATGAGATCAGCTCTGACACAAATGACTTTGTTACTATGAGAGAGTATTATGCATTCAGATTGCAAGAGCGGGATGGTGAGGGACATACATTGATATTAGGCGGTCGATTATTTCAGCAATTTGATGTAGATGTTTATACATGTATTGAGGCAATATGACTTATGTGGGTGAAAAATAATCAAGAAAAGTTGAGGATTGAACTGTATAATGGATTGAAGGATGTGGTTATGAGAGGTGATACCACCCCTGCATCTACTGGAAAAAGACTTATTTTACCTTCAAGTTTCACAGGAAGTCCAAGGTATATGATCGAAAATTACCAAGATGCAATGGCGATATGTAGATGGGTTGGCTACCCAGATCTGTTTATTACCTTCACATGCAATGCAAAATGGCCGGAAATTGAGCTTTTCCTATCTAGGAAACCTGGGCAGAAAATCGAAGACCGACCTGATGTGGTTGCAAGAGTATTTAAGATAAAACTTGATCAACTTTTAAATGATTTAAAGCACGGTCAACACTTTAGAAGAGTGATTGCAGGTACACTTTGGAAAAGTGATTCTTCATTCCTTTTGGTGTTCATAATTACTCTATATCTAATATAATTAACTTGCTATTTTGATACCAGTTGTCTACACCGTTGAATATCAAAAGAGAGGCCTACCTCATGCACATATATTGCTTTTTCTACATAATAATGACAAACATCCTACAGCAGTAGAAATTGACATGATAATCTCAGCAGAAATTCCAGATTTGAATAAGGAACCACTAGCTTATGATGCTGTCAAGCAATACATGGTCCATGGTCCCTGCGGATCTATAAATCCAAGGGCAAGTTGTATGATTGAGAACAAATGTATGAAACACTTTCCTAAGAAATTTTGTTCTCAAACCACTGTTGATAATGATGGTTTCCCTGTATATAGAAGAAGGAATAATGGAATATATGTTGAAAGAAACGGAGTTAAACTCGATAATCGATATATAGTTCCTCACAATATTGATTTATTGGTGAAATTTCAAGCTCACATAAATGTTGAGTGGTGTAATTGTTCCAGGTCTATCAAATACTTATTCAAGTATATTACGAAGGGACCTGATCGTGCAACTTTGATTCTTAAAGAAAATTTACATGTTGATACTTCTACTGGAATGCAAAATATGACAGACACAGATGAAGTTAAGGAATACTTAAATTGTAGATATGTGTCTGCCATAGAGGCATGCTGGAGGATATTTGAGTTTGAAATCCACTATCGACAACCTGCTGTTCAAAGACTTAGCTTCCATATTGAAAATCAACAGCCAGTTGTTTTTAAAGATATTGAGTATTTAGATAATGTTATTGGTAGACCAGATATCCAAAAAAGTAAATTTACAGAGTGGATGAAAGCAAATGAATTATATGAAGAAGCAAGGGAATTGACTTATTCAGAGTTTCCAACAAAATGGGTTTGGCATAAAAAAGACAAGGAATGGAGATTGAGGAAGTCTGGAAGATGTATAGGGCGTATATACTATGCTCATCCTGCAAGTGGAAAGCGTTTTTATTTACGAATGTTATTAAATGTTGTTAAAGGAGCTCGATCCTTTAAAGAAATAAGAACTATAAATAATGTAGTATATTCAGACTTCAGATCAGCATGTTATGCGCTTGGTTTGCTTGATGATGATAAAGAGTGGCATGAAGCTTTAAATCATGCGTCACATTGGGCTTCAGGAAAACAACTTCGTGAGCTTTTTGTCACAATACTGATTTTTTGTGAAGTTTCTAACCCTTATAAATTATGGATTTCAAATTGGCGATTATTATCTGAGGACATTCTTCATTGTCAGAGAGCAGTTTTACGCTATGACAATCTACATCTTGATGACTTCCAATTGCAAAATTACGCCCTTAGTGATATAGAACAAATTCTGATAAGAAGTGGAAGGTCTTTGCAAGAATTTGGAACGATACCATATCCAAACACATTGCTTTTGAGACAATGTAACAATAGAATATTACAAGAAGAATTGGATTATGATAGAGATTCTTTGGCAGTGGAACATATTGAACTTTTTAATGGTCTTTTCTCTGATCAAAGGAATATATATGATGCAGTAATTGATTCTGTTTTGAGCAATAAAGGTGACTTCTTATTTGTATATGGACATGGAGGAACTGGGAAGACTTATCTTTGGAAAACCATTATATGCCGATTGCATTCAGAAGGAAAGATTGTCATTGCAGTTGCATCATCTGGAATTGCTGCATTATTGTTGCCAGGAGGGAGAACGGCTCATTCGAGATTTCAAATACCAATAACGGTAACAGACAATTCAACTTGCAGAATTAAACAAGGTTCACAAATTGCAGAACTTATGACAAAAGCAAGTCTTATAATTTGGGATGAAGCTCCTATGACACACAAAAATTGTTTTGAAGCTGTTGATCGTTCATTAAGAGACATTTTACGTTTTACTACCAGTAACAGTGCAGACAAACCTTTTGGAGGAAAAACAGTTGTTCTTGGTGGTGATTTTAGACAAATATTACCGGTCGTAGCTAAGGGACAAAGAGAACAAATAGTTGAATCATCAATTAACAAGTCTTCATTATGGAAGAATTGTAGAGTTTTCATTTTGACTAAAAATATGAGGCTGACACAAAATCCAGGTGATATTGCTACAAGAGAATTTGCTGAATGGATATTGAAAATTGGTGATGGTGAACTTAATAATAGTGAAAGTGAAGCATTGATTGAAATACCATATGACTTACTAATTCAACCTGGTAGTCATCCTTTCAATGATATTGTAAAGGCTACTTATCCTGACTTCCATACTAAATTCAGTGATTCAAAGTATTTAGAAGAAAGGGCAATTTTAGCTCCAACAAATGAAGTTGTTGAAGACATAATGATTACATGATTGACCTTATTGATGTTGATGAAGAAACATATCTTAGTGCAGATTCAATATGTAAAGCTTCAACCAACATTCTAGATCAAGATGTCATGTATCCAACAGAGCTTCTCAATTCATTGAAGTTCCCTGGTATTCCAAACCATAAACTTAGGTTGAAAGTAGGAATGCCAATAATGCTACTTCGAAATTTAAACCAAAGTGCTGGACTTTGTAATGGTACTAGACTTTTAGTCACTCAGTTATCAAAATGGGTTTTGGAAGCTCAAATAATATCAGGATCTCATGTTGGAGATAAAGTATTTATTCCAAGAATAGTTCTTTCCCCTTCTGAATCTAAATGGCCTTTTGTACTAAAGAGAAGACAGTTTCCAGTATCAGTTTGCTTTGCTATGACAATTAATAAGAGCCAGGGTCAATCTTTGAAATGTGTTGGACTTTATTTAGACAAACCAGTTTTCAGTCATGGACAGTTATACGTTGCCGTCTCCAGAGTTACAAGCAGAAATGGCCTTAGAGTACTTATTGCAGAAAATAACAATGATGATCATTTTCATACAAAAAATATTGTATATAAAGAAATATTCAATGATCTACCTACAGGTAATACATATTATTTATTAAAATTATTTTGAAGCTATTGATAATGTAAGTTAGACTGTCACTTATATCGCAAACCATAAAATTATTTCACATTGTTTATAATGTAAACTAGATATCCACTTATATTGTAAATAAAAAGGTTTTTCTTCATTGTTATATATTGTCTTTACTAATGTTTAAAATGTTCTAATATTACAGATTCATATCGCAATGAAGTACAAAACTTTGAAGCAGATATCAGTGAATGTGAGATGCAGTTAACATAGTAAACTACCATGATTTGATCAATATTGCTATGATTTCGGTTGACTAATAGGTAAGTTTAAAGTTTTCTTTAAACAGAAAATAGTTTTTGGTCATGCTTTCTTTAGGTTTGTTTAAGAAGTTGGTCTGACTACTATTATTGATGATCTTAATCATCTCGGATTTGTAAGAAAGGAGGAAACTTTCTGTATTTTTGGGCTAGGAAAGAGTTTTGTTTATGTAATGAGTAGCAGCAGAAACTTACCAAAAATTGCCTCCTTTCGTCAAATATGTTACCATATAATTTTATAAAGAACATTTTCCTACCATTGAGTAGATTATCATTTTTTGTTTGTAAAATTTTCATTTTCATGTAAACAGGTGGATTGCAGAGAATAGATTAGACAAGTTAATTTTTGCCAGGCAGAAACTAACGTACTCTTACTTCTCTGCTGCAGCAATCCTTTTTTCTCCTGAACTTTCTGATGCTCGAATATCATGGGCCAAAAATGGGGTGCTTATACAACTGGTTGAGAAGTATGTTTCCCCTTTTTCAAATTCCCTTTTTTAAATCTCTCATCTGTCTGTGATTTCTATTTGGAGCCTTAAATGGTGTTTAATGTATAATACTGCTGATGCTATTGGGACTGAACCAGAAATGGGATGTTGATGTCAGCAATTACTGTTATTCTGAAAATGTTGAAATCATATTTTCAGCACTGCACAGCACAATCTGTGACTTTGCAGACAAAGCATTAACATGGCAAGGACATAATGTGATTTTCATGCAATGGCTGAATTTATTGACTTCAGCCATTAGTATTTTAAAGAAATTACTAACAGAATATTGTATTAAAGTTTTCTTTAAACAGAAAATAATATTTTTTTAAAAAAGGATACACAAATTTAAAAAACATTTTCCATATGTGCTGGAATTTAATATTATAAGCCTCAATAGTTGGTCTGACTACTATTATGTAAAGGTTTGGAATTTTGAAATAAGAATACGATACAATTCAGCTTGATTCAAAATCTACCAACTACAAAGGGCAATTGATAATATAAATTATTAAAAAAAAAAAATGAGTCGATCAAAGTAACAAAGTAATAATAATATATCATATCATATACTATATATAATAGCAGAAGCTGAGAGAAAGTGAGTTCTTACAATTAAGGAGGTAGTGACAAATAGGAAAAAACACCTCTTTAAAAACTGACACGTACACCATTTTAATTTAAAACACTCGCACGGTACAACGTTTTGCCTTTCATAACTCTGCCACGCTTGCAATTAAAAAAGTATAGATTAAATAACCGGTTAAAAAAAAACCCGTTAAAATAAAATTAAAAAAAACGTTGCAATTAAAAAACCCTATATATTAAGCAGATTAGCGGTCAAGAGTGTTGCTGTTGATGGAGCGCTTGAAGTGGGTTTGATGAATCCAGGCTTTGAAACGCAGAAATATCTAAGGCCGTCCATTGTGCGGGGAAAGAGAGCAGATTTCGTCGGAACCATACACCAAACAGCAAAAACAATCCCCTTCACTCTATTTTCGGAAGGTATGCATTGAATTTTTCTGGAACTTCTTACCAGCGAAGAGAGAAATATCAAAGGTTGGCCATCACCATTAGTTTCCCCACCACCATCCGTTCCATTTCCAGATTCAGACCATCAGATCGTCGGAATCGACATCGACAACGGTACATTTTTTCCTTAATTTTGTAGGTTTGGGTATAAAACTATAAAACGTTATGTTATGGGTTTGTTTTTCCTCAATTGATTTTTTTTTTTTTTTTTTGTTCGGTAGGTTTAGTTTTGATTCGTTTTTGTTATGGGTTTTTGGATTATCTATCAAAATGTTTGTTTTCTCAATTTTAGATATTTGCTTTTGTTTTGTTTTGTTTTTTTTTGTTTGTTTTTTTAAACTATAGAAATCACTAAAAATATTGATTTTAGTTTGGGTACTTCTGTTTCTAATCTTAACGAAATCTTTGGGATTATATAAGTATAGAACTGAATGTTGCATTGATACTTATTTTAGGTTTTCCTACCACAATATGGTTGAGAGAGAGATACATTGCAGAAATACAAGAAGAACCGAGAAAGAGAACAATAGAGAGAGAGAGAGATTTGGTCTGAACTGCTACCAGAACTGCTACCGGTTGGTTTTTCTCTTTGCTTTTCAGTTTATACATTAAATTAGATCAGGTTTTTATAATTTTGCTGGATTTTTTTTATTTGACTTTTTGGGTTATATTTCTGATTAAGGTGTCTGAGTTAGAGTTTTTTTTTTTTTTTTTTTTTTTTTTTTTTTTTGGGTATTTGGTTAAATTAGATCAGGTTTTAATAATTTGGCTAGATTGTTTTTAATTTGACTTTTTGGGTTATATTTCTGATTAAGGTGTCTGAGTTATTATTATTATTATTATTATTTGGTTTTGTTTTGTTTTGGGTATTTGGTTAAATTGATGTGTGGGTATCTATTTATGGTGTCCAGTTAAAACTCAGATGAATGGAATTAAAGTAGTGAGTTCCAGTCTCTTTTGGATACTTTAAAGATCAAAAGAGAGCAATAGATTATTGGGTTTTTTCATTTTCTAGGTCTTTTAGAAGAAGTAACGTGGATGTATCTGTTTCTGTTTCTGTGATGTGGTTGTATTTCTGCTGCTGCATATTCTGCTTCTGCAGATTAAGTTTAGGATTTTCTGCATAATCTGTGCTTACAGGGGGGCTGAGTGCAATATTTGTTGCTATTTCTGTAACGTATGTACATGGGTGTATTTCTGCTGCTGCATATTCTGTTTTCTGCAGAACAATTTCAGGATTTTCTGCATAATCTGTTCTTACAGGGGGGCTGTGTGTAATATCTGTTGCCTTTTCTGTGATGTATGTCCATGGCTGTATTTCTGTTGCTGCATATTTTGTTTCCTGCAGAACAGGTTCAGGATGCCGGGAAAAATTGAATCCAATCATCGCTAATTAAGTCTAAAATGCTTATACTACTCAAATTACAATTTGTCTTCTTCAATATATCTATATTTTAATTTTTTCCCCCTGCTTAATTGTCTAGGGTCCTTCTTTTACCCTTTTTAAAAAATAGATTGTTTGATTCTCTTTCTTTGGATGCTTTGGTTTGGTTTTTAATTTTGGTAACATTAGGGACTTATCCTTTGATTTATTGTAGTTAAAAGTAAAGTTTCACCGTGGATTGTTTAAAATCTTTATGTATAAGACGAAAACAAATTTTCCAGTTCAAGTTTGTGCCAAAAAGTGATACTGTTTAATCTTAATTTTGCTATAATCTTTAACAGCATGATCAAATGATTAAAATAAATACATTTTCCCCTTTTATTATGTTGCTGTAAAGTGAGAAGTATGATGTGTTGAGGTTTGAGTACAAAGTAGATTTACTTGCTAGGCTGACCATTATTTTAAGTTATGTGTGTTCGGCTATCTGCATAAGTTCATTAAATAATTGGATATGTAAATGATGCTGTATTGAGCAATTTTGGTGAATAGGTATAGTTTTGCTGTTGGCAAAATGCATCCATCAGGATCTTCAACACCAGTTGATGGTGCCCAGTCTATTTCACCTGCGCTGATTTGATTAAAATCTGCCATTTTAGGATCTCAAGGGAGTCTTTTACCTCCACAAGCAGTATTTTCTTCGGTTGAAATTGAAAGTCACAGATTTTTTTTTTTTTTTTGGTTATGAACTACGAAATATGAGTTAACAGCATGATCAAATGAATAAAATACATACATTTTCCCCTTTTGTTCTGTTGCTGAAAACTGAGAGAGGTTTGAGTTCAAAGTAGATTTACCATTCCTGAGTTATTTGTTTTATTTTTTATTTATTTATATAAATATAAATATGCAGTGTAGCCCCTCTCCAACTTATTTATATTTATTTTCCTCTCACTTTCTATTTCAAAATTCTATAATCAAATATGTTTTTTAAAATTTATTCATTGTTAAATGTTCTATGCTCTCATTCTTTTGTTCATTGTGGTTCATAGGAATGGTAGATGAGAATCTCACATTTTTCAAGTAAGTTTTAGATCTGCTGTGATTCAAGTTTATAAATTTTTTTGTGAAGTTTCTATTTTTATTTTTTAATCTACGTTACTTTTTTCCAGTGTACCAATTGCTAATTTGGAACTGTTAAGACTTGATTTATGCAAATTACTAAATTTTTCCTGTTGAGAGACTCCTTGAATATGAAAATCCATAGACCCAAATTTAGAACAAGGCTGTCAATGATTGAATATAATATAGTATTCTCTTCTGCATTTTTAGTTGTTGACAGACCAGGTCAGGATCCATGAGCACAGATAGTATATGTGTTTGGCTATCTGCATAACCTCATTAGATTAGTGGATATGTAAATGATGCTGTATTGAGTCATTTTGGTGATTAAGTACAGCTTTGGTGAAATTGAATGTTACAATTCTTTTTTTCTTTTTCTTTTTCTCCTTTGATTTGGTTATGAACTAAGAAATATGAGTTAGTTTTGAGTGTTTTGGTTGGTTTGGTTTTGATTTGAGTTTTTTAGTTGGGTTAGTTGTATAGTGAAAAGGCATGTCTGTTTATTTCAATGTAATTTGTCAGGATTCTTCGTAAATACCATCAAAGTTTGGGTTGTGATGACTAAGAGTCTTTAGAATGTATAGTAATAATAATTTCTTGGTAAATGGAATTATGGAATTTTTTGAGAGAAGATTTGTAGAAAGCAAGCAAAACTTGACGTTGAGCTCTAGCTCAAATGGCATCTCCATGCCTTCAAGGAATTGGGTGGAGGGTGATAAGTAAACATGGGAAAGAACGATTCAACATAAAGTAGAGAGCAAAACTCAGGAAGGCTTCTTACTGTAGACAAAACAACTCTATACATGATGAATTTAAAATTTTCTAAATACAGTAGATTCTTTAGTCACAAAACATAAAGAACTACGTTGACGCATGGAAATATGTCTCATGTGTCAAATAAGAGAAAGTCAAAGTTCAAAGACTCATCTTATATGTGAAGGAAAATAATCAAGAGTCTCTAATAAGTATATATAGGATGATTAGGATCTTGACTAGATAAATTGAGATTGAGAAATGAAAGCACTTTCCACAATTTTTTAAGAGGTGAAACTACATTTGCAATACTCTGTTGAGGTTGGTTTATGAGCTCTAGCAATGTCAGAGGCTCGAATTTCCTTAACTTGGAACTTCAAAAACCAAATATTAGCAACCATAATGTTGGAGGTTTAAGAAAGTAGTTCAATTGTAGCTCTGGTACAATTGTTTACACATTTTGGGGGTAAGTCAATATCTGTAATTTCTTAAGTCAATATTTGTAATTGCTTAGGCCAAATTAAATATCTGTAAAAATTTCTTAAATTTGATTGTAAAATGGGAGAGTTTTTGTTTTGTTTATAATATGATTTGTAGTGTAGTTTTTTGGCCTTTTAGAAGCTAAAAGTTGCTGACTACTTAAAATGAGGGGTTCGTTTTTGTGATCAAATGATTATTACACTTTTTTTTTTCTTTTGCATCCTATTGATCTTATTCTGAACTAAATTTTGTGGGATGTGTATGGTTGTGGTGCAGTGGATATTCTTTGCTTAGGGATCCCCAGTACAATAAAGGATTTACCAATGCTTTGGTCATTCAGTTGATTCCTTGCTGCCAGTCTGTACTTGCTGTCATGCTAGCAAAAAAAGAGAGAGAAAGAGAAAGCGTAATCACTATTCGAAATGATGCAGCAGCTAGCACGCTAAGATCAAAAGGGAAAATAACAACTACAAAATTCAATATAGTTTTCAGTTTCTGTTTTCCATCCTACCTGATTTGCTGTTTTTGAAGAGTGATTGAAATTGTAGAACTTTGAAACCTGAAAGTGTATAATTATTTGTGTTAGCTAATATTAACTGTCTGTCATTGATCATATGGAATTTTCAACTTAGTGCTATCTTCACCATGTTTTTAACATGTGAAAGCAATAAGCTAGATAAAGGTTCAAAAGATTAAAATAATAGTGTGTTGAATGGATGATCCAGATTGATAACTAAGTATCTTACACACTTTGCAACAAATTTTTCCTTTAAAAAATGATTTTATTAGCCAAATTTCTCTTCTACTTGTGAGATTTCAAATGATCCCGCGCATTGCGCGGGTTATACACCAGTAACAATAATAACAAAGGAATGCAAATCTAAAACCAATAACCAAAAGCTAGAGAAAAATATAGAAGAATCTTCAGAATATGGAATATACTGGCATTGGATTCTGAACTTTGGAAATTAAAGAAGAAATCTTCATCTCTATCTAGGCATGCGGGCTCACACTATGACAGATGGCAAGTTTTGAGCTTGTTACGGTTTGTCCCTTGTTTCAGAGTTATTGTAATGAAGTTTATTATCAATTGGACGGGGCTGGCGTGGAAAGCAATTTTTTCATTTTTCATCCACTAAATTCTAACTAGTCAAGATCATTATGTGATCAGAATGAAACTTGGCTATCCATAATTAGTAACTTTATAAGGCTTTTTTCCCCCTCTATCTGATCAAAATTAAAAGACGCTGTATAACCCAAGTGCTACGTATTCACAATATCAAAAACACTATATATCAATCTTCCTTCAAACATAAAGATGAGAAACAAATTGCGAACGAATAACATTATTTACAGATCACGATTGTATATTTGTTTAGACCCCTCAAAGTAGATTGTTTAATCTAATTTATTAACCAAGTGGTTACTTAGATTAATTTTCAGATCTAGGTTAAACACAAGTAAATCTTATCATGCAAAACAGTGCAAAAATAAATAACATCACGATATGATGATCTAGGAAAACCAATAAAAACGAACCGTTTTAAGGTAAAAACCTGGAGATGATTTAACCTAACTATCCTCAAGGTAAATCAAATCCACTATAAGAGAATTGAAATTTTTACAAAAGATTTAATCATAAATCTAATACTACTTCCGATAGTAACTTACTAATACGACCACATGTAAGTTCCGAATCCACAAACTCTTTCTCTTCTCTGATTTACAGCAACACAACCGTTTTGCTTGTGATTTTGAGATCCCACTTAAAGGTTTTAGATCACCCTCAATATTGATCTTGATGCAGCAACTAAGTTCTACCAATGCTTGATTGTAGTTTTGGCTCTGGTAGATTCTTGTATAGTCAAAAGGTACAAAATTTCTCAAACCTCACAAAGAGTAACACACAAGTCTTCTTCAGCACCTTCAAAACGTGGCTAGGGTTTCCATTTTATATGTGGAGAAGTTTAGATGAAACTCTAAATGTTTTCGCGGGCTTAGGCCTGTTTAAAAATCTGCGGAAAAACTATGCCTGCGATTTTCGATCGGTTGAGCCTAATTCTCAATCAGTCGAGTAAGGCAGAACAACACTTTTCTTTTCTACAATCGGCTGGAATTGAATCTTGAAACACACACATTTAAGCATTACCTAAACACTTAGACTAGACATGTTTAGTTCTCGATTTTCCAACACACTACAACAATGATTCTAAATATTTAAATCTAAATATTTAGAACCTAACAACGATCTACACCAATGCAAATAGGGTAAAATGAAAAAAAAAAATGATGCATGTCATTTTAATTGGTTAAAATGACATGCATTAGATAGGCTCATAGGCATTATTATGGCTAATTTTAGCAATATTATGGCTTAAGAGACATACCATAATCAGGGAATAATATGGAAATTCCTTCAACCAAAATTACTGAACAATATAGCATGATTTAGTAATGAATTATATTTTGCCAACATATTTGTAAGCATACATAGTAATTAACATGAATATGATATTCATGGTAACTTATTTATTTTCTTTTCAAGAAAAAGTTAGAAAGTATTATAACTTAAGAGTTAAGACCTATGTACTTTGATGAATTAAAAAAATGATCACTTCCTACGATTTTTCATTGGTTTATAAAATTTAAAGGAATCCCAGCCTCTTCCAACAACGTGGTTCACACTTTCAATTCCCAATCCCAACCTCTTTGAACAACCTGTTCTTTGTCCTAATCCAATTTTCATAAACTAAATTCGCAATTTTCGGCCATATGTTGGTCAATGGTCATTGGCTAACTTTTTTGTTTTTCAACCAGAGAAAGTATACCATGTTTCGGTAATACCAACTCAATAAATGAGTGACATTTGTTTCAAAAAACTACATCAGACTACTCTAATAAATTAATCACAATCTTCTACATCAAACTATCCCAACCTTTTCAAACAACCTGTTCTTTGTCCTAATCCAATTTTTCATAAACTAAATTCGCAATTTTCGGCCATATGTTGGTCAATGGTCACTGGCTTTGTTTTCCAACCAGAGAAAGTATATTATGTTTCGGTAATGCCAATTCAGCATTTGTTTTGATATTTTCTATCCAATAAATGAGTGACACTTGTTTCAAAAAACTATATCAAAATTCTCCAATAAATTAATCACAATTTTCTATATATCGAAAAGATAAATTAATCATTTATTGGAGTAATCTGATGTAATTTTTTGAAACAAATGTCACTCATTTATTAGGTAAAAAAAATCAAAGCAGATATTCACGACACATCTCTTTCTCCAATAAAATGCCATGGACCCTCAGCGTCGCAGTCGTACACTCGTAGTGACACAACACTGTACCTTTGTTTTTTTGGGCAAAAGCAACAGGACGCGTGGCCCTTTGGGGGGGGGGGGGGGGGGGGGGGTGTGGGGGTCGGGGAACAATGTTATAACTTATTATAAGAACAAAAGGCCTGTACTTGGTAGTGATTTTGGCCCAAAAAAAAGAAAGGTACGGTGCTTTTGTTATTTGCATTAGTTGGAATCCTGGTAACTTTTGAAGGCACACGCCCGCATGTTTTTTGTTATCTCCACTGAAGATACCAAAATGAGTTCGTTTCATATTGATTGACAACCGACTTCTTTTCTATTGATTATCAGAAAAACAGACTTTATTCTAAATTAAAAACAGTTGGGATTCTAAATTAAAATAGTTGGGAGTGGTAAAACTCCCAATATGCTATTTTATACCATCAAACTACAAAATTAAAGCATTATCCGGGATGTTATTCATAGTGCCAGAAGCATTATCCAGACCTTGTAATATACGGTATACATCATAGAGCTAGAAGCCTTTTTTTTCTTTTTTTCTTTTTACTAAAGTGCTAGAAGCCTAAATTCCACAGAAAAATAAAAAAAAATAATGAGACATTGAAGACAGACATACATAGTAAATTTTTTATAAAAAAAATGTACATTAAAAAAAATGAAAAGAGTCAAAAGATAAGTTAATGGGGGGTAAATGAAAGTAAAGAAAAAGAATTAAAAATAGTAGTAATACAAAAGAAAGATGTTATTTTTGCATAAATAAACGGATAAAAGTTGATGGCAGAGAATGATTGTTGAAGAACATTCAATAAGTAGTAGTAAATACATGCAGTTTAGAATCATAATTACATTCTAACAGTCAACATGTTACGTGTAAATCCTCAATGGTGGACCCAATCATAATGAAAGCAGTCAAGCACAGACGCATAGCATATTGCGATAAGATTACACATGCCAAGTCTTGACTTGTATTAGAGCATTCTCATTGGCGCTCTAGTAAAAAATGTCATTTTAACACACTAAAAACCTACTTTATCATTTTATAATATCTCATTTATCATATGTTTTATTTTTCCCTTCTATATATTAAAATAATATTTACATCACATTAAAATAATATATTAAACTCCTCCAATAACAACAACAACAACTCCTCCACCACTACCACAATAACGGCCACCAACAACCACTACCGCAACAACACCGACAGCCACCACTTACACAAACCCACATCCACCAACAGCACCTTAAAAAAAAAAATCCACAACAACCCAAAAAATAACCACCACAACTACCTAATAATCACCACCACAACCACCAAATTGCCGCCACAACCACAGTACCACTACCACAACTAACCCACAACCCACCACATTCACAAACCTCAAAACCCATCCCAAATCAAACAAACCCACAGCTCAGGCGGCGAGATCGACTTCATGCAGCTTCAGGCGAGATCGGTTTTAGCGGCTTGAGGTGCCTTTAGGTGAGATTGGCTTCAGGCGGCTTGAGGATGAGAGAGGAAGAGAATGAGAGTGAAGAGGGAGCTGTGGAGGACGACTATGGCTTCGGCGAGATAGGCGGCTTCGACAAGATCGGCGGCTTCGGCGAGATCGGCAAGAGAGAAGAACTCAAATGCAAGGAGAAAAGATGAAATAAAAGAGAGGGAGAACGTTGGAGTGAAATATGAGAGAGAAAACCTGGTAAATAAACAAATAATAAAAAAATTTGGCATTGCTGTCCGTATCGTCTCATATTTGAGATAGTACTGTAGCATGTTTCAAATTTTTGAAACATTTAGAACAGCTGATGAGGCTTGAATAGTGGTGTTTGGTATGTCAAATGTCAAATATTTGGCATTTGACACACCAGATGAGAATGCTCTTATAGCCTTTAAGCAACAGCCAATTACATTTCTTCCTTGTTAATTTTTTTTTTTTTTTGGCAATTATATTTTACTTCTTAAATTATTTGTTGTTTTGTACTTTATCTTTCTAAACTATTTGAATGCACACTTACCCTTTAAACTATATAATTTTTGTATAACATTTATTACTCTAAATTATACCATCTTTTCCACTTACCCTCCTAAATTATGTCTATTTTATACTTACCTTCTAAACTATAAGAATACATACTTACTTCTCTAAACAATTACCCGTGGAATAAAGTGTAAAGTGTTACGTGGGTAACAGTTTAGGAGGTAAGTGTTCATTCTCATAGTTTATGAGGCAAGTTTTACACCTATAATAATTTAGGGGTTTTAAATGTGCATTTGAATAATTTAGGAGGATAAATATAAAAAGGGAGTATAGTTTAAAGAGATAAAGTGTAATTTTTCCATTTATTTATTTACTAGTGGCCATTACAAAGTAAAATGAAATAAGATTGAAAGAAGCACATAAGCACGGAGGAATTAATATTGCTAGATGGTAAAGCTTTTTCCATAAATTATTTAGTTTATTCATTTATAATTTTTAAGCCTTACTTTGTTTTAGGTATAAATGTATTGTACCCAATTTCAATTTCAACCCATCATTTTATTATACACTTAGAGAATGCGCGTGAACTTTGAATTTAGTTTATCTAATTATATAAGTTTATGATTTCATTAAAAAAAATTCCTCAAACATATACTTAATTCTCAAAAATTGATGTTATGATTATTACAATTTTTTTATATAAGTTTTATAAATTGATGTGCCGTTAATCACAAAAAAGTGTAATATTTATTTTTTATATTGTTCAAATAATGTTAATCATATTTATTGTAACGTTAGTTAATTTATAAATATTTTACAACAAAATTGGTAATACTTTTAGCATTTTTATTATCAAATGCATGCTGAGAAAGGTTCCCAACATATTAAAATTGGAGGTAGAATATTGTGTACCCATCATATATGTTGGGTATAAGATATAATTTTTCTTAAAATTGAGGCATAGACTAATTAACAAACGAATTCTCTTGTTGTTTTCCGTTTCTTTTAGTCATGGGCAACTTTTGGGTTTTGTAGAAGTGGAATTGGCATAACAAGGCACTTAACTAATTAGTTAAAAGTATCCCTCTAAGCTCCACTCTCCCTTTGAATTGCTTAGTCTGGCCTTATACTCCCTCAGTTACATATTCAGTTACATCTAGACATAGGTTTCGATCTCAAGAGGTGTTATTGCAAGACCAAGATAAGGAAAACACGGGTGAAGCACAAGCAGTTTAGCATGTATGACGCCTTAACAAAAATTCAATACTGTATCAATGTGGGCTATATCGAGGAAATATACTGTACCGGCCATTAAACCGATACTAGTAGGGCTGTCCACTGACCCGTTAGACCCGACCCACCTGTCTAGACCGATTCAACCCGAAGACCCACGAGTGGATTCAACTGCCCAAACGGGTCGAGTGTGGGTCAATTAATGATAAATTTTAGGGTTTCGGTTTGGTTTCGGGTTCCACAACTCATAACTCGTAGAAACCGACCCGACTTGTGAGAAGTTTAAAAAGAGGAAAAAAAATCCAACCCGTGAGAGCTAAGAAGTTTCATTCTTCAAAACTTATTTTCATACTCTCTCTCCCTCTCTAATCTCTCTCTCTCTCAAATCCCTAACCCTAACCCTTCTTACAGTCGTCGCCATCTTTAAGTTTGCCTATTGCCATCGTCGTCGTCAAGCTGCTCAAACCCAACTTTCAAAGCCTCCTTTAATCAGCTTGAAATATCCTTTGATCCTGTGCATCTGATGGTGGGTCAGTAAAAAATGTAATATATTTTTAGATTTCACATTGATCTTATGATGAATATGGTGATAATGGGTGAAGGGAATGGTGGTGGTGCCAATTTAGTGTTATATCTCTCTTTCTTTCTTCAGTCCATAGATCTAAGTTCTTGTTTGTGCTATGTGATTTCTACAGTTTGTGTTTGGGTTTGTGTCCTTTGTGTTTTGATTTCTCTGTGTTCTTTGGGTTGATTTCTCTGTCCTTTTTGGGTTTTGATTTCTGTGTTCTTTTGGCTTGATTTTTCTGTGTCCTTTTGGTGTTGATTTAGTGTTTTTGGCTTGATTTCTCCATGTTTGTGTTCTTTTGGGTTTTGATTTTTGTATTGTTTGGGTTGTGATTTCTTAGTTTTCTTCTTTTGTTTCAAACTCGAAATTACCCGATGGCTTCGACCCGCTCAACTGATGACCCGAGCCGCCGGTTTTGATCCAAACATATGGTTGGTTGCAGGTCCATTTTACATTCACTCGAGTGACTCGAGTTGGGTGCAAGTTAACCCCAAACTCGATTTGACACGACTTGTGGACAGCCCTAGATACCAGTACTCCTTCAAAACGTACCATAAAAAATACTTGGTTGTACCAGCCTATTTCAACTATACCAACTTGTATCGGCCTGTACCAAACAATATTGGCAATTCGGCTAGTACAATACAAAAAATAGGAAAAAACTATTAAAAAACATTTTATTTGAAGAGCATGCAGAAATGCCATTCCTACTAAGTCCAACCTGGTTCGACGAAAAATCTTGACAAAGGATGTATGCAAACAATGCCATGTAAAGGATGTTAAACATGCGCTGTAGTCATGCCCATTTGTTAAGGTGGTATGGGACTTGGACCCGAAATGAAGTTTCTGGGGCTCCCATCAATTCTTAAGCTTGTGGAGGTGCTATAGAAAATTCTAGACACAGGTTCACCTTTGGATGAGTTTGAAATGTTGGCTTAGACTGTTCGGTTTCTACTCAACTAGTTGAGAACAAGCGATGACTGCCTTCCTATAAACCAGGTGCAACCTCGGGCAATGTCCGCTCTACATGATTTCATTTGGCCCTTCCTACTCCTATAATAGCCACATCAAGGTGCCCTCCTGCTTTTGTTCAATGATTTTCCCCACCCAAGTCTCTAGTCAAGGTGAATTATGATGGGGCTACCTTCCAAGATTTACAAAAGGCTGGAATTGGTGTTGCCATTCGTAATCACGTGGGACTGGTACTAGATTCTATGACAGATATCGTAACTCTTCCTCCCTCAATCAATACAGTGGAATGTTTGGCTGCTGTAAGAGCTCTTCATTTTGCCAATGATTGTGGCTTCTCCTTTGTGATCTTGGAGGGTGATTCTAAGATCGTGTATAAAGTTCTCAGTTGTGAAGATGTATCTCTCACCCTATTTGGTCATTTGCTAGATAAAATTAAGTCCCTTGTAAATACCTTTTAGATTGTCAACTTTACTGATAACACCTTAAAATGTATGAAAACTCACTTAGTGTATAAAAAACTTGTGAATGTTTAGACCCTCAAATACAAATTTTCCAATACAAGCTTATATTCAAAAAATATATGTGCGGAATATGAAATATAAGAAATATCCAAATTAGCAAACTACTCTAAGCCATTAATTAATCACAACCAACAGAAATTAAAAGCTAAGAGTAAGGGAAAGAGAGATACAAACACAAGATAACACTGACATGTATTATCAAAGAGGAAACTGAAGAACTCGACAAAAAACCTATTCGCTGCCCTCCAAGCGGTAAATGATCCACTAGAAAATCAAATAGGATACATGAATAGCAATAAACCCTCTAAGCCTAATCTACCTAATGCACCTAAGCCTTCCAAGCTTCTTGCTCTAACAAGGTTACGCGAACCGTATTTTCTCTAGCTTTCCAGATCTCGTAATTAGCCCATTGCATCAACCAATATAAATTGATTCTCTCTTGAACTGCTTCCCAAACACTAAGAACCTTCTCACTACTCTGAATTTGGTGAGGTAAGGATTTGGTTTATGATCCTCTCATAGGTATGACAATGGAGAGGGTGAGAGTACTCGAATTTGGAGAATCAAATGTATAAGATTGTGGATAAATCAATATTGTTTTTCTTTAGGATTTCTCTCTCAAAATTCTCTTTGAAAGCTCTCTACATTTCGTGGGTATAAGGGTATTTATAGTAGGGTATGAGATGGAATGTGAAAAAGTCACTTTTCAGCAAAATAGGGTGCACTAGTGAGTCACTCGCAACTAGGATGAGTCGCGAGTTCCAGTCGTGTAGTGATCCAGCTGGCCTAACTCTTCATCTTCCTGCATGCTTCACACGTGTGCTTCATTTTAGCGAGTCACCACTTGTGAGTCAGTCACAAGTCCAATCGCGAGTCACCTTTTTGTTGCACATTCTTGATCAAATCTTCACATTCTCTCACACACAACCCTTACATTATTCCCACCTAAATACAGGGTTTCTAAACGTTGAATTACAAGCAGATTTGTCACGGAATAAAGTCGACACATAGTTGAATAAATTCAACTTTACAATGTATACTTGTTATATATTTATGTGGGCGTTATCTCCTTATTACTATGCTTAATTTGTATAATTAAGCTATTATTTGCATTAATCCCTATTATTTACCTTTACATAATTTCTTGAATATGATGTGATTCATTGTGTGAATTTTCTACTTTCAAGAAATCACATGTAAAAATGAGTTTACAAGAGTTAAGAGAATGGAGGCCAAACTATAATTAAAGAGGAGCTAAGGACCATGCTTAAATGTCTAATGAGGTGCAGCCGAAGTTCTTGGGTCATTTACCATGTTTGGAAGTTTCAAATAAAGAAAGAAATCAAAGATGTAGAATCTGAAAAGGAAAAAAAAAAAAGATTTGAGCACTGATCAGTATTAGGGTTTTGAAGGGAGGCTATGGAGAACGAATTTTGGGGAGAAAAACCTTGTATTTTCCTTTCTCTAATGGCAGCATAAACTCTTTGCTGGGCTAGGGGTTATGTTTTTTCTATATGATATGTATATTTAATGTGATTCTTTCTAAGATTTTAAACAACAACATATTTGATTGTTTAATTAGATTTCTTTTTATATATTAGTTCTTCCATACTTTCAATAAGTTCAGACATGCTTTTCTTATTGTTTAGAGAATTTCTAATAGTTTCAAATAGAAATCAGGTTTTAAAGTGAAGGGGTTTTTCTGAAAACTATTCTAACCGTATTATTAATCTAGGTTATCATGTATTCTTGAATAGTCTCAATTCAACCGAATCATAGGTTTTTAATTGTTTAAGAAAATCGATTATGAAATATATATTTTCTTAAATCATAAAGAATTTCATATCGATATAGGGAAACATATCGATATAGGGAAACACTTCGATGCCCTGATATTTCCATTATTGATTTAAAATCAGTTTATTATTATTATTCTTGTTAACAATCACCAAGAAAAAGTACTTTTCTTCTTCACCCAAATTGTTGTTTAATTATAGCGTCTTTGAATTCACCCTGCTCCTTGTGGTTCAACCTCGGTACTCCGAGGATTTTATTGTTACAATTTCCTGCACTTGGGAGTGAGCAAGCATTACCTTTACCCATACACATAGACAAGACAACTCTATAGCTCAGAACCTGGTCGGGCATACACACGTTAGCAATTTACAAGTGTAGATGGAGGATATTCCTTTGCACTTAAGTTCTGTAACTTTATCCGATTTTGGTAGAGTCTTTTTTCTTTTAATAGATGCAATTTTCTTCTTAAAAAAAAAAAAAAAACTAATACTGACTTTTCTAGTTGCCTGTGGTCCAATCACGTTGCTAAAATAATAATATGACTGCATAAGAATATATTTAAGTATAAAGTGCATGCAGAATTGGGATAAAATAAGAATCTATTAACATGCATTCTTTTACGCAATAGCCATATGTAGAGCCAAGAAATTAAATCGAGCTTAATAATTTGGCTAAGAACACAATTAATTTAGATTATGGGCTTATAAAAATTTGTTATGGGAAGTTTGAATAAGAATTTAGAATTTATCTCACTCTTACACAAGTATGTAAAAAAAGAAAACTCTTATTCATGTGAGACCCATCAAGTTTACTAAGTGGGACCCATTAATTTTATATGTAGAATTGTACTAGGAGTAAAAGTCTACTACTACTACTAGGAAAGCTGGAAAGGTAACGTGAATTCACTTAATTGGTTTTTTTTTTTTTTTTTTTTGTCTTTTGTGGGGTGGGGTGGGGTGGGGTGGGGGGGGGGGGGGGGGCAAAACATTTGAAATTTCAAGGGGGGGCATCGCCCCCCCCCCCCCCCCCCCCCCCCCTCCCCTCCCTCCGCCCTTGAATGTGGTGATGCCAGACAAGTGACTTTCATTTAATGTGGGGGTTGTTGTGGAAGTATTTGGAAATCTCAGACAGCTTTCATGGTAAAATTGATCTTCTTTGGTACTTACCTCGGTAGTTCGGACACTACCTTGGAAGTAGGCTAGGAAGGGGACTAGGCCTAATCAATAGTCCGAGGTTCTGTATTCATTGTTAGAATGGGCCGATCCATGTTGGATTTGTTTCCTGCGTTTAGGCCACTGCTTGAGATAGGCCCAATATTTATCATATAATAATAAGGTCCAATGTTTACCCACTACACCATATATAACCAGTCGATCAGTATATTTATTTATGGAACATGTTAGATATACAAACTATTTTATAATATTTTTACTAATTGATTACCCTTCTACAAAATGAAACATTTATAAGATTTAAAAAACAAAAACAAAAACCATTATAAAGTCTCATATAGTAGATCTATACATATATCGGCTTTTCAAAATCTCAATGAACCAAATATACGAATTAATGGCATTAGTTCAATTCTTTGCATGTGTGTGTATAAAAAAGAATATTTCTAGTCCTTTTTTTGGCCATTCATTTATATATATATAAAATTAACAATGAGTTCAAATGTTAAACATATGTAACAATAATTTTATAAGATTTTTCATAATCATTAAATTAAATATTGTGATTCATGTATGATAAAAATAACAATAATTATGAATTACGTGATATATTTATTTGCTTTTCATTTTTCAAAAAAAGTGACATAAATTATTCACTTACGTTCTATATGGGTGAATCATTGGAAAAAGTTGTCATCTTTTTATTTTCATTATACATTATATTTGGAAATTGTCTCTGATGGTTGAATAAGAGATTTGGGTTCAATTCTTGCTTACATAAAAAATTGATTGGTGTCTTTTTATTATTATAAAAAGTTATCATCAGAAGCGGATGCTATAAGTTGAAACTCTTTAAAAAACAATGTTTGGAAGTTTAGAGTTAGAATGGAATAGAAGGGAAGTAGGGGAATGTGAGGAGAGTTAATGTGAGTAGATGGACACAGTTACCCCTCCATATTATTTCAATGTTTTAAAAATAAAGTAGTAGGAAGGGAAATAGTCCCTATATTT
Organism: Quercus parvula; assembly: GCA_030820535.1. NCBI lineage: Eukaryota > Viridiplantae > Streptophyta > Magnoliopsida > Fagales > Fagaceae > Quercus > Quercus parvula. The sequence continues at coordinate 61,555,241 of JAUAME010000005.1, read as the reverse complement.
GGATTTTGGACATTTTAAAAATTAATTAGGGAGAGGAGAGGGGAGGGGAGGGGAAAGTAATTTTCATAAAAATTGACAATTATGACTTTACTTTATTATTATTATTTTTGGATAATTCAGTAGTTATTATAAGATGGAGGATCTGAATCTTGAACCTCATAGACACACTAAGAGGTGTCAATCAGTTGAGTTATAAAACTCTTGGCTTATTTCATAAATTTTAAAGAAATAAATATAAATTGACACTTTAAGGGTAAAATTGATATTTCAATTTTATTTTATTTTGAATTCCTTCCACTCCCCCTCCAAATTCCCCCAATTTGAGGGAATTCAAATTGAGGGGCAAGGAATCCCTCCCAAACCCTCCCCTCTCCTCTTAAAAAAAAAAATCCAAACATTGTTTATTAAATCATATGCCTCTCATTCCCTCTACCTCCTCTCCTCCCTCCGTCCAAACAAGTTGTTAAAATGAAACAAAGATTGATAAGGGATATTACATCTTTTCAAGTATGTATATATCTTGTCATGTCTCTATTAAAAAAAATATTAATTTGTTATGTCAAATTAGATTTTTCAAAATAGAGACAAAAAAAGAAGAAGAATTCTTTTATGGACATATATACATTTTGTCATGCAGTTTAACATAACTTACACATTTGTTAATGTGTATCAAAATGTGATTAGACCACATTATACATGGGATCACCATTATTGCTTGCAAAAATTAATTCAATCACCACGTGACATGTATATTACTTGTGACTAGGGGTGGCTTGATATATTTAGGAACCTAAGACAGAAACTGAATTGAGGAATTTTATATATTTAAATATGATTTTTTTTTTTTTAAAACTTAAACTCTATTATCTTGTTTTATATGCAAAGTTACTAATTAACATGGAACACATAGAAATTTTTTCTAAGAAAGACTATAGACACAAAAAAAATTGTCAAAACTTTTCACACATATTGATGTAACAAATTAATAGTGGTAAATAAAAAATTGATGTTAGTAGTGAACCTAAATGAGAATTAGTAAAAATTTATTAATTCAACTATTGTAAAAAAATGTTGTGAAATTTTTTTGTGAGAATTAGTTCTACAATACCCTTTTCCCGTTTGTATCAGTTTTATAATTAAAGTAATAGAACACTTGCTGATATTTACACTACCACAGGCATTGGACAACCTCCTACAACTGTTACTCTATATTATTTTTTAACATTATGTTTGATTGGGGTTTAAAATGTAGGATAGAAAAGGGGTAAGAGAAAATAAGGGCTTTTCATTGTTTGATTGAAGAGAATAAAAATAGAGAAAAAGGAAAAATGGGCGTTTAATTTTCCACCCAGCTCCATAAAATATATTACTCTCCCTATTATGTAGAGAAAAGAGAGGTTAATAATTGATGTGAAATTAAAAAGTTATTACTACCCCTACTATACCATTATTTCAAACCATAATAAGGAATAATAAACCAAATACGTAATTTACTCTAAATTAATTTAATTTCTCTTATTTTACTCTTTAATACCACCTACTAAACATTCATGCTATAGAACTAAAAAAAAAAATTGTACTCGCACTAGTTTTCTATCATTCCAAACACTGTTCATTCTCTCACTAAACAAGAAATCTAAAATTCAACTTCAAAAAGCTTCAACAATTTAAATTTAAATTTAGTATTTATTTTTACTATATATCACAATTTCATGTTATAATATATTAAAATTTATGCACCACATATCTTGTTTATGCCAAGCGTTTTAATATATGTTTGTATGAGAAATGCTACATCCACTTGGGAACAAAAATCATTTCTTGAAAAACATGTTTTTGCATAATTACCATTAGGCTAAATTGCAAATTGTACCATTTAAGTTTGATTGAAATTCATTTCAATTCTCTAACTTTACTTTCATTCAATTGAGTCCTCAAAGTTATAGATTTATTCAAAAATTTTTTTTTTTTGGGTCAAAATTATGTTGCTGTTAAATATGCAATTAATTAATGATAATTTTTTTTTTTTTAAAAACTCTAAATAAAAAATCTATTACAGGAATTTTTGTATGAGTTGATGTAAATGCTCTAATGTATTTAATGTTTTCTCTTTTCTGTTTTCAAAAACTTGTTTTTAATTTTAAAAAAAAAAAATCCACTTTCATGCTTTTCCAATATAAAAAATACAAATTAGAAATCTAGGGTTCAAACCTAACCTATATTGGATATAAAACCTCTTTAGGTGAGGTAGAATGAAAATAACAATGAAAAAAAACAAGTGGAAAAGACCATATAGAAATTTGTGTTTTGGTGTCACAAATGAGTCGCTTCTCTTAGACAATATGGTTTTTGTAAACTTATCCCCAAAATACAACCAAATTTGTTAGGTTTTACAAATAAAATTTTTGAAAAAGACCCACAAGATTTCTAAGTGTTTCTTAAAATTTTGAAGTTATAATGAAATGAGAGTTGAATCACATATAAAATACCATGGAGGTAATCCCAAAATCAAGTGTTGTAACTATTACAAATGATTAAAATCAATTCCCACTATTCACAAAGGTTTTTATATCTAGTCAAGTGGTACAACTTTTGGCTCTAAAAACTATAGAAATCGCAATTTGCAGAAATTCGTCTAACAACGAAATTTACAACATGTTTAGCGAAATTTCTAACCTAATTAAAATTCTGAACTTAGAGCTTGGAAGGAAGCACTGTTGCTTTGGTTCCAATAATGACACTAATGGCAACTTAAGCACCAATGAATACACCAAAGAATTAGATACGTTCAAATTCTCGTGCACCCATTAATTTTATAAATTTATCGAAAATAGATGAAATATTAGATTAGATGAGTGCCCCAGCATTAATTCGTGGTGTAAAACCTAATGCCTCCTGGGACCCACCCTGAGAATCTAAAGTCAGCACACAAATAAATAGAATAAATGTTACGAAGATTTTGGCGACAGAACCAGCTATAAAAAGTACAAGAACACTAACCCAGCATTATTACACTTTAAAACCCTTTCTTTTTTAGATAATCATATACATACTAACACCATGACCGGTAATGATGTCCGTTATCATAATTTCATGGGGTTGCAAGACCCTCCACTGCTGCACCAATGTTTTGTTTGCCAGAGTCGTTACCCATCGAAAAGAGCTCTATATATGTGGCCACATGATTCGGCATGCTGACCGCAAATGGCTCACACTCCTAATGCAATTCGGCCTCCATTCTTTTACGTCCCCGGGTTTTGCCCTCCTCCAATTGCAGAGTCATCTGTGTCGACTGTAGCAAGAGGACGGAGGTACTGATGCAAGAGAGAGAGAGAGGACAGTCCCTGCACTCCTCTGAAATTTGATCTGAACAAGGTTCCTGATGATGAAGATAATTAAATGTGAGTTCATATATGCACCCATTAATTTTATAAATTTATCGAAAATAAATAAAATATTAGATTAGATGAGGGCTTGACAAAGTCAAAATCACCCATCTACAATGTGCCCCTACATTTCATGGTTCAAACCTCGTGCCTTCTAGAGTCCTAGAGTCCTGGGACACACCCAAACAAATGGTGAGAATCTAAGTCGGCCGCACAAACAGAATCTTCAGGTGTGAAACATGTTTCTCCAAAATATATATATATATATTATCTTTTTCAGTCATGACCGTACAAGGGACTTCGGCGCCAGCCACTATAATCTATAAATACAAGAACACTAGCCCAGTCGTACTATACTTTAAAACCCTTTCTCTCATTTTCAAACAATCATACACATACTAACACCATGAACAACCCTAACAATGCCGGTGATGATGATTTAACTTTACTAGAGGCTGATCAGAACACTGTGAGGCCTAAGGCTCAGGCTCAGGCTCAGCAAACTGGGAGTAACCCTGCTGTGACTGTGAGGGCTCAAGTTCATCATGATGTCCCTTATCATAATTTCATGGGGTTGCAAGACCCTCCACTGCTGCACGAATGTTTTGTTTGCCGGAGTCGTTACCCATCGAAAAGAGCTCTATGTGGCCACATGAATCGGCATCCTGATCGTGACTGGCGGGGGCTGTGCCCTCCTCACACTCCTAATGCAAGCGGCAGCTCAATTGGGCCTCCATTCTTTTATGTCCCCGGGTTTTGCCCTCCTCCAATTGCAGAGTCATCTGTGGCGACTGTAGCAAGAGGACGAGGTACTGATGCAAGAGAGAGAGAGAGAGAGGACAGTCCCTGCACTCCTCTGAAATTTGATGAAGATAATTAAATGTGAGTTCATATATGCTGCCGATATTATACGTTCTTGTAAGCCATGGTATAAAATTTTTTATAACTTTCTCCTTTTATTAATGTTGGAGTGATATTTTGTGATTAGTCAATGGCATATCAAAACAATTCCTAATTCCATCTTATCATTTCAGCATAATATAAGAAAAGTTGTAAAAGTTTTTGTGTCATTGGTATGTGGTTTGGTAAAATGATATAGCTATAGACTTTTTTAACAAATTTGGTGAGTGGCGAGTGGTTCTTGTGAGTGGTGAGTAGGTTCATATTAAAGAACCAGTATTAAGTTTGTTATGGTTTGTGGCTATAATATTATGTTTTGGTTTGTATTAAGTTTGTTATGTATGGTTAAAAGTTCTATTTAATGAGTTCACAAATAAATTTCCTATCTTCCGCCTTACTTTATTTGAAAATTTAATATCATTCTTTCTCTAGAATTTAAATTAATGACCATAGTAACATAACATATTAAATGATGTTCCACTTAAAGTTTAATTTTCTAAACAAGATCAATAATTCAAAACTAGGGAGTATAATTCAGTAATGTGATCTATTCCTTTATGAAAATAACTATGGTTCAAATTTTTATATTCCTCTATTGAATTATCAAAATAAAAGGAAAGTCATATATATATATATATATATATATATATATATATATATATATATATATACACACACCCTATTTTTAATTTAATTTCTAGTACGGCATGACTCCTATGGGCTATTTTAATAGCACAATGTCTAATAATGAATATAACAATAGTTACAAAATACTCTTATATTTTCTAATAGAGTTGGGCATGACTTCTAATATGAACTTCTAAAGAAAAATAAGGAGAACATAAATTTTTTTTAAAAGTGATGATGAATAGTGAACTTCAAAAATGAGTGTTTTCATTATTGGGAAGTTCCAAAGGAATGAACATTCATCGTCATTTGACCACTGCTTAGATGATTTGTAATCAAAGTGATGATGTGAATTCACGGTCACAAAATTGTAGACTTCTAATTATTATTAATAGATCAATGATTTCAGGTCCTTTTTTGTTTAGTGCACGGCGACATTACTTTTTTTTTAATTACAAATTAAATATTAATGTTCGGGAAAAAAATAATCAATCTATTTTATTTATCTTTAACATTTAAAAAAAAAAATTTTATTTTACAGTTCTTAATTTTTGCAAAAGAGTAGGTAGTCTTTCTGTTCTAACTTTATCGGGAACAAAAGGGCAGTTCTTTTATTAGTGGTTTGACAAAAGGGAAGTTATATATATATATATTAATTGAATTAATTGACAACAGTATATATTCTCTATGTACAACGTCATAGTAATCTAATAATAATAATTAATAACTGATGTTTTTGTGGACACCACCAAACGATCCATGGGATGTTAATGAGTCTAAATTTTTTGTCTTACTTTTTCTGCTCCACTCTATAATCCTCCAATAAAAACTTGCCACATATTCACCTAATTAATTAAATATTATTATTATTGACTTATTAATACTACCATTATTAATTAATAGTAGTATTTAATTAATTAAGTGAACATGCGGCAAGTTTTTATTGGTGGATTATAGAGTGGAGCAGGAAAAGTGGGATAGAAGATTTGGACTCGTGATTTTTTATGGCAAAAACAAAAATGGTAGAAAATCCCCAACAAAGTGTTAAATCTCTTGAAAGGGAAATTTATTGGTATAAATTAGTAAATTACTTCCTTTCTCCTTGTAAGTTGTTACCATTATTTACTCTCGAGTTTTGTTTGTTACACATATTTTATTGCATACACCTTTATACATAAACAAAATTTGCACTAAAATTTTAGTATAATTTTTTGCGTGTGTAAAAAGAGGTATGCAAGAAAATGTGTGAAACATATATTTTTCTTTGCTCTTTAATGTCTAGATTCAAAGAACCAAAACTTGAACTTTCAATAAATGATACTATAATTTTCCTTCCAACCACTTTAGAGGAAATTTTTCTTCAATCTATTAAGTGGCGGCTTAATTTAGAATTTGCATATAGTCAACATGTTAAAAGATTTAAGTAATTACATATATATATATATATAGACATAGTCATCATATTAAAGGATTTAAATATATTTTTGGTCTGAGGAATTTTAGCTTTTAAAGTAGTCGCTTTTAGTTCCTTAAATGATGTAGCCAAATTAAAAATTGACAAGTCATCATTTATACATATAATAATAGGTGAAACTGAGAGAAAATCCAATTAAATTCTAAATTAGAGTCTAATTTTGTACCACGTGTTTGTGTGTCAAGTGAATTATTAGGTGCAAAAATGGTCGAGTTGTAAAGGTGTTTGTACTTTTTTGGGGGTTTTGATTTGTTAATTAGTGGGATTTTATAGTTATAATTAGGTTATGAATTGAAAATGTTTTATGAAGTGTATTTTTTTTTTTTTTAACTTTAAATGATGATTTTTAGAATTGTTGTCATACTTTTGCTAATTATTCTTCCTCCTTAGGAACTAAGATAATGATTCACATATTTTATGATTATTCTCACTCTTCAAATTAAGAAATCGGGTTCAAGATGTATTTTTTAAAATTAAAAAAAAAAAAATTGGGCATTTAATCCTAATAATTCTTAATATTTTTTTTTAACTGAGTTTGATCTATTTAGAAAAATTGGTATCTTTGTGCTTATGAAGGGTTTATTGGGCATTCTAATATATACAATGCACTAACTTTAAAATAAATAAATAAATTTGTAAAAAAAAAATTATCAATTAATTAACTATGAGTCAGGGACAGACCTACAGTAGGGCAGGGGGGCCATTGCCCCCCCCCCCCCCCCCAATTAAAAAAAAAAACTGGTATGAATAAATCTAAAAAAAATCACCGAGAGGCGACAAACTCTCATAAAAAAAAATAATAATAACCGACAAAATAAAAAATAAATATGGACTAAAATCTGAAAAATTAAATTACAATTCTCAAATTTTTACCCTAACCCTAACCTCACTCTTCCTCTACTCAACCTCATCAAGCATTAAACGCCTCCTCCTCCGTGCTGCTATTGTTCTTTTCCTCTTAGATCAGATCCATACTGTTGGTCTGTTGTTGTTGCTGTTGCTACTTGCTGCTACTGCTTGGTCTGTTGCTGTTGGACTCTCCTCTCTCAAGTTCAGATTTTTATTTTTTTGTCTTTGCCCGGTTAGCCCTCTGCCCTCTGCCTTCTGCGTTTTTTGATGACTGTGTTGACTGAATTTCAATATTTGTGAATTGTGGTTTACTGGCTTTTATTGGACTGGTATGTTTACTGTTTAAATGTGTTGTGTCATGTCATGTGTGGACCTTAGACTTAGTTGGTGTTTGTGGCTTTGGATTGAGACTTGAGTATTGACTATTAACTCTTGTGTAAAGTGTAAATAATTATTTATTTGTTTGTTGCTTTTTGCTTTTTTGATTGTGTGGACGCAACTTGCTGGTTTCAGACTTACACTTTGTTTGTAACTTTCTTTTTTTTTTGGTTAATTGGTTTTAACTTTTAACTATAAAGAAATAAAGTGGGACCTAGGATATAAGTATGTGATAGTGAATTTATTATCTGTAAGAGTAGTATTTGGTAGTCATTGTTTTGGTTTTATCAAAAATTGTTTTTGTCAATTTGTGTAATGTGGCTAATATAGTTGTGGGAGCAATTTTTGCCTCAAGACCAAGTGTTGCACTTGTAATCTTTTTTGGCTTAGAGTCCCACATTGGAAAGATACATTTCCTCTTTCTACCTTATAAGGCATGAGCCAATAGAGTTAGAGTACCACTAGTTTGTTAAACTAGTTTGTTAAACTAGTGGTACTCTAACTCTATTGGCTCATGCCTTATAAGGTAGAAAGAGGAAATGTATCTTTCCAATGTGGGACTCTAAGCCAAAAAAGATTACAAGTGCAACACTTGGTCTTGAGGCAAAAATTGCTCCCACAATAATAATATTATATATATATATGATAATATGAACTTGTGAACTTTGTCTTTGTTATTTTGTGTGACGTGACTAATATTATATATAAATTTGTGCTGGTCTGTTCATGATTATTTTGGTTTTAGATTTTTTTTTTGGTTAAGAAGTCCCTTTTTTTTAGTTGGTGTATAGAACTACGAAATATGGTTTAAAAAACACTTATTTTGTATATTATATTTTGTTGACATTTTTATAATATCAAATGTTTAAGAAACACTTATTTTATATGTAGTATTTTGTTGAATATGAAATATGTGTTAATTTTTATTTTCATAAAAAAAAAAAAAAATTGTTTTAAGCTTTGCCCCCCGGTTCAAATCCTGGTTCCGTCCCTTACTATGAGGTACACTTCAATCCATTCTAGAATTTAAAATTGAGCAATATCCATCATCGATATATATTAAAAGGATTCAAAAAGTTAGTTATTCCTTTTTTTACCGTAAAAAATTACTCCTAAATTAATTAATCAACGACTTAAAAAATAGGGTTAAAATAGTAAATTGACAAAAGAAAGTTAGTTGTTACTTTTTTTATTATCAAAAATACCTCTACCTTAAACTTAAAAATTGGGTTAAAACAGTAAATTGATAAAAATAATAAATTCCTTCTTCTACATTGAAATACCTTCCTATTTTTAATAAATTCCTATTTCTACTCAATAACTAAAAAAACTCCTCATTTCTACTTCTACGTTGATATAAATTCATACTTTTACTCAATAGCTTAAAAAGCTCCCCACATATACTCCCCACATATTTACTTTCCCCACATTTACCGAATAGAATTTCTCATTAAAAATTAAAAGAGTACAATAAAGCTTCCCCACGTATTTATACTACTATATATTTTGAGTTTTGTGTAGTTACTTCCGTTTTCTCCTAAAAAATCCCGTATTTTTTTTCTCTGTGACCAAAAATAGAAAGAATAAAAAAATCTGAAAAAGCAGAGACACCCAACAGCCATAGAGCCATAGCCATGGAAGACCCAGTCAAGGAACAGACCCAGATTCCTCTTCCTGGTATTCAACAACAACACCCTCTCTCTTTCTCTGTATTTTGTTTTTTTTTGTTTTTTGGGTACTGAGGTTGTGGTGTTGTATGTTTGTTTGAGGAGACATTGTAGGATCGGGGAAACCGAAGCTTCAACATTACCCATTGTGTTCAGGGACGAAACTCAAGGAAGAAAAGCCACCGGCCCCTGAATTATCAAACCCTTCTTCCACTTCTGTATCTAAGCTACTGTACAATTTACTTACTGTTACTCTCTTTCTTCATTTTTTGATGCTGTTTGGTATTGGATTTTTTTTTATATGACTTAGAATATATATATATATATATATAGATGAGATCAAGTTATCCTTGTTATAACTTAATGAGAGTTACATCTTTTTTAGACCATTAATTTGTATTAGATCTAACAATTAAAAAAATTCCTATAGTCATGTATTTATTGTCATCTAGAAATTAGTAATTAAGTAATTAATCCTTCTTATTAAAAATAGAAAAATAAAAAACAGTATTAATTCTCTGTCCATCGTTATCTTCATCTTCTCTCCCTCTCTCACATGTTCTTGTGTTCAGGAAACAAGTGAAATTTTTATTATTATTTTATGTCTGGGAGTGTTTGATTGCTTTGTTCATTTGCTCCTGTGAAGCTGTTCTTTCATGGAGCCATGCTTTCCGTGTTGCACCACCAGTGACAGAGTGTTCTTTAAATTGTGATAGTAAGCGAATAAGTAAATGTACAGAGAGAGAGAGAGAATCCAAGCGAAGAGGATTTTTAGAAGGGACTTTGATGGAGCAAAGTATGAATTTGAATATTTTTTAATGTGTAATATTAAAATCCGTGTTTTTTTATGAGAAAAAAAATATGTGTTCTTAAAAGCTAAAACACAATACAATTACAAACATTAATTTAAGTTAGGGTGTTATATTTAATTATTAGTAAGTTAAAATGTTACATTAAGTTAGGGTATTATATTTTTATTTATTATTAAGTTAGAATGTGAGATATAACTTATAACCATTTGAATAAAATCAAAACTAAAACAAATGATTTAAATATTAAAATAAGAAATAAAAATTAAATTTCTTTAGGTATACAAGTACAATTTCTTTTTTAATCTTAAATTTTGAATTAATTCTTTTAGGATGATCCCCTCTTCATAAATAAATAGAAATTATTTTAAAAAATTATAAAAGTTTTCATTGATCATTGTTGTGGGGGCCAAAACTTGAGCCTTTGTGTTGGGCTTGGGTTCCACACTCTAATAATATTACGTCCGAGGAGAAGAAAACATGGAAAAGGCCCCGTAGCAAATAACGGAGCAGTTGAACATCCAGGGATGTTGGTCTAAGAGGGTCATCCTCCTCGGATCTGACACATGTCAGTAGAGTGAGTTTCGTCTTACCCTAGACCACCTTCCAGGATGCTCCATCGACGAAAATAGACTTCAAATGTACAGGGAAAGGATAAAAACATAGAAATATCTAAGGAAAAAGCTGCTACCACCGCATTAAATGCGTTACAGCAGCTTTCCTGGCCGCATTAATGTGGAGAAGACCTCTGAATAGTGTTTTCAACCACTTTTACTCCCAGAAAATCAAAAAGCTGTGGGAAATGAGACAGAAACTCAAGTACGAAGCTAGATAGTAGACAAGTGGACGGTGGAATTGAATAAAGGAGGACTATATATTGGAGTAAAGCCTCCTGAAGAAGGGGATCGAGAGATATTAAAGAAAAACATTGAGAAAGATTCACTGTAGTACTAGGAAGAACACCAACAAAAATAGCCAATTTATCCAAGAACTTACTCCTCGGATACCATCTGAAATAACCATTTCATTCAAAAACTTACTCCTCGGACTTGAGTTTACTATTTGATTATGTGTTTTTTACTCCTCGGACAGACTCCTAACCCCCATTAACTATTGTAAAACCCATCACCAGCCCAATTCTTTCACCCACTCTCTTACAAATTTATTGTATTAGGCTTATTGGGCCCATATCCTGTTCTATCTGGGTTTGGGCTACGATTTGTGACCTTACAATTGTAATTAGATATATTATATATGAGGACAAATATACAAAATTCAATTATTTTTTAGATTTTAAAATAATAGATTTTTTTTTTAATCTTTTATACACACACACATAATATTATATATATATATATATATATATATATATATTATTTTTTTTGGAAAAAAAAAATGCCAAACTTGAACTTACATAATATACATCTTCCATGTAACTTAATTTTTTTTTTTTCATTTTAATTGTTATTCTGTTTAATTATATTATCAAAATATTTTTTATTAAGCCGTGCATTGCACGGGCATAATACTAGTGCTAATGTAGAGAGGAGTGTCATGAGCTTAGCTCTAAAAAATGAGCACTAAAATAGTATTGAAATTATTTTTGGAGCTACATTTTTTTGGAGTTAGCCTCATGATACTCCTAGCTCTATAAGTAGTTAGCAAAAATATAATATTTTTTGACAACTACGTAAATCTAAAATTAAGATAGATGGAAAATTATGACATTAAGAGTCTTTTTGGGATCTACTTATTTTGCTAAAATTGAAATTTTTTTTGCTAAAAGTATTGTAGATAAAGGTAAAAGTTAGCTGAAAAAGTACGGTGAAACCCATGAATAGTACCAAAAAGTGCATTGGGGCTTGTGGGGATAAGTGAGCCGAGCAAGAATGTTTGGTCGCGGGCCATGATCGAGGACCTGTAGGAACCCAAGGATAGTTAAGAGGTTTAGTGAGTGTCGGGGGTAATAGACTGAGGAAAAGGAAAAATGATGGCGATGTGGTGTTCCCTCTCGAGGAGACAGGCTTCCTCGAGAAGTTATTATGGAAGGTTGAGATCTAGATGCCTGGAGGACACTGTGCAAGGAGCAATCATACTACTGAAGATAAACTTCAAGGGAGGGAATCAACAGTAAACTAAGAAATATCTGAGAAGAAGGCTGCTACCACCACATTAAATTTTCTGCACCAAACTAACCGGCCGCATTTATGTGGAAATGACCTCTGGTGGAGAGATCTCAGTTCATAGCTACTCACAAAGCTTCCAGGAGGTTGTTAATGGGACAAGCATCCAAAAGATTGCTTACGTGATCAACAAGTGGAAAATTGGGATTGAAAATAATAGGACTATATGAGAAAAAGGCCCCCGTGAGAAATGGGGTGGAAGGACTGGAAAAACAAAGAGAACAAAGAGAGAATACCTTGTACTTAGAAAAAGCTTGAGTATATATATAAGAACAACTTATCCTCGGACTTGACCGAGGAGTGCCATTTCCATGTTGTAATTTTCTTATTGGCTTAATCCCTTTCAATTAAAGCCCATATTTGATTTGCTGAAACGTTCTTTCCTATAGGATCCACTCTCTAACAAATATATTGTGTTGGGCTTGCTGGGCTGCCATTAACTGTTCACAATTTGGAGGTCCAAGGAAGTAGGTCCTTACAGGACCCATGAATAGTAGCAAAAATAAATTGGTTTTTTTTTTTTTTTTTAAAGCTGGAGCGAGACTAGTAGTGTAGTTTTTCTAGATGGCTCTGCAGCACAACTTGTGCACGACTCAGCTTATCATGGGCCTGGTTCCAACATCTCAGCAACCCACTTAAAATGTCCATGCTATCATCTGAAGGGCTTGGCCCGTGCCAATGTTACCTCCTAGTAACCCACACGGCTCACAGTACATCTTGCCCTTATATCTGAGCCAATGTTCCCACACAGCATTCACTTGTCTACTACAATCTTGGTGGCCCAGCTCTGCCTTGCACACAAGCACCACGGCCCATTCACCATATCTTGCTCATGACCACGCTCCTGCATTGCTGGTGCGGTCCAACAACACATGTCATGGCCTGCAACCTGCCAGGCCTAGCCACTTAATAGCATCACACCAAGCATGTCAGCAAGATTACGTGGTAGTCCATGTTATCTCAAACACTTTGTTGAAGCGGACCTATATTCCTCATCCTCCATAGAGCATTTTTATTTTTATTTTTAATAAATTTATGATAGCCGACATGGAACTTGTAATATACGGTATGATGGGAATATGTATGAAATTTCTAGATCTATGAAATGTAAAAATAGAGAAAAAATATACGCCAAAGAAAAATAATCACACATAAGACAGTATTTACGTAATTCGACAATTTGCCTATGTCCATGGAGTTGCAAGAATTTCATTATTCTCAAGGAAAAATACAAAGTGCAGCAGTACAGTTTTTTTCTCTCTCAAAAAACATCAAACCCTAATCTCTAAAATAACAGTTTTTATATCCTGTGCACAAGATTTACAACGGGCTACAAAAAAGGGGTCAAAAAATTTTCTCTACCCCATGGACTAAGCCTCAAAAAATCTCCCACTAAAGAATGTAACAATATTATTTTGGGTCAAGTCATAATTTAGATCAAACACAACTAGACTTTACAAAGCCCAACACAGCATACCTCATAGTGCTAAAAGCTTTTATTTTTATTATTATTATTATTTTTTTTTTATTGAAGTGCTAGAAGCCTAAATTCCACAGAAAAAAAAAATAATAATAATGAGACATTGAAGACAGACATACATAGGAAACTAAAAAAAAAAAATGTACACTAAAAAAAGATGAAAGGAGTCAAAAGACAAGTTAATGGGGGTAGATGAAAGTAAGGAAAAAGAATTTAAAATAGTAGTAATACAAAAGAAAGATGTTTTTTTTGCATAAATAAACGGATAAAAGTTAATGGCAGACAATGATTGTTGAAGAACAGTCAATAAGTAGTGGTAAATACATGCAGTTTAGAATGGATTGAGATTTTGTGAGGTTGCGTCCTCTGATGTAGATGTTTGGTTGTTGGCTCTATCGGTTCTATGTGTTATGTTTTTGTTTTCATTTCATGGGGTAAGGAGGAAAAATTAGAGTGTTTACTGTGCAATCTTGTTCATAGCCAGGGATTTAGTTGTTACAGATCTATTCTCAAACATCAGTTGAACTGCATTAAACTTTTGTCGCATAAACGTGCAAGACAAATTAGCAAGCCAGAATTAATCCCACAATTATGGATATCCAGTTACTCTTCTTGGCCTAGATTTACAAAAGAGCATGGGATGGGCCGCTTTTGTGACTATTATAACCAAAACCTAATGTAGGGACTGGGCTTGAACACTCCTTCTATTAGATTCAGGCCCAACTAACCCAGTACAATGAATTTATAGAGGATGGGTTTAAGAACAGGGCCTTAGTAAGGGTTACAATAACAAGACATGGTTACGAGTGGATTGAATAGTAAGGACGTGGACTAAAGTGTGAAATGTTGCCTTCTACTCTCATCCGAGGAGCTTGTAGTTCTTCTTCCTTCTTCAGTGCTTCGTTACCAGGGTTTTCCAAAAGATCCCCTCCCTCCTGGAGGGCTTCTTACATTATATATCCCCTTTCAGTTGATCTTGACCCTCTATTTGTTGGTTATACAGGTCACTTCTCGAGTGCTTGTCCCATTAGCCGCCTTCCCAAACCTTCTATGAGTTGCAGCAACCAAAGCAGCACTATTCAGGGGTCATTTCCTCATTAATGCGGTCAGAACGTTAGTTGTGGGCATTTAATGTGGAGGTGACAGTTCTTCCTTGAATTGCTCCTCCACCAGGCTCCCCTGGTTGACCCACAGTACTTGTCCTTTTTCTTGGGATGCTCTGTGAGCTTGCCTTTGATGGCATGCCACTCTTTTCCTCTATAATCTTGGTTGGCCGAGCACAGGATTGTCCTCGGCGATGCTGCTTGGGAATTTGGACTCTTTTCGTTTGTCCTCAGGCATTTCTTCTTACTCGGCGTGGGCCTTGGGCTTAGTATAAAGTGGGCCGGGGTGGCCGAATTCTTTGACCCCACAATAGTCCCTCAAAATCCTACTGTTCGGCTCCTCGATCGGAGAGGAGGATTTTGATGTCCTCAAGCCTTTGCCATGGCTTGTCAAGTCTTGTCCTTTGTCAGCACCAGAGTCTTTTCACCTAACCAAGGCGCGCTCCTGGCACTTCGATATACGGAGTGCGCCTTCATTAAATTCTAGCGACTTGGTGCTTCCCACGTTCAACGGTGTGATGGCAATCTAATGGTGGGGATTTCTTTAACTTTATGGACAGGAAAACCCGTACAATTATTTTTAATTGGAGGTATAAATACCCATTTGAACCAATTTGCCTATTTACTTTTACACTCAAGAGTTCTTGCGCACATATCCTGAGTTCGGTCAAATCTTCAGCCAAACTCATGTCTCTTTTCATCATAAAAAGTCTGTCCGAGGAGCTCTTCCTCATTTCTGTAAGTTTTCTTTTCTCTCAAACTCATATTTTCTCTCTTCTAATTTTTTTTCCTCTTATTCCTCCCTTTCTTTTGTCCTTTCTTGAGTCTTTTAGCTGTTTCTAGGGATGGGTAGGTTTAAAAAGTTGGTTGAGTCTGAAGGGGCAATGGAGAAATTCATCGCCAATTATAGGATACCGAGTAATGTAGGTTTGAGGTACTGTGAAGAAGGCGAGTAGCACTTTATGAGGTAAGGGGGTGAAGTAGTGATTCCCATGATCGCCTTCATAGAAGGTGGTATGAGAATCCTTATGGGGTCGGTGATGAGAGACTACCTTAGGCACTTTCGATTAGCTCCCACCCAGTGCGCCGTCAACGTGTTTAGGATCCTGGGTTGTGTGGACGCCTTAAATGAGAAAATGGGATTGAGGTTAACCCATCATGACGTAAACTAGTGCTACAACCTCCAACACCTTAAGGGTAAATCCTATTATATGAAGGCGAGGGATGACGAGGTTCGGCTTATTCAATGTCTCCCCGAGTCCAGCAAGGGGTTAAATAAAGACTTTCTCATCGTGTCAGGGGGGTGGCACGACAGCCTTCATTGTCTGATAGAGGAGGGGGCACCAGGTGGGGTATTCAGAGTAGGAGAGGGTTAATCTTTTGTGTTATCATAGTTTGCCTTGTTTGGCTACTAACATGAATATGCCTTCTTTTTTGCAGAACCACACGCCTTTGAACAACACTTTCACTTGATCAATCGGGAAGATTTGGAAACCATCCTTAACACGGAGGTCTTTGTAAACGAAGTTGACAACCAGGTCAGAGCCGTTCATAAGATCCTCGGGTACGATCCCATCCAGAAGTCATTCTCGGCTCCGAAGTACGTAATTAGGGCCAAAGATCCTCGGCTTCACAGAATCACCATAGCAGAACACGGGTTCTTGCTTCCCGAAGGACCTCCTATCCCAAAAGGTGCTTCGTTGGCAGGCTTTTCTTCATCCCATCAAGCTGCAAAGGTTGAGGGAGGAAAAGTAGAAAGTGAAGAACAGGTCACTAAGTTGGATCAGTCTGAGGACGAATTTGGTGTATTCGACCAAGCTAATCTATTCGAGGATCCCTCTAGTGAGTTAGGCGACCTCAGCTTGACTGAAGCAGATCTCCTAGGGGCTTCTTCTCAGGCCGAAATGGGTTTTAAGAGGAAACCTCCCATCAGCTTGCTCGACCTAATTGAGGGCCAATCGGGGAAGGATGCACTGGGGAAGTCACAATCCAAGCTTCCTCCTCCTCTGCCCAAGCCTCAATTTGCCCAGACCAGGTAATCTTCCACCCAATCACAACCATCATCTCCCCGGTCCAAACTTCCTCCTCCTCCTCAATCGACTCTGCCTCTTCAACCTGTACCTGTCGATCCGAAGAGAAAAAGGGTTTCCAAAGGCAAAGAGCCCATGAAGGGGGGGAAATCTCGCTCCTCTTGGGAGGAAGATCAAGCCTTACAAGCTTCAAAACAATTAAAGATTGGGCATCAGGGCCAAGAAAAAGAAGTCACCACTCAGTCCGAGCCCCAGGCCTGGATCCCTGCCCTAATGCTCCATGGCAAGCCTTTGATGGACAACGCCTCCCTTAAGGACTTTCGTGGGGGCGAAAGCCCCTATGTGGCTGATGCACTGGAGAGGTCTCCGCTACTTCCCACCGACATGACCGAGTTGGGGGGTCTGAGGAGGTAGGAGGTCTTCCTCAGCATTAAGAGGTACTTGGGCATGGTAAGACTTCTAACACTTGTGGCTCCGTTGATTTTTGTTCTTTGGTTTCCAACTCACCGTGTGCTTGTTTCAATTGGCAGGCTGTCCAAGCTACCTATAGGTTAGAAGAGGTAGCTAATGACCAGGGTAGGGCCCTGGAGCTCGAGCATGACAAGCACTTGGATGCCACACGGACCCTTAAAAACTCCGAGGCCGATCTCTTGAAAGCAAGGGAGGATTTGAAGGAGATGACAAAGGCCAGAGATAGCGCTGAATCAGGCCTACTTAGTGCCCAAAAACAAGCCGAGGACCAGACGAAGCGCCTATTCGAGGCTGAGGATCAACTGAAGATTGCCAAGGAGCAAATTACTGATCTGAAGAAGAAGCTGGGCGAGGCAGAGGGGGTGAAGAACATCGCGGAGTGGGCCAAGGATGAAGCCTTGAGGGCTAAGGCAGAGGCGGTGTTCGCCAGGGCAGAGGCTGATGCACCAAGGAGAAAGCTGAGGAGGAGGCTTATGACTTGGGAGTAGCTGAGACCCAGGCCACTCTCAAGGCTCAAGCTCCTGGGATATGTAGGCTCTACTATTTCTAGGTTTGGAATGAGGCCCTTAAACAAGCTGGGGTTGAGGCGTCATCCGACCTGTGGAAGGTGGATAATGTATACTACCCTTATGCTATCAGGGAAACTGCCCCCTCCAGCTTCGAGGCTAAGGATGCTCCTGAGGAGGCTGAGTTTGCTGGACCTGAAGTTGCTCTGGCTATAACTGCTCTTGATGAGCCAGCCAGGGAGAGCGAGCTTTCTGGGGCGGCAGAAACAAATGAAGGCCTGAACCCTAAAGCACCCCAGAAGACTGCAGAGTTTGCAACTGATGCTCAGGCCCTTCATACTGAGGAGTCAGCCCTCCTTGTTGAGCCCTTTCAGACTGTTTGCCCAGGTGAGGGCTCCAAGGATCCTGAGACCGCTTCTACTCAGCTTTCTAAGGAAGGGATCAAGACAAAGCCGAAGAAATAGACCATCTAGGCTAACTTCTGTTTTTGTTTTTGTTTTTTGTGTTTTTATTTTTTATTATTTTTTATTTTTTCATTTTTTTTGAACATTGGGATTATTGTAATGAGGTTTTCAGATTGAATGCATGAAATTCCTTCTTTTTTACATTATGTGTTTGTTGTTATTATTATCATTATCAGTGTGAATCTCGTGTCTCATGGGTTGGTAATTTTGATGGATAAAAATGATTATGTACGTGCCATATTTGAAATTAGGCCTCTAAATTCTAACTCCGAGGTGCCGAACGTATATTTAGGCTTTATTCGCAACTTGCATAAATGCTTAATCTCATTAATTTCTTCAAAGGTTGTGGCCCGCGGATCCGCCTAACACTTGGATTCTTCCTGCCACCTAAGCCCTTGTTGGAAGTAACTAGTTTCCCTATAGGTTTGAGTCCGAGGACCATGCAAGACCTTAGTTTTGTCTAGTACTTAGCTTTTTCTGGAAGTAACTACTTTCCCCATAGGTTTGAGTCCGAGTACCATGCAAGACCTTGGTTCTATCTAGTACTTAGATTTTTCTAGAAGTCTCTAGTTTCCTCACAGGTTTGAGTTCGAGGACCATGCAAGACCTTGATTTTGCCCAGTACTTAGATTTTTCTAGAAGTGTCTAGTTTCCCCATAGGTTTGAGTCTGAGAACCATGCAAGACCTTGGTTCTGTCCAATACTTAGATTTTTCTAAAAGTAACTAGTTTCCCCATAGGCTTGAGTCCGAGGACCATGCAAGACCTACTTAGATTTTTCTAGAAGTATCTAGTGTCCCTATAGATTTGAGTCCGAGGACCATGCAAGACCTTGGTTCTGTCTAGTACTTAGATTTTTCTAGAAGTATTTAGTTTCTCCATAAGTTTGAGTCCGAGGACCATGCAAGACCTTGATTTTGTCCAGTACTTAGATTTTTCTAGAAGTGTTTAGTTTCCCCATAAGTTTGAGTCTGAGGACCATGCAAGGCCTTGGTTCTGTCCAGTACTTAGATTTTTTTGGAAGTATCTAGTTTCCCCATAGGTTTGAGTGCGAGGACCATGCAAGACCTTGGTTCTGTCTAGTACTTAGATTTTTCAGGAAGTATCTAGTTTCCCCATAGGTTTGAGTCCGAGGACCATGCAAGACCTTGGTTCTGTCTAGTACTTAGATTTTTCTGGAAGTATCTAGTTTCCCCATAGGTTTGAGTCCGAGGACCAAGCAAGACCTTGGTTCTGTCTAGTACTTAAGTTTTTCTGGAAGTAACTAGTTTCCCCTTAGGTTTGAGTCCGAGGACCATGCAAGACCTTGGTTCTGTCCAATACTTAGATTTTTCTGGAAGTAACTAGTTTCCCTATAGGCTTGAGTCCGAGGACTATGCAAGGCCTACTTAGATTTTTTTGGAAGTATCTAGTTTCTCCATAGGTTTGAGTTCGAGGACCATGCAAGACCTTGGTTCTGTCTAGTACTTAGATTTTTCTAGAAGTGTTTAGTATCCCCATAGGTTTGAGTCTGAAGACCATGTAAGGCCTTAGTTCTTTCAAGTACTTAGATTTTTTTGAAAAAATCTAGTTTCCCCATAGGTTTGAGTCCGAGGACCATGCAAGACCTTGGTTTTGTCGAGTACTTAGATTTTTCTAGAAGTATCTAGTTTCCCCATAGGTTTGAGTCCGAGGACCGTGCAAGACCTTAGTTCTGTCTAGTACTTAGATTTTTCTGAAAGTATCTAGTTTCCCCATAGGTTTGAGTTCGAGGACCATGGAAAACCTTGGTTCTGTCTAGTACTTAGATTTTTCTGGAAGTAACTAGTTTCCCCATAGGTTTGAGTCCGAGGACCATGCAAGACCTTCGTTTTGTCTAGTACTTAGATTTTTCTAGAAGTAACTAGTTTCTCATAGGTTTGAGTCCGAGGACCATGCAAGACCTTGGTTCTGTCCAGTACTTAGATTTTTCTGGAAGTAATTAGTTTCCCTATAGGCATGAATTCGAGGATCATGCAAGACCTACTTAGATTTTTTTGGAAGTATCTAGTTTCCCCATAGATTTGAGTCCGAGGACCATGCAAGACCTTAGTTATGTCCAGTACTTAGATTTTTCTAGAAGTGTTTAGTTTCCCCATAGGTTTGAGTCTGAAGACCATGTAAGACCTTGGTTTTCTCTAGTACTTAGATTTTTCTGGAAGTAACTAGTTTCCCTATAGACTTGAGTCCGAGGACCATGCAAGACTTTGGTTCTGTCTAGTACTTAGATTTTTCTAGAAGTATCTAGTTTCCCCATAGTTTTGAGTCCGAGGACCATGAAAGACTTTGGTTCGGTCTGGTACTTAGATTTTTCTGAAAGTATCTAGTTTTCCCATAAGTTTGAGTCTGAGGACTATGCAAGACCTTGGTTCTGTCTGGTACTTAGATTTTTCTGGAAGTAACTAGTTTCCCCATAGGTTTGAGTCTGAGGACCATGCAAGACCTTGGTTCTGTCTGGTACTTATATTTTTCTGGAAGTAACTAGTTTCCCCATAGGTTTGAATCCGAGGACCATGCAAGACCTTGGTTTTGTTTAGTACTTAGATATTTCTGGAAGTATCTAGTTTCCCAAAAGGTTTGAGTTCGAGGGCCATGCAAGACCTTGGTTCTGTCTAGTACTTAGATGGTTGCCAAAATACAAGACATATAATCATAATGGACTAAAAATTTGAATTAGAGAAATTCTTTTGTTAATAATAATACATTTTTAGGTTATTTACATTCCAGGGAAGAGGTACAACCTTTTCATTTAAGTCTTCTAAGTAGTATGCATCTATTCTTGCTACTGAAGTAATTTGGTATGGTCCTTCCCAATTGGGTCCTCGCTTTCCCTAGGATGGATTCTTGGCAGCACCTACGACTTTCCTCAACACTAAGTCCCCTCGTGCTAATGGCCTCAGTTTCACATTGGCATCATATCCCTGCTTGAGCTTCTGATGGTAATAAGCCAACTGAATCATTGGCTTTTCTCTTCTTTCCTCGATCAGGTCTAGGCTCTTCCCCCGTAGTTCATCATTGTTGCTTGGAGTGAAGGAGCTCGTTTTCAACATTGGGAAGTTTGACTCTAGAAGGATAACAGCCTCAGCCCCATAGGTCATGGCGAAAGGTATCTCTCTTGTTAACCGTTGTGGTGTAGTCCGGTAAGTCCATAAGACATGTAGCAACTCCTCTACCCACTTTCCTTTGGTATTATCCAATCTCTTCTTAAGCCCAATGACTTGACCTTGTTAACAGCTTCAGCCTGCCCATTTCCCTGAGGATATGCTGGAGTTGAGTACCTGTTTGTGATCCCCAGTTCGCAACAATATCTTCTGAAGGCTTTGCTGTCAAATTGGAGTCCATTGTCTGAAATGAGGGTTCGAGGGACCCCAAATTGTGTAACAATGTTTCTCCAAATGAATTTCTTAGCATCCGCATCTTTGATGTTGGCTAATGGCTTAGTTTCAACTCATTTGGTGAAGTAATCTGTGCCGACCAACAGATATCTCTTATTTCCTACTGCCTTGGGGAAAGGGCCTACAATATCCAAGCCCAACTGGCGAACGGCCATGGACCGGACAAAGGATTAAGGACCCCTCCTGGTTGATGGATATTTGGGGCAAACTTTTGGCATTGGTCACATTTCTTAACATATTTTAGGGCTTCCTTCTGCATCACCGGCAACCAATATCCCTGGGTAATGGCTCGATGCAACAGAGATCTTCCTCCTGTGTGACTTCCACAGATCCCTTCGTGCAGCTCTTCAAGCAGTAATTCTAATGCTTCAGGTGAATGCACAATAAGTATGGCCTAGAATAGGAGCGCTTATACAGTTTGTGGTCCTCCGACAACCAGAATCGAGGAGCGTTTCTTCGTTTTTTTTCAGCCTCTAACTTCTCCTCGGGCAGGATATCATTTTTGAGGAATCTCACTATGGGGTCCATCCAACTAGGACCCATTCTGACTTCATGCATATGGATAGTGCCCTTTGCAACCTCATTTGCTTTATCCAAATACTCGACAAGAATAATTCGAGGCAGACCCCCTACAAAGGAGGTAGCAAGCGTGGCCAGTGAATCTATATGGGTGTTTCCACTTCTGGAGACATGTGACAAGCTGAAAAGATTGAAGTCTGACTGCAAGCATTTGACCTGGCTTAAGTACAGTTGCATCCTCACATTTCTGGCTTCCAACTCTCCCTTTACCTGGCCCACTACCAATCTCGAGTCCAAGAACTCCTCTACTGTTCTTCCTCCCATTTTCTGCACCATGGCCATTCCTTGTAACAAGGCTTCATACTCGGCTTCGTTATTCGTGGCCGAGAACCTAAGTCTTAGGGATTTTTCTATAATAGTCTTCTTAGGAGATATTTGGACTAGCCACACTCCGGACCCCCTTTGATTTGCTGCGCCATCAACGTACACCTTCCAACATGGGGGTCCTGGCACAAAGATCACCTCAATCGATTTTCCATCCATGTTGCGCTGCTCTGCTATTATTTCTACTGGTGGTTCAGCAAATTCGGCCACCAAGTTAGCTAGGACCTGACCTTTTATAGAGGTCCGTGGCATGTACTTGATATCAAAGGTTCCCACAATAGTGTTCCATATGGCAATCCTTCCAGTGTAATTAGCAATCCGAAGTACAAATTTTAAAGGCATTTGGGTTAGAACGACCACTGTGTGAGCTTGGAAATAATGGGGGAAGCTTTCGCGTAACATGGACTACAGCTAGTATGGCTTTCTCCAAGGGTAAGTATCTGACCTCAACTTCATGTAGCGACTTGCTCATGTAATAGACTGGCTTTTGAAGGCCATTGTCATCTCATATTAGCACCAAGCTCACAGCATGAGAGGCCACAACAATATATGCGTATAGGACTTCATCGGCCTCAGGACTGGACATGATAGGTGGCTGAGATAAGTATTCCTTGAGTTGCTGGAAAGCCATAATACAGTCCTCAAACCATTCAAATCCTTTCCACTTGTTGATTAAGAGATAGAATGGTTTGCATCTATCCCCCGACCTGGAAATGAATCGATTCAGGGCGGTGATCATTCCAGCAAGCTTTTGGACCTCCTTGGCATTTCGCGGTGGTTTTAAATCATTAATAGCCTTGATCTAGCCAGGTTTAACCTCAATTTCCCTATGAGTGACCATGTAGCCTAGAAACTTGCCTGATCCCACGCCAAAAGAGCATTTGGAAGCATTTAAGCGCAGCTTATGCTTCCTTAAGACATTAAAGGTATTGCCGAGGTCCTCTAAATGCTCGGACACCACTTTACTCTTCACCACCATATCATCAACATAGATTTTGATGCTCTTACCCAATTACGGCTCGAACATTCTCATCAACATCCTTTGATAAGTGGACCCTGCGTTCTTCAGATCGAACGACATTACCTTGTAGTGGTAGTTCCCAGTAGGTGTCACGAAGGCTGTTTTCTCTTGATCTTCCAGGGCTAGTGGTATTTGATGATAGCCCTGAAAGGCGTCCAAAAAACTTATCTGAGGATGGCCCACTGTTGCATCCACCAGCTGGTCTATCTGAGGCATGGGGAACGGGTCTTTTGGGCATACTTTATTTAGGTCTGTGAAGTCTACACAAACCCACAATTGTCCATTTTTCTTCTTGACTACCACGATGTTGGCCAGCCATTCGGGGTAAAAAACCTCTTTGATAGCCCTTGCACGCTTAAACTTCACCACCTCACCCCTAATCACATCAGCGTGTTCTCTTGATGGGCGCTGGGGTGGCTGCTTCTTGGGGGTGGTGGATGGGTTGACATTGAGATGGTGACAGATGAAGGCTGGATCAATCCTTAGAGCATCGCAAGCATCTCATGCAAATACGTCAATATTTCTTTTGAGAAACTCGATCAACCCTTCCTTCTCCTAAGGAAGTAGCTGAGCCCATACCTGAAAGAACTTATCCGGGGTACCACTAATGACCACATTCTCTAGATCTTCACATTTTGCCTCATCGGCAGCTGTATTAGAAGGCGACACCGGGGCCTTTGATTGCTATAAGTCCTTTTCAGCAGAAGCCGAGAACTTTGCATCGAGCCGATGTGAAACAGCAGCCACCACACACTATCTTACCGTGGATTGGCAACCACGAATTTTGAGAACCTGGTCCCTTGACGGGAATTTCACCTTCTGATGCAAGGAGGAGGTAACAGCCCCCAAGGTATGGAGCTAGGGCCTATCGACGATGGCTGTATATGGAGAGTAGGTGTCCACCACGATAAAGTTCACCTCCACTATCTCTAGGTTGGTCTGGATAGGTAGCCTAATTATGCCATTTGGAATAACAAGTTTCCCATCGAAGCTCATCAAAGGAGAGCTATAGGGCATCAAATCTTTCGGTTTTAAATTCAGCCCCTTGTAGAGGTCAAGGTACATAACCTTGGCAGCACTACCACCATCCACCATCACTCTTTTCACATCGTAGTCCCTTATTCTGAGAGTGATCAACAGCGCATCATCATGGGGCTGGGTGGTTCCGATCTTGTCTTCTTTTGAAAAACTCAAGGTTGGGTGAAAATTCATTTTGGCCCTCTTCGGCTTTGACTGAGGCTCCTCGGCAGGCAGCTGAGCCATAGATAACATTCATGAAGGGTGCATGCCTATTCTTCCTAGCGCAGCCAAGATTACATTAATCGTCCCTACGGGTGGCCTTAGGGCAGTATCTCTTTGGGGTTCCTGATGGGTCTGGCCTTGATGACCACTGAAATGATGCAAAAGGTGCTTCAGCTTTCCTTCTCGGACTAGCTGGTCTAGATAGTTCCAGAGGTTCCTGTAGTTCTCCGTAGTATGTCCGTGGTCCTAGTGGTATTGGCAATAAAAGTTCTGATTGCGCCTCATGGATTCCCCTGCCATCTTATTCGGCCACTTAAAGTATGGTTCGTTCTTGATTTTCTCCAACACCCAATGTATTGGTTCTCGGAACACAGTATTGACAACCTGTGTGTTGGTTGCTCCAAATTGCCCTGCGAAATCTCTTCTCAGGCGGTTGCTGTTATGTCGGTCCAACCTGAAATCCCCCCTCTCCTGAGGGATAACCTTCTCTTTTCTCTTACCTTGTAGCTGGTCTTCCTCTACTCGTTTATACTTATCGATTCGATCCATCAGTTGGCACACACTGGTGGCAAGCTTGCCAGTTAGAGACTTCCTTAAGCCGTGCTCGGCTGGGAGACTGTTTTTAAAGGTGTTAATGGCGACATCGTCAAAGTTATCATCCATTTCATTATACATCTCCTAATATCTATCTGAGTAGGCCTTCATAGTTTCTCCATCACACATGGATAACGACAGCAATGCATTCAAGGGCCAAGGAACTCTGCTGTTTGTAACGAAACGAGAGCCAAAGGCTTGGGTTAGCTGCCTATACAAATCTATGGAATTCGCCTTTAAGCCATTGAATCACCTCATCGCCATTGGTCCTAAGCTAGATGGAAAAATCTTGCACATTAGCACCTTGTTTTTAGAATGGACAACCATCATTTGGTTAAATTGGCTCACATGCTCCACGGTGTCTGTATTGTCGTTATAAAGGGTGAAGGCTAGTTGCTGGAATCGCCGAGGGAGTGTAGCCCCTTCAATGCTGTGTGTGAAAGGTGATTTGGAGAGTTGATCCAGTGCCCTACTTATGGCATCATTCCCAAGTCTCTAGGAGATGGGCTTTTATGTTTGCGTCTCTGGTAGTACCCTTCTTCATGAGAGAAGGTCACGCTTGGAGGAGTTCTCGATCTTTGCCTATAGTCATTATCGCTTTCATCATCGGAGGGCATGTCAGGGCTAGGATGAGATCAGCTTCGTTGTGCATGGCGTAGCTTTCTCTTCAAGTTGTTTATCTCTTGCTGCATGGCCCGCTCATCATTCTGGCTCTGGGATACGTGACTGCCCACACGAGAGTAGCTTTGCTAGTTTGAATGGTGTGCGCACTTTCTTCTCGAAACCTTTCATTCTCTTCATTTTGATCATGCTCAGGGTTGGGAAAGTTACCCTGTTGTTGGAATCTAGCCGATTCAGGCTGATGGGAGCCTACTTGATGAGGGCCTGATCCTACCATGCTTAATTGTTGCCCTTACTAGCATACAACTTCTCCCCACAGACGACACCAATTGTAGGGACTGGGCTTGAACACTCCTTCTATTAGATGAGTGGATTCAGGCCTAACTAGCCCAGTACAATGAATTTATAGAGGATGGGTTTAAGAACAGGGCCTTAGTAAGGGTTACAACAACAAGACATGGTTACGAGTGGATTGCATAGTAAGGACGTGGACTAAAGTGTGAAATGCTGCCCTCTGCTTTCATTCGAGGAGCTTGTATTTCTTCTTCCTTCTTCAGTGCTTCGTTACCAGGGTTTTCCAAAAGATCCCCTCCCTCCTAGAGAGCTTCTTACATTATATATCCCCTTTCAGTTGATCTTGGCCCTCCATTTGTTGGTCAGGCAAGTCACCTGTCGAGTGCTTGTCCCATCAGCCGCTTTCCCAAACCTTCTATGAGTTGCAACAACCAAAGCAGCACTATTCAGGGATCATTTCCTCATTAATGCGGCCAGAACGTTAGTTGTGGGCATTTAATGCGAAGGTGACAGTTCCTCCTTGAATTGCTCCTCCACCAGGCTCCCCTAGTTGACCCATAGTACTTGTCCTTTTTCTTAGGATGCTCTGCGAGCCTGCCTTTGATGGCATGCTGCTCTTCCCCTCTATAATCTCGGTTGGCCGAGGACAGGATTGTCCTTGGCGATGCTGCTTGGCAATTTGGACTCTCTTCGTTTGTCCTTGGGCATTTCTTCTTCCTCGGCGTGGGCCTTGGGCTTAATATAGAGTGGGTCGGAGTGGCAAAATTCTTTGACCCCACACCTAAATATAACAATGTTTTAAATGAAGTGATGGCTAGTAATTCTTCAACATAAGCTTGGCTTTTAAGGGCATATACGCCAATTCCTAAGGATTAGGGTTAAACTGTTGAGGGAAAATTCTAGGACCACATAATTTTTCATAACTTCTTGTTACAACTGTGATGTGACAGAGTGTGGTTGACAAAGAAAAAATGGTAGGTCCATGTGTAAGTGATAATTAACCACTCATAATCTGCCACGTCAAAGTTATGGCAAAAAAATTATGGAATAATTTGTCATCTTGGAACTACTCAACTATTGAGTGTTGACATAGGTGTGGTACTGGAACAATGGCAGTGAATATTTCCAAGGCATTCCCTCGTGTGCAGTGCATGGTATTTAACCTCCCACATATTGATATTGTTGCTAGCCTGCCTTAGGGTAAGAGAATGAACTATTTTATAAATGATATGCTTGTGTCTATCCCTTTTGTTGATCCCATTCTGATTAAGGTGTGCAATTTTGTTCCTTGCTTATAATCAGTCCTTTTATTTTAGATTGTTGTTTCTTTCTTTGCACTACTTATAGTGGCCATTGATGTAGTTGGGTTGTAAGTAGGGTTTCATGGAGCTCTATTGATAAATTGAATCGCGCTAATGATTTAGGTAACTTTATTGCAAAATGTGATTTCATTTGCTATTATAAGGGAAATTAATTCTAGTCTCATTTATATCTTCGATTCACACTGTTAGGTTCTAACACTTTAGGAACTAAATGTATTATAACTTCATTTTTATATGTTGGCAAACCATGATCAAAACAATGAGTCTAGGTTTAGGCTTGCTCAAAGTTTGTTTAAGTGTAAGTTTGAATCGAGCATTTTGCTGGAATTTACTATGTAAAACTGCAAAGCTCGATCAATCGAAAATAAGGCTTGATCGATTGAGAATCACAACCCAGAAAATTCTGCAAAGTTTCAAATCCAGCCTAAGCCCATATGACGTGTAGAGTTAAGTGTTTCAATCCTAGTATAAAACGAAAAACCCTAGCTACATTTTAGAGGTCTTTATTGAGTTGTGTGTTGAGTCTTTTGTGAGATCTGAGAGGTTTGTACCTTCAAACACACACATAGAGCTATCAAGATCAAGATTCACATCAAGAATTTGATAGTTGTTTCAGTTGTTGCATAAAGGACATTCAAGGAACAACAAAACCTTTGAGAGGAGTCTCAAAGTCACAAGTAGGAGAACTTATGACTGCTGCAGGTCCAAGAAAGATGTAGTCCATGAATTCGGAGTTTGCACGTGGTCATGTCAGTAAGTACTACGTGTAGTAGTATTAGGATGTTAGTGGTCTAAGTTCTGTTGTAAACTTCAATTCTTTCTACAGTGGATTTGTTTTTACCTAGAGGATAGCTAGGTTAAATCCTTCCCAGGTTTTTTACCTGTTTGGTTTTCCTAGGTCATTATATCAATGTGTTCTTTATTTTTCACTATTTTACATGATATGACTTTATTGTTTTAACTTAGATCTGAATAATAAACCTAAGTATTCACTTGGTTAATTAATTACGTTGAACAATCTAGTTTATAGGGATAAAAATCAAGTGTGTTCTTTATTTTTCGCTGCTTTACATGATATGACTTTATTGTTTTAACTTAGATCTGAATAATAAACCTAAGTATTCACTTGGTTAATTAATTAGATCAAATAATCTAGTTTATAGGGATAAAAAACAAGGAAGTCAATACCGTACCGGAGGTTGTACTGGTTTGGTCAACGGTACGATATATTTCGGGTACCAGTCAATACTGGTGTACCATTTCGGGTTTACCACTATAAATAAATATATATTCATTAATTTAAGTTTTATTGAGTAAATCTTATAAATATAAGTTATATAACCATATTGTCAATGACTCAATTCTTAACCTGTAATTCTAATCCAAGCCCAATAAAAAGTAATAGATACATTTTATGTTTACCAAAAAAATAGATACATTTATTAAAAAATAATAACAATCAAATTAATATTATATTTTATTAAAAATAAGAACCAATCTGCCATCACGTGGGGCTTTTAAAATTTCAATTCATTTGGTAACAAAAGTCAAAACATGCTAGCTGTAAAGTAACAACTATTAGTAAATATCAATTTGAAGGGTTTTTAAAACATGCTAGCTGTAAAGTCTATTTCTTAGGCGTGCTAAATATCATTTGAGAGGTTTGAAAAACTGCGAAAGACAGAGAGAAAGAGAGAGAGACAGAGGGAGAGAGAGGAGAAGAAGATGAAGATGAAGTAGCAGCAGCCAAAATCAGTCCACGGCCTCGACTTAAGGTCGAGAATGTAGAGATCATCGCCGATGGAAGGTGAGAGTGAGAAAGAAACACTTTTCTTTTTCCGGTAAGGTATGAATTTACCGGCCAAAATCCGATATAAGTCTTCGATACAGCCGAAACGACCCAGTAAGGCCGGTATATTTTCCGGAACAAAACTACCTTATTTCTGTACTGGCAGAGGTACCAGTATGATAAATTCCGGCCGTACTGGCCGGTACGGTATGGAATTGACTTTCTTGATCAAAAACCTAACAAGTAGTATCAGAGCAGGTTAGCTCTTATGTTAGATCTCTTGATATAAGAGTTGATCCTTAACCCCTATTGTCATGGAACACGATCACTCTCTTGTGATCCCTTCACACTTTGAGGGGAATAACTATGTCTATTGGAAGGTTAGGATGAAAGGCTTCTTGAAATCTATAGATGAGAGAGTGTGGAACTTCGTTGAATACGGATAGGAGAAACTAGCTACTCTTGTTAGTGAGTGGTCAACGTCCCAAAAAGAAGCAGCCGCTTTTAATAGCAAAGCTATGAATGCTATTTTTAATGTTGTTTCTATGGAAGAGTTTAGGAGAATCTCAAATGTTGAGGTTGATTATACTGCTTGGAAAATTCTCCAAACTGTGCATGAAGGCACAAAAGAAGTTAAAATAAACAAGTTGTAGCAGTTGACAACTAGGTTTGAAAACATTAAAATGTTTGAGGATGAAAGTTTTGATGAATTCTATGCTAAGCTAAATGATATTGTTAATTTTGCATATAATTTAGGTGAAATTTATGATCAACCTAAGATAGTTAGGAAGATTCTTAGATCCTTAACTGAGGACTTTAAACCCAAAGTAACTATCATTACTAAAAGTAAGGATGTGGACTCCATCCCTATTGATGAGCTTGTAGGATCTCTACAATCCTATGAGTTAGACCTATCGAAAACTAACAAATCCAAATCAATGGCTCTCAAGTCAGCTAATGATGTTGATGATAATGGTTCGATGATGAACTCTCTTCTACAAAGATTGCATATCTTGCCAAGAACTTTAGAAACTTTCTTAGGAATAACAATAGAAAGGCAAGAGGTAAAAACAATGCTAAACCTAAGAACTCTAAGAAAAATGAACCAACTAGAATCAATAATTCTGAAAAATCAAAAGAAAAAGTTAGTCAATCTTCTAGTAATTCTCTAGGTCAACAATGTTTTAGTTGTCAAGGGTATGGTCATGTGAAATCAGAATGTTCAACATTCTTAAGAACAAAGGGTAAAGATATGGCTGTAACCTTTAGTGATGGTAAAGTTTCTAATCATGAGTCTAGAAGTGATGAAGATGAAAACTTCTTTGCTTTCACAGCTATTGCTGTAGTTAATGAAAGTGATTTGGTTGAAAAAAAAACCCTTCCGATGGAGAACTCTCTGAGAGTGTTGACTTGCAAGAAGCTTATAACAAGCTATGCAAGGTTGCTGCAAATGATGCAATGAGTGTGGATTTAGGGCTAAAAAAGATAGTCATTCTTGAACAAGAAAAGAAAAAATTGTTGCTAAATTTGTTTGATGCTAATGAACTAGTAAATAAGGTGAAGGTTGAAAATATTAAGTTGGTTGAAAAAGTTAAGGACCTAGAACTAGAGTTGTCTATTGCTAGAGAACAGTCAAATAGGTTTGCTAGTTCTAAACTTGATCACATAGAGAGAATTCAGAAGCCTCCCTTAGACAAATCAAGTTTAGGTTTTGCTCATAGCATCTCTGAGTCTGAAACTCATTCCATAAACTTTGTTCCTTCTTTTGAACCATCTAAGATAGAAGTTGTAAAGCCAAAAGAAGAAGTTCATGCTCCTAAGAAGATTAGGGTAGATCTTAAAGAGTCTAAGCCTAAAAGTCCTAACTTCCCTAAGGGTAAAAAGCATGATAGACCTTTGTGGGTTTGTCATTTTTGTGGAAAAGTTGGGCATACACACCCATACTGTTTCAAGTTGCAAGCTGCTAAGCAAGCAACTAAGCAAAAAGTACTTGTACCTCAAGCACAAGATCTTATGGTACTTATTGGTGAATTGGTAAAGACTTTAAACCTTTATAACAATGGTGGAGTTTCTCATCATTCTAATCTGAATAATAACTCCAAAACCAAAGTTGCATTTAAGAGGTTATGGATGCAAAAGGCTCAATCTAATTGAGTCTTTCTGATATGGTACTTGCGCTTCATCTATAAATCTTTTGTGACCAATTTTTACATATTTTTTTTGTTTCTAGGATTTGCACTACATTACATTCTTGCATTTCATATTAAGTTGTTTTCGTTTTCATAAAATATATATATATATATATATATATATATATATATATATATATATAAAGGGAAGGAAAGAGGAAAGTGAAAGGATGTGTTTTGTATTACACATCATGGATGTGTAGTTAAGGTTAACCATATTATTTTTGCATAACATGCTTGTGTACCTTATTTAGCTTAGATGAGCTTTTTTTTTTTGCTAGTATTAGCTATGTAGTGCATGTTTGTGTGAGTGTTTACAATTTTTAATCATATGCTCTTGATTTTGAAGTCGCATGCATTTGATTGTAAGGATTAAAAAATCCTAAGAAAAAGGCATAAATAATCACCTCACCACTATTTACTAACTAATCATGAACACCTTAGTGCATATCATAAGATTTTTTGCTCGAGATAGTGTAGCACATGCAGAAAAAGAAAATAAGATGTAGCCTTAAAATTAAATTTTAAAAAAAAATGTCTGTATACAATAAGGCTAAATAAATAAATAAATAAAATGCATGATAGGAGATGTGGGAGTTATATGATGTAACTCTTTAGGTGGTAGTCACTTTCAAATTTATGTGATGAATAATGTAGAAATTGTGATTGATTATTATCTACATATCACCTCACGTGTATCTCATGCTGTGACTAGTTGCACACACTTCACAAGTCATTCTGTGCTAAACTTAATACATGGAATTGTGTGTGAATTTGGTTTGGTCATCCAAGATTATATATTCTATGATTTTGATACAAAATATGTTCAAGGGTTGAAAATTTTGGGGTAAGAGTTTGAAAATCTTGTTTTGAATAAAGGCAGCCAAAAATTGGAGTAAGGCTTTTATTTAGTGCTTCATTGTACTGGATGGGACACGAAAGTAACATGTGACCAATTTTTGAACACCTATAATTTCTATGTCAGATCCAGAGCATTGAAACACTCAGATGCAACCCAAACTCGCTCTCATGTATTGGTTATTCAAGTCAAATGAGTTTCTAAGTTACCCCCCAACAAAGGTTTCAACATGTTATTTGAAATTTATTATCCATCTTGTTGGAGCAAGGAAGCCTCTGCTTTTTTCCTCCTTTCTTTCTTTCTCACAAATTATGTCTTTATAGAACTTCACTCAAGCAAACTAATCCAATTCTTTTAATTCCAAATCTTTGAATTTGGTCTATCTGAGCTTAATTTACATGGGAACATAGCCAACCATAATTGAACAAGGTGAAATAAGCAATTTATTATTCCAACATAAATACTACCCATCGTGCCCTCTTATTAGACCTCCTAATGTACACGCCACCCCACCATGTAATTACACAAGGATTCTCATTATTATAGGGTCAAAATTACTTCAAAGCTGAAACTGCCATTTTAGAATTATGTATTGGTTCCAATGGATTGCACGTTGTCAACGATCCAGGCTGCAAGAAAAATTGAAAATAAGTGTCTCTCCTTACTCCTAGACATATGAACCATGCTAATATCTATTATATATGTATTGCATACTGCAATCAAGTTGAGTAAAAGACATCTTACTGTGCATTCATTCACATCATTACAGCCACACAATAGCTTCCCATTCAATCTGTCTACAGCTTGAAATGCTCCTCTACCATCACTCCTCTGCATCAATATACAATAACTATAACAATAATCTCAAACCAAACTTCATGTTCCTATAGGAGAAACCCCTATGATGGAAAAATAATAGCTTTACCTTGTAGAAGTCAACAGCAACAAAGTTAGCCCATCGATTACCAGCTGCTCCATAACATGTTTGAAGCATATTAAGGAGCTCTGGTGAATTATCTTCACACGAGCTTTTCATAATTGGAACTGACTTATAGTAATTTACCAGAACCAAAGACTTGGTTTTATCATTGAGTGTTGCTGACTCCGCACGGTTAGGACAACTTCCTGAATTCATTCCATCATCCCCATCTGCAAATCTTAAAACAAAAGAAACTCAAAATTCATAGCATTATCAATATTAAATAAAAAGAATGCTACACTGTACATATATTAAGGAGCATCATCCAATTGTTATGTTCTTCATGTAGACTGAATTCCAATTTTGATCCTTTACATTTGGGGCGTTTTCATTTTGGATGAGTAGTAGCCAGTAGGATGAAATTAAGCTTTTTATTCAGCTTATGTACTTACTCTTTTAAAGCTTTATTTATTTTTATTTTTTTTGGTATAACTGTACTTTTATCCATTTTTTTATTATTTAATTTTTTTTTTCATTTTTATCCCTTATGTTGAAAACAGACATAAGGGATGAAAAAAAAAATTTTAAAGAGTGCAATTTAAATCTGACATAAAATGTGTTTAATGGAACATCATGTTGTTTTTGTTCTTGACATAAAATAGGGGACTTACACATATTTTCAACCATATAGTTCCATTGATAAGCTATTCCTTCGCTTTCTTGCTTTTTTCTCTCTGTGGTGAAGACAATAAGCCTTTGATTATTAGCTACCATGTCTTTGACAAGAGGCCAATCTTGACCATTTTGAGGCATGTTTGACACTGGAAACCAGTACTTCATCAAACCAGAAGCATTAAAAACCTTTGTTAATCCATTTGGGGACTCTACATAGTCTTCCAAAATTAGGGTCACAATTTCTGATGGATTTGCTACTAAGAAGGCTTCAACTTCCTTCAAAGTGTCTATAGCAGGGCTCTGTGAAAAGCAAAGAGTCGAAACCAGCATTATTGTTACCATAAATTAGTTCATTGAAACATTATAAACCATTTTACTCTTTTACACTTGGTACAAGCTATCAACTCTCTATGTAACCATATCACCAAATTTTCTTCTGTAGAGCATAATTTAAATTATATTGTGCTTGAAAGTAGGGTTTATGAATTGCTTACAAAGGCAGTAAAGTCATTACATTCTCCTTCAAATGAATGGCACAACCAAATGTCATCCTCGAAGTCATATGTGTCCAACATTAAGGCTCGAACTCCATCCTGCAAAAAGACAAATATCAATTATATATGAAGTATAATTAAGTTATCAAAGGGTAGAACTTAGGTACAGTTTCTTAAGTGGTTCAATTAAATTTAAACACATAATTGCATTGACCAATATGGCACAAACAATGTTACCTTTCCCAAGGAAAATTAAAGTCAATGCAGCCATATGTTTAAATTTAATTAGAGAACCTTAGGCACAATACTTAAGGAATTATACCCAAGTTTTACTCTTTATCAAAACGATCTATGAATGTATGGACTCACATTTAATTGTTGTGTGATACTGTCTTCTTGATTTGGCAATGCAAGTCGAGGAATCCCGGTATGGGATGGTTCTCCATCAATGGCAAAAGAATTGTGGGTTGTCAAATATGCATATTTGTTGAAAGGTAAAGAATTGTTCTGTTGCAAATTAAGTTGGTTAGTGTGTTTTATTTTAAAGTGAGAATAGTATGACTGGAAATAAAGTTTGAACTTCGTGAAAAGCCGCCATCCTAAATTTCAAGTAATGACTAGTATTTCTTTACTGGCCTATTGAATAAGATACATCTATGTTCATCCCAATTCAAAATTCACCAATTAGTAAGAATTGCTTATTTATAGTACCTTATTTGCACAATGTAAAACAAAAACTTAAAAATTAGCTTATTTTAAAAAAACTGAAAGTTAGATTATTTGAATAAAATTGAGATTTAAAGTAGTGTAGGACAAATAGTAGATAATTTAAGCAAAAAGCAAATTTTATTTGGTTGCCAAATACACATAGACTAATCATTGATCTTTTAATCAATTGCTAAGGTTTTCCTCTTCATTTTGCTTTCTCTTCAAAGTTTTCGATGATCAATGTAGTGTTGTTCAAAAGACAACAATTAGTGAATCAAATACATAGAACCAATAACATGGATTTGGATTTCCAATAGTTTGCAAAATATTCATAGAATGAGAGATCAACAACATAAAAAAGTCTACAAAATCTTCATATAGAACGAGATTCAAAATTAGTTATTGACAGCCTTACTTTGTGAGAGGAAATTTATTGACAACCTTGTAGTCAAAATGAGTATGGTTTGAAAGATAGTTGATATTACCATTTTGAAATACTTTACATTTAGTTTTTGTTGGGATTGAGCTTCATTGACAAAGAATGGTATATATTTCAAAATCTTCTACTGATTGTTTTTTTTTGGGCTTACGACGTGTGGGAAGGAGATTTGAATTTAGATTCTCTTCTATTGGATAATTGAACAATTTCATTGAGCTACAAGATGCTTGACAAATTTTTTTTTTTTTTTTTTTACTTTGAGAAGGAGAGAGAGTACCAGCAGCTTGAATTGGTCTGTAAAGTTTGATCTTATACATCTTCCTTCATCAAATCTAGTAGGACAAGAGCCACACAATAGGCCAGCCGCACAATCTGCAGTTGATGAGCATTCCTCTAGGAGCTGCTATAACAGAAATGTACAACAACATTAGCTGAAATTATGCATCAAATTTATTTCACTTTTTGTGCAATGTTACTCTATATCATGGAATAAAGAGTTAAGACCTTGCATCCTCCATTGGAACAAGCATCAATGATGGCAGTAACACTGAGAAGAACTGAAATTATAACCAAGGGAATGTTTCCCAAGGGACCCATTTTGGAGTGGGTTTGGCTTGTCTCCAATATTTTTTTAACTGGACATGTCCTTTTATTTTAAATATACAATGACAAGTGGTAGTGAGTTTTAATCCTCACATTTTACTTAGTTAGCGGGTGATGTGGCAATTTCTCATTAAAACAAAAAGAGATTCTTTTAAAAAAATTATTGGAGATAAGTCAAACCAAGCAACAACAAAGTTTTGAAAGAATATTATGTAACTAATTTACCGACATTTTATAACTGATTGTGTCCAATATTCCATGTTAGGTAAAAAAATGGCCGATAATCAAAGAAAAGTTTGAAATTACACTTGGGTGGCTAAAAAGTCGCTAAGTCAGACTGTCAGACTCAAAAATAGTAACATGACCAAAAAAAACATAGAAATCTTAACATTACAATGCCAATATGGAAATCTTTTTTTTTTTTTCTCAAGAAAAAATATTCAATTTATAATTGGATTCTCAAAGGTAATTAAAATTATTGGACTAATGATAATTTGTAGCCAGCGTGGTCCATGGAAAAGATGATATATTAGATTCTTGTCTATGGTCTAATAATCTATCCTACCATAAAGTGGTGGAACTTTGGAAACTCTATATATGATGATTTATTAGATTCTTATCTATGGTCTAATAATCTGTCCTACCACAGCCTGCCTAAAACTATCTTGGAGGTTTGTGTGGCAAATGGATGTCTTTGTTAGTCTTTTCTTGTTCTGATAAAGATTGAAGTTTATCAAAAAATAAATAACCTGTCCCATCATAAAGTGGTGTAACATTGGAATCTCTCTCTCTCTCTCTCTCTCTCTCTCTCTCTCTCTCTATATATATATATATATATTTTTTTTTTTTTTTTGGTAAAAGGAAAATCTATATATAGTTAAGGGCAAGACTTAAATACAATACTTATGTGCTATTCCTTAATTTCCTCTCTTAGGCTTCGTTTGGGAGTTCATAAGGGAATGAAATGGAATGATCATAAGAGAATGGAAAGAAATAAAATGGAATGGAATGTATTTAAGTAAGGGAAAGGAATGCAAAAGAATGGAATGGAATGAAATTAAGTAACTTTGATTGGATGTTCTAAAATAAATGAATGGAATGTAAGTAATCTTACTTGGGAGTAACGCAAAGAGAATGGAATAGAATTATTTTATGACAATATTACTATTAGATCCCTATTTTAAAATAAAAGGTTAAGTATATAAGGTTATTTTGTGAATTTTAGTAAAAAATTTATTAAATATAATTTCATTCCCTCCCATTCCTCCCAATTTTGGAGGGAATGAAAATTTGAGGTTTTAAGAGAATAGAGAGAAATGAGTGTTCCTTCCTACCCATTCTATTCCCTCCCACTTAAACTCCCAAACAAGGGAATAGACTTTCCATTCCCTCCATTAAAACTCTTAAACAAGGGAATTGAAGAATATTCTAAAATTATTCTTTTCATTTATTTCCATTCCATTCCATTTCATTCCCTTCTCCCAAAAGAGCCCTTAAGATTTTGTTATGTGACATTTTTCTAATGGAATGGAAGTGTATTAATTAGTTAGGTGGCCACATGGTAGAATTTTAAGAGAGGAACCTAAGGAACAGCACCTAAAGTACTATACATAAGTTTTGTCCTATGGTTAAATATTAATGTCTACTTTATTATCAAAAAAGTATTAATGTCTACTAGTCATTTATGTGAAAATGGTTAACCAAATTGAGTCAAAATTGCTCTTAAACCAAAAAAAGAAAAAGAAAAGAAGGTAAAGTAAAAATGAATATTGTCATTAAGTAATACATGTCCAAAACATTAATAGGAAAAATATTAAATACTCTCAAACATGGGTCACACAACTACTCACTCCATAAAGTAATAAATAAATTAATAGGATTCATTTCTCTATAATGGTTCATATTCTTCTAACTATTTGTATTATGCATTATATTTTTCTAATTCATTTTGGAACAATTAAAATTTTTAAATTTCAAAATTATTATTCAAATTCTCATTCTCTTAAGGAGATTATTAAGATAACCAAAATTTATTATATAATTACAATTGATATTACTTAAATAATTAATAGTACTCTCAACCCAAACTTATATTTTGCCATGCTTAAGTAGGTACACCAAAGTGACCAAATTGGACCAAATGGACCGAATAGAGCTAAATGGACCGTATGGACCAAATTAGACCAAATAGACCAAACTGGAAAGAATGGACCAAACTGGAATGAATAGATCTAAGTGGACCGTATGGACTAAATTGGACCGAATAGATCGAAGTGGACTGAATGGACCGAATGGGTGAAATTTGACTGAAGTAGAATGAATGGACCAAATTGGACAGAATGCATCGAACATGACTGAATTGACCAAAGTAGATTGTGAAAGCTCGAAATGTGTGAAAACACAAGAGCTTGTTTAGACCCCCAATTTAAATTACAGCTTGGTTGATTTTATACTAACTTAATACTAAGTGCGGAATAGTGTAAAAGCAAGCATATAAGCAATAGAGCTACTCTAATCCATATTTAAAGCAACACAGCAGTAAAATGAAATGAACAAGAGTAGGGAAGAGAGATGCAAACACAAATAACACTGAGACGTGTTATCGAAGAGGAAATCGAAGAACTCGGCGAAAAACCTCTTCGCCGCCCTTCAAGCGGTAATCGATCCACTAGACAATCAGTTGGGATACATGGGTAAGCAAGAGACCCTCCAAGCCTAATCTACCCTCTGTACCTAAGCCCTCCAAGTTCCTACTCCAACAAGGCTTCTCGAACCCGTGTCTTGTCTAGCTCTCCGGATCCCGCAACAAGCTCCATGTTGCATCTGCCATCCTTGGCTTCTTCTAATATTTTTCAGTAGCACCAAAACCTCACTAGACACTCTTAAAAGGTGTGGTAAGTGTTTGGGCTATTGACCTCTTAATGGTATGGAAATGGAAAGGTAGGAGATGAGAAAATTCCACTAACAAATATGTAGAGAATTGTTGGTATAACAATTTCTAACTCTCAAATGTTTTAGCTAGGGTTTTCTCTCAGAAGCTCTTTACATCATTTGTCAGTAATGTAGGTATATATAGTGTAGGCACAAAAGGTGTGTATTAGATAATACAATCTGGCAGAACAGAATGTCTCGCGGGTGTCTCGTAGGAAGGCCTTACCCGCGAGATACTCGCGAGACACAGCTGTCTCCATCTATACTGACTCTTCGCATTCCAGTCATGTGCAAGGCACATGCATCTTTTCGCGGGATGCTTAGTCGCTAGATATCGAAAATCCTCCTTGCTTCAATAACTTGAGTCTTCGTACTCTCTCTCACTATCACACAACCCTTACAATAAATTCCCACAACAAATACAAGGTACATAAGATTGAATAAAATTACAATCAAATTTGGCACGGAATAGAAAGCCAACAAAATACATATTTGAAAATTACAACTTTACAGACTGAATGGACCGAATTGGACTGAATAAACCGAACTAGACCGAATAGACCAAATTGGATTGAATTGACTGAAGTAGACCGAATGGACCTAATTGAACTAAAGTGGGCTGAAATAGATCAAATTGGACCAAAATTGACCGAAGTGGACTAAAGTAGACCGAACTAGACTGAATTGATAAAGTGGACCAAAATGGACCGAATACCGATTTGTTAATTTTGTTATTAGCATAGCCAAGATTGTGTTTGTGAGAGAGAAAGAGAGAGAGAATAGTAAGAAATTTATAGAAAATAATATGAGAAGAAAAAAGTAAAAATAAAAAAATATTATAATAAACACAAAATTATCCAAGTCATGTTATGTTATATAATTAAATAATATTATATTTTTATATATAATGCAATAGGATTACATCTGTGAAATCAAAGAAAAGAAAAAAGATAACAACTTAAAAACACAACTTAATCCCATCAACCCAATGTAGAGTTCCAAATAATACAAAAATTCATCAACTTAAAGTAAAGATGCAAGAAAAATATTTTTAAAAAATCCACAAAAAAATGAAAATTTTTTTTTGAGAGAGAGACGGAGAGAGAAATAACCTTATGTGTGTGGGAAAACTATGTATAGAATGAAATAGAGAATTGTAAATTTATAATAAGAGTGGGGAAATAAGAAAAGCCAAAATAAAGAAAGATGAAGAAATTGAGGAAAAGTGATATTAAGGTAGGTAGTAGTGGGGAGATGAAATGTAAAAGGGAGGAGAAAAATTGGAGGAAGTATAACATTAAGTTGAGAAATTAATAAGAAAAAAAAAAGAGTTAAAAAAAAAGAGAGAGAATGATGGAAATTTGTGGATGATGTGGCTCAACAAAAGCGTAGCAATAATAAATGTTATATTTCATCTTTTAAATATATATAGATAGATGGATTGAACTTAGAACTTAGGTGTCCATTCTTTTGGCTAGATTACTTCACTCTCTTCTCATGAGGCATCTCAAAAAACCTATAGAGCGGTAACATAGTCGATAGAACATGGAATCTCCATGTTTATGATACATTTTTTAAAGTCTATTGAACCCATCATTCAAATATCCCGAAATGGAGGATCAAGCTTCCTTTTTTTTTTTTTTCCTTTTTTTTTATCCTATTATTTTATCTCACTTGCTTTTTCGAATTTTTTTTTTTTTACTTATGAGACTGATTTATAAGAAAAATAATCTTATGTTTCCGCCATGAAAACCACTTGTTGTGACTTGTAAGTATTTCACTACATGTTCAATAACGTAAAAATATCAACTCAACTTATAGAACACTCCCCCCACATATATAAACCCGTCTCACAAGATACTTTTTTTTCCTTTCGAAACCATGTTTAGATAGCTCCAATTTCATTCTAAAAAAAATTGATAGCTCCAATTAAATGGGTATTTATGCCATTAAGGTCCAGCCCAATAAAACAGTAACCTCTCCCAATCCAAGCTACACATCTGTTCCTATAAAACCCGTTTTTTTAACACTACCAAACGCAGCCTAATAGAACAGAGCAGGGTGTGAGTCTGTGAGAGAGACACACACGCAGAAGAAATATCTAAGGCTTAGAAGTTGACCTGACCGGAAAAACAAAAAACCCAACAACCCATCAACGATGCCGACTCTCTCGAAGCTCTATTCAATGCAAGAAGCCTCTGAACACAACACCAAAGATGACTGTTGGGTCGTCATCGATGGCAAAGTACACGTCTTTTTCTCTTTTTTTCACTTTTTTATTTTTTATTTTTATGAGCTAGTGGGTTTTTTTTTGTCTTTGAAGCTACTAGATTATCTTTATAAAGCTATTTGGGTCCTTTTTTTGCTTTTCAAAATCTTTGCTTTGTGGGTTTATGCTTAGCTTTTTTATGAGATCTGTTTTGCTGTTTTAGTTTTAGTCCTTGAGAACAAGTTGCTCTATAGTATGTATAAGTTTCTGAATCTTATGTTTGGAGCTCAAATTTCTTATGGGTTTTGTTGTTTACAAAACCATCTCAAATGACTCTTTTCCATCAATGAATATTTTATTTATTAATCGCTTTAATTGAATTTCTTTATGTTATAACTTTTCTTTCATTGTATTTCTCACTTTGTCTGTGTTAACATTCTCATATCAGCTACACTAAGTTTTAAAAACATGTTTTTTCTTAGTGGCTCTATATTTAGTACTATATAGCATGGCTGGTCTTATAGCGGTCTTGTAAAACTTTAATTTTTAACTTAATAGGCATTCTACGATCACGTAATACTCTTGATTCACTTCCTCATTTCATCCATCATGCACTTATCCATTGATTTGCTTCATCTTTGATCTCACCATCCTTATGAATTGGTATTTGTTGATCAATGATACATGTATGTATATATTAATGTGGGATATATGCGTTTAATGGGACATAAATTCAGTTGATGGATGTCAATATAGGTGTGGTAGGATTGCATGAAACTAATGCGGATTGATTTGATGTTTTGTTCTAGGGGTGTCTTTTTAGGGCCATCAGCTGCTTTGTTATTGTCCTATAAAATTAATAAAGGATTTGATGATAAAAATTACATTGTTGTCTGAAAATTATAAATGTCTGAAACTATATTTATATTACTCGTGAATGCATGTAGATATGCTTGTTCAACTATCGTTTAAAAAATTGTTAGGCTTACTTGATAAGTATTCTAAGAAGGGATCAAAAAAACTTAATCTGGAGATGTAGATTTGTTTTTATGTTTGTTTGGGATTAGGTGAGTTATGCCAAGGACGGTGGTTGAACCATTGGCTTGTTTGAAGACTTGAAGGCTTATTTCTAAACAATGTAGTGGTGGAATTTGGTTTTCGGTGTTTGTCTTATATACATCCTGTGCAAACCAGTTGTGCCCCATGCGCTTTATAAATGCAATTTATCATCTAATAAAGGGAGCAGAAAGCACTAACTTCTCATTGTGTTGTTTTGATAGGTCATTATGTTGTTTATTCGTCACATGTTTGGTTTAGGCCCTTGCCTCAGTATGTATATGGTAAATGAAAATTGCATTTTCCCTGTTTTTCTCCTAGATAAATTGATGTGACAGTTGGAAGTTAGGGTTTTGTATGTTATTGAGATGTATATCTAATTTATAGTATGATGCAACTCACTCACAGAAAAAATGTTTGTTACATTATGTCAAAGTTACCTATACAATTTTATATTGACTAAAGGAACCTTGCACCTCTGATGTTGCTGATTCTTGTTCTGCATATTCAGAAATCTTGCACCTTGTCACTTTACACCCTGCCTTGAGTAATGAGTGAGGACTGAAATCTATTTCAGCTTGGTTATTTTGTTGGCATTATATGCATAGTTGTTCAGCAAGTGGTTTCTGGATGAGCTGAGTGTCTTAGTTTTCTGGGTGTAGTAAGCTTTCTATTGACTTCCCCCCTCTATCTTTGGACAGAGAAGTTGCTTTGTTTTCTTTGGAACTTCTGGTATGTTTCCACTTGCAAGAAATTCTTAAAGCCCCTTGAAGATCTTTCTCGGTGGAAGTTATCAAACTGATAGTTCTAGGCTCTGTTTCATGCCAAATTTGCATACTGCATGCATAATCTTACTTACGCCAATAAGCATGGTCCTTCAGAACCCCACATATCGAGAACACGCATGCGCACTCTCTTTCTCTTGCACTGTGGTTGCTGTACTCTCTCCTCCAGCCTGATTATGCTGTCATCATTGTAATGTCTAATCTACGTTTTCCTCCTAGAAAAAGGACCTAGAACTATAAACTCTAGTTGTAGATAGGGATTGATGTCTTGATCAACCTATGCATATTGTTTCTTTTGCATTGACATTTGTCCATGTCATGCATCATAATGTTATTTAATCTGCAGAAAAATAAATTAATCAGAATTTCTTACATAGTAATATAGACAACTTCTTTTCAGTTTCATTGGATGGCTTTTTGCTATTTCTAGAATTGTGTGCCAGTTTATGCTGCCTTTGTAAAGTATAAGTTTTATGGTCTCAAGTAGTCCATGTAAATAACAATATTGGAACATTAATTCTGAAGGTGTGCTAAATCTGACTATGATAGTACTAAAGCACTCTTTTTATTGAAGGATTACCTTAGTATTGTGCTGGTCTATTCTTCCACCGCCCCACCCCCCCCCCCCCCCCCCCCCCCCGCGGCGGGGTTTTGTTTGTCATTGGCATTCAGGGGTTCAGTTTATTGAAACGGTGGTTTTTGATGCAGTTTACCCATGAGAAAACATGGATTCCATAGAATAAAGTGGTGATACCTAATTAACTACACATTATGGACATAGGTGTGGTTGATTGCAGCTTCCCTCTGGGGGCTGCACTGTTTATCGCATTCCCTCTGCTCTCAATAGCATATAAACCAGCTGTGGGGTGATGGTTTACCTCCACTTCAGGGCTGCTTGAGTTTGGGGCACCTAGGCAAAAGGTGTCCCATATCTGAAAGTTTTGAATGGTCATTGATGCATATATATTAGTGTCTTGCTTCAAATGACTCTCTCTTGATATTTATGTCAAGTGTTTTTTGTCATGCCCAGGTATATGATGTGACAACTTATTTGGATGAGCACCCTGGTGGGGACGATGTAGTCCTTGCTGC
The DNA here is from genome assembly GCA_030820535.1 of Quercus parvula. NCBI lineage: Eukaryota > Viridiplantae > Streptophyta > Magnoliopsida > Fagales > Fagaceae > Quercus > Quercus parvula. The sequence goes on along the minus strand of JAUAME010000005.1, from coordinate 61,510,757 downwards.
TACAGGTATTTTTCTTATACTTCCTAATGGATGATTTCTAATAAAGTTGGACTGAATCATGATATATTCAAGTTAATAAATTAACTACCAATGTTATGGATGGAATTATTGATGTGTTTTGCTTTAATATCATCAAAGGGAAGGATGCCACAGAGGAATTTGAGGATGCTGGACACAGCAAAAGTGCAAAGGAGCTCATGGAGACCTTTTGCATCGGTGAGCTTGACACAACTTACATCCCACAACTTGAAATTTCGTCCAAGAAGCAAACAGACTATGCTCAGAAGCTAATGGATTTGACAAAGCAATACTGGGTTGTTCCTGTAGCAGTCGTCAGTGTTTCTGTGGTACTCGGTTTCTTGTACTTGCGTAAGAAGTAATGCAATTGCTGTTGTAAGGAGTTGTCACAAATTTTGAAATAATTTTGAGGATTTCAATTTTGGGAATTGGGTATTTGTTCCGCACAAGTTTCTCTGAAATTGTCATAGTTATAAAACTTCACTATTAATAGGGAAGCATGCGGAATGCGATTGTTAGATTGGCATATGGATGATTGAAGACATAGCATGCCGATCCTTTTATATTATAGCACAAAATTTGAATAATTAGAGTTATATCAATTAAAGAGCTGGCATAATGTTATGATCAAACATGCAGAATGTGTTCATCATTTCAACTGCACCTGAGATAGCCACCATTTTAAATGTGATAGTATATTTGGTGACCCAAACCTTTTCAAGCTTGCAATTAAGAGCACAAAAGGTCTCATTCTCAGTTCACTTGAGTCCAATTTAAATTGATATGAAGCTCTTATATCACTGTCACTAATTCACAGTTGGGTTTAATCTGAACTTGGGACAAGGGTCCGGTTCTTCCTACAAAAGGACTTGTCAACAACCAGAAATTGTTCATAAATCAAATCCTCTTTGTTTGGAGCTATACATGACAGAACAGCAGCCAACTTTCTGGCCCATCATTATTTTGAGGGTTATGACATTCAAATCTGGCCACCAACAAGCCCCCACCTTTTAAAAAATCAAACCAACACGAAGATCATTATATTTTGGGTGGTAGGGGCTGAAAAGGAACAAATTAATTTGCTGCCGATTGTTAGTAAGACCATGGGAGCATGGAGCCATTACCAGAATTCAATTAACTACTACTAACTATATGGAATAACTGATTCTAAGGTTTCTTCTTTAGATAATTTTGGCACTTCATCATGACACCTACGCATAAAAACATGCTCGTGTGATAACAAGGTATTCTTTTCTAGAAGCTGAAAGATAAACATATGAGAAGAGTCGCGGACCTCCTTTACCAATGGTAAAGGGACAGTTGTGCGTGATGACTGGCTTTGTAAATATTTACCAATGACACGTACTAGAGAATATTGTAGTCAGACGAGTGTCAGAACTTTGTTTGTAACTTTCACATAGTCAAAAAAAAAAAAAAAGTTTTGGTTAAACATTTGTCTATAAGTGGTAAAATTTGTAGATGCCCATTTTGTTATATTAGACACTCATGGAATGGTCATGTTAGTTTCTAGGAGATTCTTATTCTTTTGGATCCATGCATCTTTGTTTTCTATATAAAGAGTGCATACCATTTGTATATCTCAACAAATAATAGAACTCCATATTTCCATAGCTTTCTCTATAGTTTTCAGTCTGTGTTTGTGAAATATTTTTTCAGATCAGTTTGGAACTCATACTTATAAGGCAATTAATCTATTTCTTAATATTCATAATTAATTATTAAAAAAAAGGCAAACTATATTACAAATTCTATACTTTATGGACGTTCTTAAATTAATTTTGAAAATTTTCAAATCAAAACTGTTTTGTTAGTTCAAATCAAAACCTATACTTTTAAAATCATATCAATTTAAAGCATGCAATCAAACCTTAAAATCAAATTCAAAAAGTCAAAGGTTTAAATTGATACAAATTTGTGGATTCTAGTTAAGTTAATTGGTAAAGTTTTTTGTTGTTGAATAAGATATTGGGTTCAAATCCCACATACACCAAAAACAAAAAATTTAATTGATATCTTAATTTGATGGTAAAAAAAAGCAATCATTATATAACCAATGTCAAAGATTTTAAATCCTATTGTATCTATAAAAAAAATGATTTTGAAAATATAGGGTTAGATATGAAACTAATGAAACTATTAGATTTATATTTGTACCAGTCATAAACTTCAAAGTATAATTTGCAATTTTTAAAATTTGTAAGGTTTAATCTAAATTTCTCCTAAAACATACAATATGATTTTAAATCTAATTTGAGAGAGGGAAAGATCTCAAATGTTTAACACAATATAGGCCGCCAAGAACTTTATAACTCAACTAACACCTCTTAGCGTCAACAACGAAAACGTTCAAAATTTATATCATTCATTTCCTATCGTTGTAAGTTGTAACTATTTTATCGGGAACCAAAAAAGAAAGAAAGAAAGAGTTTTAACACAATATGATTTAAAATCTAATTTAAAAGAGAGATCTCAAATGTTTAACACAATATAGGCTGCCAAAAGCCTCAAAATTCAATTAACACCTCCTAGTGTTAACAACGGAACAATGGAAACTTGCAGTATTCATATCACTCATTTCCTATTGTTGTAAGTTATAACTATCCGATTGGGAACCAAAAGAAGAAAGAAAGAAAGAGTTTTAACGCAGCATGGGCCACCCATCCATCCAAGACCCAACACCAAAACAGCAACAACATGCCCTCCAAAAGCCCATTATATATAACGTGGCAGTAACATAAGTATAAATACACACAACCCACCACCTGTTTGTGAAAAAAGACAACCAAAGGAAAAGAAGGTACTTCAGCTTAGAATTCAGAGTTCAGAGGTAAAAAAGAAAAAAACAATGGCGCAACAAGTACAAGCAAAACAACCAGTACAGAAGACAACGCTATACGTGGGAGGACTAGCAGAGGAAGTAAACGAGTCAATACTCCACGCTGCGTTCATACCATTCGGAGACATAAAAGACGTGAAGACCCCTCTGGACCAAGCCACTCAGAAGCACCGCTCCTTCGGATTCGTCACTTTCTTAGAGAAAGAAGACGCCACCGCCGCCATGGACAACATGGATGGTGCTGAGCTCTATGGCCGTGTTCTCACGGTCAACTACGCCCTCCCTGAACGCATCAAGGGTGGCGAGCAGGGTTGGGCCGCACAGCCCAGTATGTTTCTTTACCCTTTTGCCCACTTTTGGATTATTGCTTCTCTCTCTATTTCACTACTTTATTTGTATCATTGTCTCTTTTTGTGAATTGGGTATTGTTTATTTGTGGTTTTTAATTTGTTAAATGCTACTCTTGTTATAAAGTTATGATCTTTTCAAGTTTTGGGGTTCTGGGCTTCTAGGATTTAGTGCCTATATTTGTTGGGGTAAGAATTTTCCTCTAAAACATGTTTGTGATTCGAAGCAAGTGCAAAACTTAGTTACAGTTACTTGGGTGTTTTTGTTGTTGATAAATTGGATAGTTACAATGGGCAAGGGGGGATTCAAACAGTGAACGTATCTGTTAGAGATATAAGGAGGTGCCGGTTGAGTTACAAGCGACCGTGAGACTTGTTGGCAGATTGGCAAATGCATCTCTTTGTGTATAGTTACAATTTCAAAAATTGATTTTAATTGGAGAATCTAAGTTACACTTCTAAGAATCTGATCCTACCTGTGATTTTAAATATCTATCAATGAATGCTTTTAATCACATTAGCTCTTTAATAGTAATTTTTTTTAGCTGGGGTTCAATTTAAGTGACAGTCCAATGGTAAAGTCATTCTATGTGGTGTGCCATGTCTGAGGTTCAGGGTTTGTCCTATGTCCTCCTAATTAAGTTTAATGGAGTGACTTGATGGTCAATGCAACACAACCATGTGGATTATTGACCAATGCACTTCCTTGTGTATGTATGGTTACAACTTCTAAGGTCACACGGTTGGATTTAATTAGGGAACTTGAGGTGTTATACCTATGAAATACATGTGGATTATCTGAGTGGGTTGAAGGAAATGAAGGTACAATACCTAGGATTTAGTGCCTATATTGGGGTAAGAAATTTCAAATGTCCATGAATGAATGTTTTTAATCATGTGAGCTATTTTAGTTTATGTAATTAAAAGTTGTGCAAAATTTATACATGATTTCTTAGGTTTGTTATATTTTGGTCCCAGTTGTGTATCTTTAGATTCCCCTAGTTAAATTTACCCTGAAAAGTAAGTTTGCAATTAAAAGTGCAAAATCTGGGTACAAAACTGTAGTGTTATGAATTAGGTTCTCTAATTAAATTCAACTGTGTGACGTAGGTTTTATGTTTTAGGTTTGCTAGTTAAAATTCTACCATCTTGACTTATTTGTCAATGCAGCACAAGTGCACATCCATGTGGCTTACGTTACAGCTTCCAAGGCAACATGGTTGAATTTAATTCAGAACATAAAGTATAACATTTACAGAACTATACCTATTAAAATACACAAGGGTAGTTATCTAAATCGTCACATATAATGGGTTGGAGGTTGTGCGGGAACCACCTTTTGGTTAATATTTGTTGCTTCTTATTTCTGTATAGCTTAAACAAATAGTTCAAATTTCTCATTCAAAATAAGGAAACTTGTCATATTAATTCTGCTATAATCTTTTCTGTATTTGCTTCAATCTTTTGTAGTTTGGGCGGATGCCGACACATGGTTCGAAAGGCAGCAGCAAGAAGAGGAAATGCAGCGAATTCAGGCAGAGAATCGGGCTGCAATGGAGGCTGCAGAGGAGTTGCATCGAAAGAAAATGGCCCAAGATCGAGAAGGGGAAAAGGATGATGAAGAGATGAAGGATGATCCCATGGCAAGGGCTGAAGCTGAGGTTTTGAAACAGAAAGATTAGTTCTTCTAAGCTAACCAAAGTGAGCACTTGATGAGGGAAAGGGAAATGCTTTCATTATCATTCCTCTTAAAATCCTAATTTTTTTTTTCTAATCAAATCTCTGTAATCTGTCACAACTCTCAGTGTAGAACTTTGCATTGGAAATGAATAGTTTTTATTTTTTGTATGAGCATTGGCTTCTCTGATAAGACTTGTGGAATGGTTTGATTGCTTTGATTTCATTACCACTTCCTGCTTCATGGCTATTGGCAATTGTCCATGATCTTGATTTTATGTTCACACGTTGGCTATATGAATCTTATTTTCGGTTTTACATTCAATCTTTACATGACTAGCTTTCACTGTCATTGTCACAGAAAACTGAGAACTGAATAATGGTGTTAGTCTCTTAAATGCTGATTGACAATCAGATTGGACCAAGTTTGTTAGCCTCCTGTAATTTACTTGTAAGAATTGGCAGAAGGATGTAAGCTGCTTGGCTTAATAGGAAACTGTGTGATTATGGAACATCAAAATATGCTCTCTTTCGAGATGTTCATACACATCAATGGAGTATCAAGTTCTATTTCCCATACTTGAAGAGCTAGCTAGCCAAACTTCTTTCTTCATTCATTTCTATTGATGCTCAGCTCTCATCTCATGCCCTAATTTATGTTCTCTCTCTTTCTGGCTTTAAACAGAAATAAAAAAAGCCATATACCATGACCGTTTGTTCATTCATAGTGCCTTCAAGTTGGAGCTGATTGACAACCCAATGAGAAGATAGCTAAATCCAATAGGTTATTGAAGGAAAAATATTAATACAACAAAATTTCTGAGCACATGGTTGGTGATTTAAAACAAAAAAAAAAAAACAAAAACGAATCTGGTTAATGCCATGCACTTTTGTAAGCTGACAACACTGCGTTAACTAAATAAACGTCATGTCACAAAGCAAACATCAAGAGAGATTTTTGGTGCTCCTCTGTTTCAGCATTGCATCACAGACCTTCACAGAGTCTGCATTGTCTCTTACATTATGTACTCGTACAATATTTGCTCCACCCAAAACACCGGCAGTGACACAAGCAATAGTGGCAGGATCTCTCTCATCTGCAGCAATTCGAGAGCAAATGTGACCTAAAAATTTCTTTCTAGAGGGTCCAATCAGCATGGGAGCATGAGAGACACCAAAACTTTTCCTTGCAATCTCGGCACGGATGTTTGGTAATCCCACTAGGATGTCCAAATTATGTTCAGTTTTCTTTGAGAATCCAATTCCAGGGTCCATAATTACCCTCCAAGCTGGGATACCTGATAATTCTGCATCCTTAACCCTTGAGTATATTTCAGACGCTATCTGCTTACAAACATCATCATACTGCAAGTTTTCGCTATTTTGCATTGTATGTGGTTCCCCTCTCATGTGCATTGCAATATATGGAACCTTAAGGCCAGCGACCACCCTAAGCATGTTAGAATCTAATTGCCCAGCAGATATATCGTTTACAAGATGAGCCCCTTTGCTGACTGCTTCAGAAGCAACTTCTGAATAGAAAGTATCTACTGATATGAGCTTTCCCTCTGCCTCCGGCATCCCTGCAACAGCTTCTAAAACAGGCATTAGTCTATCTAATTCTTCTTCAGCAGATATCCTAGAGGCCATTGGCCGTGTAGATTGAGCACCAATATCAATCATATCAGCCCCTTCAGAAATCATCAAGCGGGCCTGAGTAACTGCAGCCTCCACAGAGACAAACTTTCCTCCATCACTAAAACTATCTGGGGTCACATTAAGGATACCCATGACAGAGGTTCTCTGTGACCAGTCCCATAAACCACTTTTAATGGGTAAAACCCTTTTCATGCCTTCCTTTCCAATAAGGGATTCACCACCCATTTTCTCCCAAAACTCTAAAAGTCCACCTGATAGCAGTGAAAAGGAATGCCAACAAGTAACTGTATCACAATCAGCAGATGATCCCAATAAATCCATTAGAGGGGCCATTACAAATGGTCTCTCCCAAATTCTTTCATGGGGTATGGTAAGAATATCAGAGTGGACCTTGAACTTTCCATAGAACAATATATCCAAGTCAATTGGCCTTGGACCATACCTTATACCACCAGAACGACCCATGTCCTTTTCAATTTGCTTGAGCACTCCCAGTAATTCATGTGGGCCGAGTTTAGTTACAGCTCTGACTGCAGAATTGAGAAAGTTAGGCTGATCAGTCACATATGCCGGAGCTGTTTCATACAAACATGCATGTCTTGTAATAGTTATGCCCAATTTGTTCATCAACTCCAAGGCATTATTAAAATTATCTAGTCTGTCTCCCACATTGCTTCCCAAAGCAATCACTACCTCCTGCTCTGGAGAATGAACTTCAACTGAGGCATCTGTGGATGAATGGAGGTAGGAAGAACGCAGTGCTGAAGAGAAGATGAAAACAAGTACACAGAAACTGACTTTAGATAACTTTACCCAAAAAAAAGGAGGCTTAGGTTTTCTGTACTCAAAACATCACATATACTCATTCTTATGTCTTATATACCACAGTTAGCCCTGAGATCTGCTTTTGGTTATCACAGTTTAGCAGTTTAAGTGGCATTCAAGTGAAAAAAACCATTACTTATGTCATTTAGATGCCATTTTTAATTTTTTTTTTTAAATCAATGAATTTAATAGGGTATCTGAATTCATAAATTGGATTTACATTACCTCTACAATGCTTGGTTAAACCACTGAAGCGATGTTTGGTGGGCACAAGCTGCTTCAAAATATTCATATCAGGAGTGGCTGCTCAACAAAGTATAAGTTGAAGTAAATATTATAGTAACTCTATTCAGTCTGCAAAGTTTCATAATAAATGAAAATACAAGTCATCTCTTGTAACCTTAAAATCAGAAAGTGTTCCCTTTTCTCAGTAAAGGAGATAAAAATGAGTAAAACAAAATAGCAGTAGGAGAAATCCATTGACAAGTACATTGAAAAACCTAGCAGGCAAAAAACCAAACATGCAAATCCATGGACAGAACCGAAGCTAAGAAAGAAGACTACAAAAGCAAATATCAGAATTAACCTTTTCCAATTAAGAACTGAGCATTGTCTCAGGTTTGCTATAATCTAAAGTCTAAACAGCTGATTATCAGGGGAAAAGAAATTTAAACAGTTATATATTCTTCCCAGCATTCAATTTCCTATGAATTAGTAGAAAAAAAAAATGCTGAACTAAATGAGCAATGTTAAGGACAACTATTTTCACAACATTATTTATGACTTGCTACTTATCAAAATATATATATATATATATATATATATATATATATATTATTTACGACTTGCTAAGGTGACAGGTTGTGATTGGAGCAATGCCACTTTCACATGGGCTCACTACTAGCACCATTTAAAAAAAAAATTAAAAAATTATGAAAACTGAATCTTCATTATCAAATTAAATATTCATATGCATTACACCATATTGCAGTTGTTTAGAAAGGAAATAAGGTACATCCTCTAACCAAGCTTCATAATCATCGATTCCCTATGCATGTCTAGCAAGAATATGAGCTGCATTGTTGGCCTCATTTCTGGTGTGGCTTACCTCCCAGGTTCGGAACTGCATTAGCCCCATCTTTGCCTCTTGTACTAAATTTCCCCACCATGAACTGTCTTCCTCATGAGCCAGAAGCTTTTCAATCACACTCAAAGAGGGTCGTTCTAGAATAATGTTGCGTGGCCCAATCTCATGGGCAAATTTTATTGCCTGCACTGCTGCTGTAATTTCTGCTTCTAGATCCTCTGTAATTGCTGGACCCTTACGGCTTAAAGCAGCTATGAGCATCCCTTTTTCATCCTGCACCAGTACACCAACTCCAGATACTCTTGCTCTCTAAAAACTGCCATCAAAGTTAACTTTATACAACAATTCTCTTGGCAGCTTCCAACTCTGATCAATTGTGTTCCATTGTGAAGGTTCAGGTCCCACACCTCTTAAACACACTCTCTTTATATTCTTGCAGGTGTGCATAATTGCTTCTCAGGCTATAGAACTCAGAGGCTTACTTATTTGTTCAAACACCCAACTCTTCCTTGACTTCCATATCATCCAGGGCACATAATGAACTGTTCAACTGTATCTTTACCCATCTCTAAAATTCTCCATAACAAACTCAGAAAATCTAGGCAATCGGGGGTGGTCCAGCCGAGCGAGACTTTGCTGCATGACCATTTATTTTGCACCTCTTCACATCCCCATAATGCATGTATGGTGTCTTCTTCACTCAATTTGCAACGTGGACTTCATGGTTGATGGAGCACTCTCTTTTTGCACATGTGGGAAGGATCTCATTGCAGGCTCTCCACACCAAAAAACTTCACTTTATTCTATAACTTCATCTTCCAAATTATACTCCAAGTCTTATCTCTAGAATTACCATTTGAGCTTTGGCCTCCATCAGTTTGTCTCATTTCTAAAGCAACCAACATGCACTCCTTTCACTAAATTTCCCACTGCTTGTAACTGCCCAAATTGAAATTCTTCTATCCCTTGTGAGTTTGAACTAAAAGGAATTTTAAGAATGACCTCCTTATCACTCTCCCCCAGCAAGTTATCCAATCTATCATGATCCCAACACCTATTATCACTGTTTTATAAAAATAGCTTACTTGTAAATCTTCCATCCCTAAAGGCATTGATCTCAGTACTTTTAAAGTACTATGTGTGGAAAGCCATCTACCACCCCAAACCTTAACATTTTCCTCACAGCCTATACGCCATCTACTTCCTTTCTCTATCACACTCTGCACCTCTAATATACTCTTCCATGTGAATGATGCATTGGACTTCCACATAGCTTCCATAAAGGAGCAATAAGGACGGTATTTTGCTTTGAGAATAAAAAAAGCCAAAGAATCTTACTCATGCATTAGCCTCCACCTGTGTTTTGCAAGCAATGCCATGGTACAAGCTTCAAGATCCTGAAAACCAAACCCTCCTTATTTGTTTTTACACAACTTTTCCCACTTCTTCCATCAAATTTTCCTCCTCCATTTGTTCCCCAATAAAACTGGTTCAGCATTATCTTGAGCTCCTTACAAAACGTTGTTGGAAGTTTAACCACACTCATTGCTTATGTGGGAAATGCTTGGGAAACAACTTTTATTAATACCCTTTCCCGCCTCAAACAACTATTTCTCCTTCAACCCTTGAATCTTCCTCC